>JALIZF010001476.1:0-343297 GCA_029948255.1 Telmatactis stephensoni
ACAACAACCCAAGAATTCCTGATAAAAATAATATTCATAGATCTAATAAATTACCTCTAGTTTTCTGATGATGTTTTTGCCATGTGACTCTTCACTTTCCAACTTTCTTTTAACCAATGTCAGTTCTTTCTGAAGTCCTTCAACTTGAGATTCTAGTCTTGTTCTTGTTTCAAACTCACTTCTCTCCAACTGATTCTAAAAAATATTTAATTTCTCACTTGATGGCTTTAAATGCTTCACATGTAATAAGAAGGAAATTTGAGAGGAATTTCTTTTGTTTGATTTGTGTTTACTGACCTGCATTTTCTGTAGATTTGTAATCAGAACATTGCATGCTTTTTGCTGTTCTAGCAGTGACTTGTTCTCTTGTAGTAATCTGACCTCTGAATCCCTTAGCATGGCCTTCTCTGCAGTGAGATTTTCACAATTCATCTACAAGTAACAAAAGTCTAGTCTATAAAAAATAATAAAAAACTAAATAAAGTACTAAATATCACACTAATTATTTTGGTGATGGTTAAGTGTAATTAGTTAATAACTTCTCAACCCCAAAGTTATATCCAATCAGTCCATAGCCAGATTTCCCAATGGAATAATTTATATCCAACAAACAAGATCTTTAGATGGTTGTTTGTACTAAGATTTAACAAGTTTCATTTTGATAGAAGATTATAAAATTTCTACATACAACATTTTGCAATCATACTTGTTCTTGTACAATTTTCTTATAAAATGTGTTGGCTTGTCGGACATAGCAACTGACAGTAATTTATTAGGAGGTGTGGAACCATGAATTTTGTGAGCACTATACCTCAGCTTTATTCATTTTGTCTTTGGAAGCTGTAAGTTCCTAATAAAAAAGAACAGGGAAGTAAGAAATGTGGATAATTAAAATTAAGACAAAGTTGAAATCAAGGCAGGAGCACCCCAAGGCTGTGCAGCATCACATGGCACCCAACATCATTTGTTGCAATGATGTCCAATAAAATTGCTCAAAATTATGCGGCTAAATTATACACAAAGTGTTCTCATTGTCCATCCTTTTTTGCTGAGTTTCTTTCTTAGACTACCAAGTTGATCTCTCAGATTGTCTGTAGGCACCATCTTTTAAATATCTTTCCTGGCACAATTTGCAAAAAAAGGCAAAAAGGGCATGAACCTTTCATTTGGATGTGCGATTTACAAAAAGTCATTTATTTATGTCTTATGTGTGATTCGAAAGAAGAAAAAAAAGGTACAACATGCAGAATGATAGGCACAAAAAGGAGCAATAAAAACAGGACATTCAGAATTGGAATTACATTCTGATTACATGTGTAGCTAACGTTTTTTACCATGTCTTATTCTGGATCAGAAAATGTGTAAAATCTCTTACTATTACAATGCTTGTGAAAACCAGTTAAAAACATCATTTTTCTCCGAATCCAATTTAGGTTTTACTACTTTTATTGTTTGGAAAAAAATCCACAAAATACGTATACACATTTAGAATGCACTTGCTTTTGACTTTAATTTATTTTGAACAATTTCAATATGATAACTTGTTTTAGTGCTGAGATATAGCTATAAACTTAGTGTGAGAATTTCTGTGTACACCAACTCCCTGCTCAAGGCCGTATAACATATTTTTTCATTCATACCTGTGTTTGTGAGTCTACAATGGCTTGTAGTTTAGCATTAGCCAAGTTAAGATGGTGAGCTTTATCACTAGCAGCAGCAGCTTCTTTCTTAAAGCCTTCAAAATTAGACTGTAACATCTTGTAGCGCTCTGCTGAAAACTCCACCTGAAGAAATACATGTAACCTTTAGTTTTATTAGTATTCCTACAGGTTATAAGTCTAAGTTACTTTTTATGAGTATGAGCTTAGGACAGTTATGTTACTTCATGAGCTTCTAAACTCTTGCCTTGATTTCATTTGATTTACCTGAGATTTAAGTTTGGAATTCTCCCCACAAAGTTTTGCATTCTCCATTCCCAACATTTCTACTCTTTCATTTAGTTTACTACATAAAGAGAACAACAACAATCTATTAGACTACTATAATGTTACTGTTTCACCTTGATTATGATTCTGTTGGCTGTATCCTACACTCAAAATGATTAAAGTAGTGAATAGTCCCCTTCACAGTTCTCTGTGCCATCTTGAAAGGTAGCCGTGCCTTTGCATTGAAGCGAGACAAACGGTGAGCATGCAATGATAGATACCGTTTTTAAAACCTAGAACAATTATTCACAGGTCTCTATCATTGCATGCTAACCGTTCGTCTCGCTTCGATGCAAAGGCACAGCGACCTTTCAAGATGGCGCAGGGAACTGTGAAGGGGACTATTAAGTAAGCATTCCAAAGGAAGTCCAAGCACTTACTCTTCAGCTAGTTTTCTTTCATCTTTATAATCAGCAAAGTGTCTCTGTAGCTCTCTGAGAGCATCTCTTGTTTGTTCTACAGCAATTATTGACTTATCTGTAGCACTGGGTGACTGGCCTAACATTGAAGAGTCTTGTACAGACATAGGAATCTAAAACCAAACTCTTGGTTAGTATATGAAAATAGGTACAATTCATGCAAGTAAGGGCAGGTTATTAAACCTTCAAATTAAGGATGGTGGCCGTTTATTGCAGCTAAATATTATTACATCAACCAATGGATACACATTTTTAACATAAAATGTACAAAAACTCTGTTTTGTTTCTTTTGTGCTTAAAGATCCTGTTCAATCATAAGCACTTAAAGTTCTTATGAAACAAAAATAAATCACTTCTTTTCATTCAGGACTTTCATAAAAACTACTGTCTTTGGGTGTTACTTTTTCAAAAAAATAATTTGGCAAATCTCAAAAGAGGGGAAATTTACTATTTGATCAGAGTTCATTAATGTTGTGTACTTACAGGAGATTGTCCAGTATTGGCCAGTAGTACCCTATACATGTCTCTTTGTCGAACCATTAACTCCACCTAAAACAACACATCAAACATCAAAAACACAACACTGTAAATATTAAAAGTGAGTGTGTCATATTATCATTACCATTTCCATTTGTCTTGATCTCTCTAACTTGACTTGGTCTACTTCCTTCAAAGCACCATCCAACTGTCCTTTTAAATCTCTCAACCTGTATATATATTATCAATAAGAATTGAAAGTTTTACAACTAACAAATCAGGTTCATACTATAAATGAGGTTCCAAAAGTTTCATCTGTTGGATGATGTATTCACTTAATTATTTTTTCCATAATTATGTTCTGGTATAGACAGTATATTTTCAAGACATACATGTCTTCGTATCCTTGTGACTCCTGCTTTTCTTTCTCTTCACTTAATTCTCTGATCACAACCAGGAGTTTTTGGTTTTGTTGCTGGAGCTCTTCAATACTTTTAAAGCTCACAAGACGATCAGAAATAACTTGTGAGGAGCTTGTTACTTCATCGGAGAATGGCTCTGCCATCTTCTCCCTGCCTGCTCTTGTGTCCTCACATTCTTTTAACAGTACTTGAACCTGAATTAAAGAAATAAAGAAATATTGCAGCATGATTATACAATCAGGCAGACAGTTAACAGAATGGTTTGCGAATGATATATCAGTCAGTCAGTCAGTCAGTCAGTCAGTCAGTCAGCAAAAATCCATCCACTATATATGTCACACCTGATGACTAAGATCTTCGCTCAGTGTCTTGAGTCTGGCATTTTCTCTCTTCAAGTGGTTACTTTGTTTACGTGCTTCCTCTGCTTCAATAACAGCATGATCGTGTTCCTATGATAACAATACCATAACAATAATGTACATAGGTGAGTAATGACAACCACAACTATTGCAATAGTTGATACTCATCACTTGGGGATATTTGCTTATTGATTATAATTATATGGAGTAGCTGCATGGAAAGCAAACAAGGGCCTAGTGCCCCTTGGTTTTTGTGATTTTAGCATCTTATTTTGGGACACTAGATTCTCATTGGTTGAGAGGTGTCAAAATATCAATAATATGACCACAAGCAAACAGACAGCCAAAGTTCAGATCTTGAATTAGAGGAGGAAAAGAAATTAGTTTTTCTTAAATTGTAAAGAAGAGTTATAATTATATTAAACACTTATGCAGTCAAAAAGATCAGGAAGATAAATATTTAGCTATTCTCAAGTTTTTTTGATTGAAGGAAATTTAAAACATTTTTCCAACTTCCTTCATATCTGGTCTGTCACTCCATGATATCAATATAATTCTACCCTTAGTCATATAAAAGACCATGATTTGAGAGTAGATCCATGGTGGTCTGGACTGGATGTTCATACATCTTTTGACTGGAAATGATGTTCACAACAAGATATCAATTGGTTGGTTCAATGATAGAGTGACATTATTTTATAAATGTGCACTTGTATTAGGCGGCATATTGCAAAAACCAAGGGGTTTGTTACAGGCTCTCCCTTTCCCTCCTTTCCCCTCTCCCCCAGTCCCCCCTCCCAGAGTGTTGTCATGCAGACTATATATGGATGGTCTGCTATAAATACCACAAGTGAATGTATATATTTACCACAATTGCACTCTCTAATTTCTTGGTCAACTTGTCATTGCTGTAAAGGGCTTGCTCATAGTCTTTTCTTTGCTGTTGTAAAATGGGAGCTTTTTCTTCAAGTTCCTAAAAAATATCATACAATATCAGTATGTGCTTTGGTCTTGTTATGTCCATATTTCATATGTAATACCATGATCACCTCGGGATCCATTGTTTCAAGAGGGACGTTTAATGTCTAACATCCCTCCTACCTGAATAGAAATGAGGGAGATTTAGAACTAAATTTCCCTCATACATCATTAATGAGGGAAATTTAGAACTAAATTTCCCTCATTAATGATGTATGAGGGAAATTTAGTTCTAAATTTCCCTCATTACTATTCATGAGGTACAGTCCCTCATATATCAATCATCGGGACGATCGGGACAACTTTGCACGCTGTTCCGAAACTCTATAACTTTCTAACGCACCGATACCTCTTACCACTGCACGCTCTTACGCGTGTGGGATCTATGCATTCTATTTTGCGCACGAGCATAACGAAGCAAAGAAAGCATTATGAAAAACAATTTAGCTTTCGAATTGATTAACAACCTATAAATACTTGTTCATTGTAAGTATATAACAAAGAAATCTATTTTCAAAAGTCCCCAGAGAACAGGGTTACGCACAATTGGTAAAATAATTGTATAATATTTTCAAGTTTTGGATGAACAAACAGCGAAGTATATTTTCGTTTATTTCCTCGGTGATCATGGTATTACAAAGTAATACCATGACTTCTTCGGGATATTAGTGATTAAATGTCCCTTCAGCCTCGGGAGGTTTAGTAAAAGTCCCTCGGCCTGCGGCCTCGGGACATCCACTAAACCTCCCTCGGCTTCGGGGACATTTCATCACTAATATCCCTCAGGGTCATGGTATTACTTATAATAATATTGTGAATGCTGACACAATCTCATACATTTTACTTATCTTCAGGATCTGATCTTAACAGACATTCTGGACAGATATTGTGAACACCTCTATCTAACAACAAAAATCTTTTCTGACAGCTTTGCCCATGTTTGGTCCACATGTCTAGGGGGGTTCATTAAGATTTTAAACTGAAGGACATCTGGCTGTGACACCCAGACAAGACTACAGATATTTATGGTATCAGAAGCTGGTTTAAGGGTAATTAATGTAACCACTGCATGTCATAATATTGGTTTGAATGCTAACACAGACCATAATAGTTTTAACTTGCCTTCAGGATCTGATCCATGTAGTTTTTGAGTCGAACATTTTCATCTTTTTCTTGTTGAAGTTCATCAGACACTTGTACATATTGTGAGTAAATCTATCAATAAAATAATATCAATATTTGGTTAGTAATACATAACTAGGCAAGCACATTACAAACAGTAGCCACCTACTTCTGTTAGTGTCATTCCAGACTTTAAGAGTGAGCTTGTTGCTGCAGCAACCGGTGACATTTCAGCAAGTGCCTCAGGTGTCATTGGAGCAAGTCCTAGTATTACAAGACATGAAATACATGTGAGGTTTGAAACTACTTTTAAATACATAGCTAGTTTGGACATTTTAAACCAGTTTCATGTTTGCTACCATTATACTGTGTTATATCCATTATGATCTCACAAGCTGGAACATTAGAAAAGAAAAATTAATTAATTAAAACTAGTTTGAAAACCAAAATAAATTTCAAACCACAACTGAGGTACACTCAGGTACTAATCTGTCAGTGACATATGACAGAGCATCTGATATATAGTGCAAAGGAGGCACACTATATAGTTTAGCTGGTGTCCGCAAGCTAGCACAACACTGGAACTTGAAGAATTTTTATCTTGGTGACATCATGCTACATGGGTGATCTTTTGGAGGGAAAACTAAAAAAATACTGACACTGTAAAATCTTCTCACCACCTTACAATCTTTTTGTAATACAGAACTACAATTATTGACATAATATGAAAAGCATTATGGCACCAAAACATTTTGTTTCATAAAATTGATATTTTGCAATATTTGATTCTGCAGTGCACAATTTTTTGGTTCTTTGTCAAATGAAAGGGTGTTTTAAATGAGTTTTAAAAAGATTCAACATTTATTTAAAAACATGCATTTTTATTGATTTTATTGTATTTATGGCGTGACATTACTACATGTATGGTAACAGTTCAAATGATCATTTTCATATCAAACAGTTCTCTGACTCATGGTCTGTCAAAGGGTTCGTTGAACAGGTGTCAACGTATACACATGTATTAGCTAATAATGCATTGTTTCTTATTGGTAGAAAGGCCTTCAAAACTATATGGAGCCACATTAAAATCACACTATCACAATATTCTGTACTATATACTGATCAGAAATAGCACAACCCAATTCTGTAATTTCCCACATTTATTCAATTTTTTTCTAAATTCAACATCTGCAGAAAGTTTTTTTCAATTTGCAATGAAAAGTGTTTAATTGGCCTTACCTCTCTGTCTTGCAGCTTGAAGAAGATCATTAGCATCATTCAATTCCTGTTCTAGCTTAGCTTTTTTGTTTTCTGGAATGTGATGGTATACAATGACAATTATATCTTTGTAATATAACAAATATTAATTCATGAATAATAATTAGAGTTTTTCTACATGTCCTCCAGTTTTGTCTCCCTCAGTAAAAACAAACTAGTGAGCTGAGAGTTGTGTGCATAGAATATAAGAAGGTAGTGGTAGTGTGTGAGAGAGTACGTACAGTGTCCTTCAATAATTAGGGTACTAGAAGACATTTAATAAATAGTAATTAATTATTATGAGTTGTCAGTAAGTTTCTACTTTGCATGAGAAGTATGAAGGTTTATTTGACATTTAATAAATAGATCTTCAAATTTGTGTAATATCTAAAGTATTATTGATAAAGAATCAATACCAACCTAATTCTTTTACAGTCTTGGTACTATGTTCCTCATTCTCCTGTATCTTGCTATTCAACTCAATCCGAGCTATAGATAAAAACGTTTTTGTCTCAGGATAATGATAAACTACAACCAGTTATCATTTTTGTCATATGACATAATATTATTTAGACATAAGATGTACCTTCCTCAGATATTTTCAATAGTTTTTGCAGTTCTTCCATTGCAGTAAGCATTTCTTTGGTTTTGTTGTTGTTGACTTCAGCTTCATCCTAGAAACATACCAAGATAATGACAATGCAGTTACAGTCTATGACTGTTTAGATAATGTTAGTGAAAAACAAAGAATGAGATTGAAGAAAAGTGGAAAGTGGAAATAAATGAAAGAGAGGAATAAAGTAGAGGAGGGTTGGAGGAAGAAAGGAAGGAAGGAAAGAAGGGAGAAAGGGAAGGAAGGAAGAGAAAAAGAGGGAGGGAGGGAGGGAAGGAAGGAAGGAAAAAGGAAGAAAGGAAGGAAGAAGAGAAGGAAGAGTGCTAGTAGGGAGAAGGATATTATCATAAAAGGAGCCATTAAATAATACAAGGAGGACATGCACCTTATATAGCTGGGTTAATTTAGATTGTTGTACTGACTCCATTTTGTACTGCTCTTCAGACTTGACAAGCTGATATCGAACCTTGAAATATCAAAACAATAGAATAGAAATAAGTATCATAAATTACGATAACCTCTAATATATAGGGAAGTGTTCAACCCAAGTTTTGATACCTCTTTAAGCTTCTCCATATAAGACTCAATATTCTTCTGCAGTTCACTTTGATGCTTCTTTGATTCTTCAGATGACAGCTTTAAATGAGTAAGCTATACAATGACAGTAATACCGGTAAGTTATAAAGCTATATTTCCACATGATCCTTGCAATCACCATAGTAACAGAAAATTGTGGTCAGTGACTGGAATGATCATAGCTATTATATGGAACAAAATCTCTCTTTTGTAATGGGTACAATTTATTGCTATAATATCTGAGATCACTCGCTGAACACTATTTTCTGCAATCTTAGCAATCACACCAATGGTAATGATTATAAGGAAACTAAGCTCAAGATCAGGATTAGGTTTCTTTATAATGATTCTGCTAACCAATGACTTTAAGTAAGTGAACCTGATTCGAAAGGGAAAATATGTGCAAATACTTAAAAAATACTTGTACATGTACCTCTTCATTTCTTTCATCTAAACTGCTCTGCAGCTCCAAAATCTGTGACGACTGCACAAAAATAACAAACAGTAGAGGTGAATCATTTTTTATCATAAAGACATCACACTAAATGTAATGGAGACCAAGTTAAACTTAATTTAGACATTACTGGCCAGAGGTCTCATCTTAATCTAGCCATCAAGGGGAAAGGCTTTGCAATGTTACAGTAAAACCCTATACAGTGGTACAGTAGCTCTATTAAGCAGACACCTTCAAGACCTTGCTCAGTATCCGCTTAATAGAGGGTGTCTGCTAAATAAGGGTTTGTTTATTTCATGGAATATTAATTAATGATTAACTTTTAATGACTAATAATTTATCATTTACTTTTAATTAACTTTTGTTCCTGGCAAATAAAAATCTTCAACAAAATTTATTCTGAATCAAACATTACAGGCAAATTGAAACTATTTTAATAGTCATGCAAGGCCATTTTTTCAAAAGATTGGCTTTGGAACAAGATTTTACTAAGAACAACAAAACACAAATTTCGCGACGTTTCGATGTTTCCAACATCATTCTCAAGCGGGTCGTTATTCTGAATATAAATCAGTTGTAAGATTATTGTAAAATTAAATTATTGTAAAATGTTGAGTAGTATCGTGGTATGGACTGTGTAGCGGCAGCCAAAGGCGCCAACCTAAGCTCTTGGTCTACCTCGGTTTGTTTTGTATTGTAAAGCGCTTAGAACAGATCTGGATAGGCGCTATATAAATGTATTATTATTATTATTATAATATGCGAAATATGTGTTTTGTCATTCTTAGTAAGACCATTTTTTGTAGGAAATTGTTGTCTTGACACAAGACCTAAGAAGTTATGTTATGTTATTAATGTAATTCTTAATAACAGAAAATCACCAAATAGGCTTGTGTTTTAGTGTCCATATCTGCTTACTGTAATAGAGGAGTCTGCTGAATAGATGCTCAATTTACAGCAAATGTGTGAAAAAAGTACCACTGTAATCCAATCAATGTCTGAGAATAAACTATACCTTGGTCTTTCTGAGATCAGACAACTCCTCTGTTTTCTTTTTCAACTCTTCATTTAACCAGTCATTTTGTTGTTTTAGCAACTCAGCTTCTTGTTTTAATCGTCTTTCTCTAAACTGTAAAAGCAATTTTAATTGTAAAGAGAAGCTTACTGTTTTGTAGAACATACTATAGAGCAGATCTATTCTATAATGAGTGTGAATACTGTGGCTATGCCAGTGTCTCACTGTCTATGGAAACATTCAAAATTCCTGCTATAACCATGCCGTGACTGTGCACTGCCATTTTCACAGTCATATGAAATGTGCTTTAGTAGGAGAATAAAATGAAGGTAGTAAATAATGCAAGCTATAATTTTGTCCATTCCTACCCCAAATGATGTTTCTTGGCTTTCAATTTCATCAAGTCTTCCCTGCAAAGTTGATAAACCTCAATAAATATCTAACTTAGAAAATCAGAAAAAAATTATAATTTGTAAAATGCTAAAATTTAATAGACAAAAAATTAGGCTTTTACAAATTATTTATTTATTTTTAGCAGATTTTGTCACAAAATCAGAAAAAATACAGCCAATACTAACTGCCCAACAAATAGTCAAGACAAAACAGAGACAATTTCAAATTATTTTTAATTATATCAAGATACTAATTTTGCTCCACCCTAACAGGTTTTACCTCAGCTTTAAATCTTGCAGCATTTGCATTTGCTAGTTTTTCTGACATGTTCTTCCATTCCTCTGAATTGTTAAAAACATGCATAAACAGTAAGTAAGTGACTTTATTGCTGGGTTTCATGACGTCATTTACAATCTTGTTGGAATTTTTATCAGCTGAATGACAAGTTTTCAATAGAATATTCTCTGGTTGAGAGCACATGACAACCATGTGAGGTGGATAACTACATTCATCAGCTGTTTGAAACCCAGTAATAGAAAGAGGAAATAGTATTAAGAGGAGATTTTTTTCAATGACGAGCAATAATGGCGAAAAGCGCCAAAAACTACACCTTCGTGCGAGTTTTAATCCAAATTTTCGTTCTGGATTAACACTCAAATCCTTTTTCTACCGGTTAAAAACTGATGTACCAAGATAAAATAACTGTTTAAAACGGATTTTTGGATTGTACAAAGACTTTTTCTTGAAGTTGTGTTGGGATTCAGCTTTTTCAAGCTGAATATAAAGAAAACATACAGCAAATGAGCAAATGAAGGCGTAAATCTCATTTTCGATCCAAATTTTCGCTTTGGATTAACACTTTGATTCAACTTTTATAGGCCAAAACTACTTACAAACAACTTAAACTTTCTTATAGAAATGGTTTTAGTCTTGTACAAAAGCTATTCTTCAACTCAGGAGTTTTTGTCGTTCATTGCTCGAACTTGAAAAAAATCCCCTCTTAAGGTATTACCGTTTAGTCCTTGTATTTCATGGCTCTTTCTGTCCAAAACAGCAAGCAGTTCAAGTTTTTCAGTTTCAAGTTGTTCATTTGCTTTTGCAATTTTTGACTTAAAAGAAGAGTAGAGAGCAAGCAAGGAATTAATCATGTGGAATATAGTAACAATTTTACAAAGAAAAAGAAAAATGTTTAGAGACTACTTACATAGTTGGCTAATGCATCATCTTTTACTTCTTCTGATTGTTGCAACTTTTTCTTGGTCTCAGACAGTGAAACTTCTATAGTTCAATACAAAAGTATTCTCAATATTCAAAACTGTTCTATTCAAATATTTATACTGTTTGGTCCTCTGAATAGAGGCTAACTAAGAAAACGTTTTTTTCTATAATTATGTACAATAGTTCCAGAAAATATCCATACCCCCATCACGGAGGGAACTGTAAATTCCTAGGGTTAGTGGGGTCAAATACCCTGGGAAGATCCAGAGGATAGGGGGTGTAAACAGTCAAGCAAAATTTCGAGAGGGATGAACTGTCAACTGGCTCACAAATGACAACACATGGAATGACTTCTTTTATTTTAAGAAAACATCCATGAAATAATTCAGTTTTAGACATTTTCATCAATTCTAAAAGATGTTTTTCAAGGAGATGATAAATTGAAGAAAACAATCTTCGATGAATCCTTCAATACAATATTGAAGATAACATGATGGCTGCCACCATTACAGACACAGGAAACCCAATGCTTTATATTTGTGATTTACGCTACACCTTGCAAACAAGTTGTAAAGCACAATAGCTGCTGCGTACCCAGAGCCCATGTTACTTTCAGCCTGCCTTCAATCACATCGAGCATGCACAGTAACATAATTTAACAATGTGCGAGTGAGTGAGAGACACATTTGCATATTCAATGCCTGCAATCCATGAGTTAAAAATGAAGAAAAATGGTCACATTAAAATTTATCTGGATTAACATGGAGCATTAGCCTGAAAATGACACAATATTTATAGAACTAATTTGAGTACCGGACTGGTGTTGTTGTGCTGTAAGATTAGCATTTCTTTTGACTTCAGCATCAAGTTTACTGTTACATGTGATGAGTTGCTTTTCAATCTGTGCAAACTGTTGCTCTGTGGAAAAAATCATAATAAACCATACATTGAACTTTTATAATGGCAAAATTCATTGCAAAATTCTCTACGGAAATTCTATCAACCACAAGATTTTGTCAGTAAAAAATAACAGTGCGAAAGTATTAACTCATGTACCAAAGCGATCTGCAAACTAACGTTAATAATACCACAGTTAATTTTTCGTCAACCTTCAATAAAACCCACAATCCAGTCTACAAACATTAAACTGACCAGCATTGACTCTTGCACGCCGTAACCCTGTCATCTCAGTCCGCCATGTTGTCTCCTTTTCTGAGTGTTGTTGAAGACATTCTCGAACTTTTTTGACTAAAAGACTTCCATCTTCACTTGCTTCAGCAATTTGTGTGAGGTTTTCTTTTGGGATACCAAGATTTTGGGATAAAACAGTGCAAATATCTTCTTCTTCGACTTCGTTGGAAGACGCCATCTTGAAATGTGGCGCGCTAAACTATCCCATAATACGAAATGTTACAATAAATTCTGCGCTCTGATTGGTTAATGCTGTCAACACAGGAAGACCAAACATTTTACAATGCTGGCAAGTCACCATACCGCGCGCGAACATCATTGCTACAGGGACCCCAATTGTTACATAGAAAAACATGCTTGTAGCTTGAATGCATACCTTGTGTAGACCATGCACTTTCAAAATTTGCTTGACAGCGAGGCTAATAACATGACTAAACAAAAGAAACCAGCCTGCCATGACCAGCATTTCTTTTGTTTTATCCACTTAATGACTTTAGCCTCGGTATCAAGTAATTTTGAAACTGGTCTATGAATGAAGTATCTTGGAAAATTCATTTACAGGTAAGGTACATTAGTATGTCAACTCCTTTGCTGTAGATTAACCCTTGTTAATATCTCAGTTTGGTTGGAGTGAATTTATTAGAACACAAACACAGAAGTTTATACATAAGTTATCACGTTTATTATCAAAAAAATTGTGTCTGACAAAGTGGTTTAACCTAAGCTTGTTTTCAACCTAAGCTTGTTGTCTACATGAAAGTTATTTCAATATTTACACATGTGCAGCCTCTTAATTACAAAACAAAATACATTAAGCTTATAAACAGTATAATACATAAATTATATTATTTATACATGCATTAAAATGCTGATTCCCTCACAGTCACCTTATCAAAGGTACACTTAGAGTATAAATTAGTAATTTCACTATCTGCCTTAAAGCCAATTTCTCCAAAGAACAGATAAGTTATCACATTCATCTCCAGATAAAGAACAATGTTGATGTTCATCAAAATATATGTGCTATTTAGTCTAGGAGGTTTATAAGTGCTTCCTTGAATTGACAGACCTGACAATAACTGACTCTTGTGCAACAAGAAAGAAACAGTCTCCGGTACAAATGACCTCCTGTACTGCAAAACATGCATTCTTTTGGGGGTTAGGGAATGTTTGGGATTCCTGTGTAGACATTAAGGACCTAATTTGTACACAGGAACCACAAATACCACACACACTAAAAAGGAAAAAACAATGCCTGGAAAATTTACCACTATTAGTGTTTCGAGTCTCTACTAAACTAACAAATAACCTGATAAAAATTATATATCAATTTCAATTAATATTATCAATTATTCCTTTTCATTATAAAACTGTGCTGAGTAATCTCTTAAATGCAACTTGTACTCGCTCTTTTTTCACTTGTTATTTTGATTCTCACCTGGAAACAAAAACAACAATTAAACTCATTAGCAAAGATGAGGTTGGGCTTGGGGTCACAGTGGTGCCTGTTCCTGGCAACATGGTGTTAACATGGTAACCATTTATGGTCCACCACATAGCAACTCTGAGCGAGTGGCAAGGGTGGTATTATAGCAGTTCACTGCTCACATTTCACCACTGTGCTCTGGGTTTGATTCCCAGTGATTGTCACTGAAAAGCCCCTTCAGAGGAGTGTCAATTATTAAAATATCCATTTATTTAACTCTCACACTCCCGGGGGGGGGGGGGGGGGGATTTGGGTGGGGATGTTCCGCTGGGATCCTAAAACGGTTACCCTGTTTATGACAGAAAAACTCAAAATACCAAACCCGTTTATGACAAAGTATAATAATTGCAGAATGTAATGTGCATATTTGTTTGTAATGTAGATGAGGCAGTTCATAATGAGTTTGTTGCGATCGTGTTCGAACAACGATAAAGCTTCTAGACAGATCATTGCCGTTGTGGCTAGCTAACGACTAAGGTTGATGAGAAAGCTGCTACCCTGAAAATGACAAGAAGCTAAAAAAAATGCAAAAAGGATACCCTGAAACTCGAAAAACCATACCCTGTTCAGCGGATCATCCCCGTATAGTAAATATATGGGAGTACCCCCCCCCCCCCCCCCCCGGGCTCACACTGTGATAATATAATACAAAAAGTAATTGAACTTATAAATTAACTTTGCCAAAATTTTTATTTAGGTACATTTTACATTATTTATCCTTTCTTCTTTGTAAAAATTACCATTTAAGCTCGCCAGGGCAGTACTTGTCAATCAAATTTTGGTAGTATGGTCTAATGGCATCCACATCAGGAATTTCATCAGATTTGGAGTACAGGTCAAACTTACTGAAAATTAGATATCATGGATATTAAACAGAGGATATTTGAATCATTTACAGTGCATACACAGTAACTGGGACCACTAAAACAAGCTGGTTAATAATCATGTTGTTCTTGGAAAACCTTATTGACCTACTTCACCTATGGGAGTACCCCCCCCCCCCCCCAGTTAATTGTAGGCTCGATTTCCAGCTGCGAAGGGTTCCGGTTAAAAATCCTCACCCGTAATCGGGTGAGGATTTTTAACCGGAACCCTTCGCGGCTGGAAATCGAGCCTAAGTTAATTGTATTGTCAAGGCAACATAAAAAAATGCATGAATTCTTACTTAAACTCCTGGACCCATTGCAGCATTTCCATATCGTTATCATTACAGAGATAATTATAGTCTCCACCAGAATGCCAAGGATAGAATGAATGGAACCTTACCATGTATAAACCCTACATGAAGTAAAAGACTGAGGTAATTCACTGCTGTTAGAATTACTGTTATTTATATTTAACATTTGACAGTGCTGTACGTACTTACAGGTGATTTCACAAAACTTTGGCCATGTAGACCCTGAAGCTCATTTACAAGTTCCCAAGCTGATTATACACAAATATTGGAATTTCAAATTAAACAACATTGAGACATTTCAGTTAATATGTGATTTCTCTCTAGACCTATTACACATTATGGTTCATTGAACCAAGTTCACCTTGAAATTGCAAAGTTTAATTTGTAACCATTTTGGAAATTGCAGGGAATGAACTTCAGAATCCAAGTGGCTGAAGTTTTGTGAAATTACCTGTACATTCTAAGTCTAAAGGATGTACTATTCAAATACTATATGCTAGAAACTGCATCTCACCTCCTCTGGAATTTTACAATTATTTCCATTAAGAACACGGAACATGTATTCTGCAAAAGAAAAAGCATATATATATATTCTCAGAAGATGACTATATATAGTGGAACCTCAACTAGGGTCAGCTGGGACCACCTCCAGTCTTCAAAAATACAACAGTTTCCCACATACAAATCACTTTAATTGCCACCTCCCATAAGCAACCACCTCTCCTATGTAACCACTTAACCACTTCACCTAGAGCTGATAGTTTGTTGGAATTTGATTTCGACTTCCCATAGGTAACCAATTTGATGGGAAATTAGTTAATTCATGGTAAAAAAAACAAATTTACAATCATGGCTTTCAATGGTATGATCGACTCTTATTTACCTCCAACCAACAATTTACGTCAACTCATGGTTAAAATCAGACAGTTAAAAATGTAAATATGGACTCAGCTACACCTCATGAGTCCATAACATTTTGGCCATGTGTGACATAAAACAAGCCTGCAGGATGGCACAGTTGGTTCTAGTGAATGGCCTTCCATGCAAGAGGTCCCAAGTTCAATTCCTAGTGACCTCACAGCATCCTTGTTTTGACTTCTTTCCTTTCCATGTAGCTTTAAATACCCATAAGGAGCACTGATTGAAAAAAGGGGGTAGAGGGTGCACCTTCAAGAGCTTAAACAAGAGCACCTGGCTCAGGAGAATTGGGCAAACACTCCCCACTCTTCAAAGTAAAATGTATTTATATGGTACTATCAAAGTGTTGATAAATGAGAGTCCAGGGCTCGAAATAACGGCCGGTTGTACGCAGGTCATTATGACCTTCCAAAACATTTTATTCATTTATTCATTAAAAGTGACTGGTCAAAATGTCCTTTCAAAGTCTTATTTGACTGGTCAAGAACCAAATTTGGAAGGTCATTGACCTTTGACCTGCTGTTATTTCGTGCCCTGGAGTCCATACCAAGGAAGGCCATGATTGTAAATTTGTTAAATAAAAGCAACATAGAATGATTTATGATGTTGCTGTAGCTGTGATCTAAATACTCTGAAAGATGAAAAGCACTCAAAAAGCAAGAGAAACATTTATGGCCATGCACACCTTTGGTTCCTAAGCTTTTCTTGTGTTCTACATCTCATAGTGTGTTTATCACAGTACAGGGACATCTGTGCACACATTTTATATCACTTATAAATATTAAAGTATAAATATAAAACAAAAGACACAAACCATCATGACCCCAAGACATAGTAACATTTGCAAGACCACAGTTAGCACTATAAATTCCATATTTGGAGCTATGAATTAAAAATAAGATGATAAGACTACAGGTCCAAAAAGGACCAAATAATTGGTACTTTTAGTACTATTTAAAGTCAAGCAGCAGTGTTTTTTAAGCTGTAATGACATAACTAGAAACACTAAATACTACATAATTTAGCAGTGTGCTACTATTCAACTTAGATTCAACAACAATTATTAATTATTGGATCAGAGGCTTTGATGATATCTGGAATTATCAATGTCAAGCTGAGGCCAACTGCAACAATGTTTGAGGCATTTGATAATTCCAGACATCATAAAAACTGAATTCAATTATTATTTTATTCAGGGTTGGTACTACTAGGAAATTAAAATATATATATTGACTTTTCCAGGGTATAAATACAAAAACTCCAGGACCCTTAAGATTGTTGCAAAAACTAGAAAGTGGATTTAAAAAGCTTGTGAATTTACTACCTACAAATTGCCAAATGAATGGTCTTCACAAAAACAAATTAACAATTTTTTTAGTTTTCTATTTGATCTAATATTTATACAAAATTCAAGAAGTTTTCCAGGAGTTTGTGTGAAAATTTAAATTTTCAGAGTTTTCTTGGGCCCTGGAAGAAATGTTCCAAATTTCACAAGTTTTCCAGGAATTCCAGGAGCAGTGTGAACCTTTCTTAATAAATGTTATTATATTGTAATTCACATAATTTTATGTGCCAAGATATATTCCAATAAACTTTATTATTATAACCTTATTACAACCCTGTTTATTATACATTGTCTGTGTCAAAATGACAACACTGCAAGACAGTTAAATTATAACAATGCAGAAAATTACAATCAATTCACTGACGTACATGTTGGCTCATTTTTGCAGATAACACCTACAATGAGAATCTGATGGATACTGAGTACAATGTATAATAACAACAAAAGGTAGATTATAGAAAGGAGCAGTCTGAGGCCTAGGGTTAAATATCTCACCTATACATTGGGTTAGTCATATCTGGGTTACTAACAAAGGTATCAGGAAAAACAATCTCTCTGGAGAACTGACATCCTAAAGGAAATGTATCTCCTACAACACTCCATTGTGGCTCATTCCAAAGTGCAAGAACTTTGCCAAGATCATGTAAAAGACCAACAAGATGAAACCATTCCTTGTCAGGATGTGCTTCACGAATTCTCTCTGCTGTCTGGAAGGCGTGAACAGAATTTGGGACATCAGTGTCAGGGTCACTTTCATCTACCAAAGAATCCAACATTACTACAGCATCCATTATTGGCATAGTTGTTTTGTCAAGTTTACCATATTCCTCAACCTAAAATTAATAAAATAATTGTAATTTAATTTTAATTTATATATTATAACCAATAGGAATAGAAAAATACTAGCTATTTCAAAAGTTTAGAAGGTATTAATATAGACAGAATTTGGAATGTCCATCATTCATTAAAGGAATACCATATATACGGGCTGTTCCTCTCATTTGCAATTTTATTTATAATTTTCCACCATTTGCATAAAATTTTACATGTCCCATCAAATTAAAGTTTCAGTTGGGAATTGGTCAATAGGCTACCTCAAATCCAGACTGGTGGAGCTTCACTAAAGTCTGAAAAGTTTGTTGGCTTCACAGTAGCCTACACTGCCCAATTTTCAGTCAAGACTTTGGTCTGACGGAACGTGTAGTTACAATGTATATGCAAACCATGGTGTTAGAAGTAGTTTAGAACCTTACCTTTGAATGCACAAACTCCATTGTCTGATAAGTATGCATTAATGTATAAGTCTGCCGCACCATGTCTGTCTGTAAGTTATTTTCATAATCTCTGAAGTCACATTCATTCTTGTCTACTCTTGAGCATTTACTATTTTTTGACTCATTGAATTCAATGAACTTTTCTTCAGGCCGATGTAACTGTGATGGATCAATCAACTCAACCTATTATAGTATGGCAACAATTTAGAATTACATTAGTTAAGTAATATTACCAGTAAATAAGGGTATATTATTATTATATATATTTGAGATGCACACACTGATTGGCTATCATGTTTATATCAGAGGACTGAGACATGGCTTGCACTAAGACAAAAAAATAATGCATGTATATAATAAGTAATAAGTAAATTCTATAACAAGCTCCACCTCATGTTTTGTTGTGCTCTAAATCTCCCATGCATTGTTTTGTATAGAGCAGATTTTTTATGAGAGTGAAACTTACTACAACATAAACGTGACCATGAGTGTTGTGCCATAACAGTGCCACTTTCATAGTCATACCAAATCTGCTCTATAATCACAGCTAGAACAGATGTATGCATGTGCATTTATGTTGTTTAAATAGAGAATATAAAATGATAAATTTGTCAATCAGTCTTATAGTCATGGGCCAGTATTAAACTCAAACTCAAAGAGAACTATGAACATTGGCTAGTTGAGATACATCATGGTTCAAATATCTCAATAACTTTTCCCTCTTCCATCTTGTTATTGAAATCTCTTTATATTTTAAAAAGTAATGTTTTAAGTTCTATAACAAAATAACTTAATGCCAAATAAAATGAAAAGCTCAAGAGATTATTGTGTCTATAATTATAATGATGTGTTTATCAAGAAATAAATGGATGTGTCATATGAGCAATGATTTCAGTATTACAGCTTATACCTGTTATTTTGTATGAATAATAGATAATTTATGCAGCCTGTTATATTTTGCAACATTAACATGCGAGCAGATCATCATAGCTACCTCCAAGATAGACCCCAAGAAAAATATATTTACATTGTGATATTTTTGCATAACAATCTAAGCTTAATGTAATTGAGAATGTCAGGAGGCATAAAGTCTGCAAGTCCCACTAATAATCTGACATGGATCAGTCTGTTGTGTTTACAATTTCCACTTCTTTTATTGTGGTGGGTTTTGTTTGTTGAGGTCTAGAGGACTGGAGTATTTCTACAATCCCAAGCTAATAAAATTCTTTATTTGCCTTCATACTACTAATAAGCTACCGACTTCACCGCAGCAACCAAGTCACAAATCGCTTTGGAGCGGTTGGAGCGCGACCTAAGTGTTCGTTCATACTAGGGATCGAATAAGGTAAACACAAATGTCTGAAGTTGATGTCAAATTAGTTAGGATCCCTTTCATACGCACAGAGAAGCGAGGAATATCAAGGTTGTTCGATACTGCTTCGATACGTACATTTTGATTACGTCATTGCGTTATGCAAGCATACTTTATACTAACAAAGAATCTGATCGCCGTACCTGGTCTACCTGGCTTTTTGGCGGCCTCATGATTGTTTAGAAACTCTTATTTACACAATTTTACAGCGTTGACCTTCGTAGTCGAAGAAGAGAAGATGGTCGAATTGAATTTTTCTAGTCCTTTCCAATTTGCGTTCTCGTTGAACAGGTATGACAGGTTATTGTGAAGATGAAAACAGGTTTTGATCGAGTCACTGGTTCGGATCCCACAAATTCCCTTGGGATATGCTCCAAATGAAAGCTAATAAAATATCAGTATAGATATGTTATTCACAACTCATGTATTGCATGAATACAAGAATTGTTCTCATTTATATTTAAATGGACTTTGAATAGTACACACATTACGTCAAACCATTTGTTTTGATCTGTCACGTCCGAACGTCCGTTGTCCCGCCCACCCCATTCTCGTCTCCAGATCCTCCTCGGTTGTTGTTACCCGCGCGCGGCGCGCATGTCACGAAAACTGGAAGTGAATGAGCTTCTATCAGGTATTTTTAAATTCGTAAAACAGAAAAAGAATTACCATAGCTGGAAAGAGAATGTTAAAATTAGCAAGACAGTGAAGTTTGAAGGAATTAAATCCAAAACTCGCGAGAATATGAATTTTTGAAAAGTGTGAATTTGTAAGAAAACCTTCGCTGGTAGGCATCTCTTGCCTACCAGCGAATGTTTTCATACAAAATTTTGATTTCGGAAAATTCATATCTTCGTGAGTTTGAAAGTTAATTCATTCAAACTTCACAGTTTTACTAATTTTGACGTGCTCTTTCCAGCTATGGTAATTATATTTCTGTACTGTGACTTTTGGAATTACATGATAAAAGCTCATTACACAGCTAGCCCAAAACATATTGATCTGTTAAAAAAAATTGCTCGACTTTCCAGATTTAAAACCTACTGTCCATGTCCATTTTATATACTTAAATCGCATGTCAAAAATACGGTTTTCCATAACCGCCAGTCGGCATGTTCTAAAACCTGGACTCATGGACGATACCCTGCTTGGCAGAGGGACCCGACTTTCGTGACACAAATTTCAGTAGACTGCGAGCAGTCCCTCCTAGATCCTGTTCCCTCCAGAATCAGTAAAGCGAGCGCCGAGAATACCTGGACTCGCCCTCATTCTTTGCTCGTCCAGGCGCTCGCTTTTACTTTCTTTTACTGATTCTGGCGCCAGAATCAGTAAAAGAAAGTAAAAGCGAGCGCCTGGACGAGCAAAGAATGAGGGCGAGTCCAGGTATTCTCGGCGCTCGCTTTACTGATTCTGGAGGGAACAGGATCTAGGAGGGACTGCTCGCAGTCTACAAATTTGACATTCAGTGTTCTATTT
The DNA here is from genome assembly GCA_029948255.1 of Telmatactis stephensoni. Classification (NCBI taxonomy): domain Eukaryota; kingdom Metazoa; phylum Cnidaria; class Anthozoa; order Actiniaria; family Isophelliidae; genus Telmatactis; species Telmatactis stephensoni. The sequence goes on from JALIZF010001476.1 coordinate 21,528, forward strand.
TGATTGTATTTCTTTTTTATTTTACTATATGTATATATATCTTGTGAGCTTCTAAGGTTTGACCAATGCAATCAAGTTGTCCGCGATTTTCTTATATAAATTTCTTACCGGAGTGAAGTTAGCAGGCTGTTCAGCAGGCTGTTCGGTGAAGTTAGCAGACTTTTCACGGCGGCCTGTTACGACATCAAAAATGAATCCAATGAAAGGAAAATAGACAAGGGACAATGAATCTGTACAATTTGGCCACATGAGATCAATTAGGATAATTCCGGGAAATCTCGATTCTCAAAATATGCGAAGAATGCAAAATTCAAACGCTCCCTCTATTGTTCTGTCAACCAATCAGAGTGCTCCAAATAACTGTATTGGCCAGAGCCTTTCGTTTCTCGGTCGCTGACCAAGAGGAACGCAGGCTCTGGGTACGAGATTGCCTTCCACCATTTCCATTTCAAAGACCAGCTGTGACCTGAGTGATGTGGTGTGGTCTGCGTATGTTGCTTCTGCTTTCGTAACTCGTGCAAACCAAATTTTAGCCCTACGTACTACTGGGGTTGCCCTACGATGACTCGGTGTTTAGTGTAACATTTTAGTGTGGTGAATTGCTTACTAACAATACGCATCACAAAAATGCCACTTTTGCTTGGTTAAGGTGGCTCGATATAGTTTTTTATTGTCGACCATGCTTCCGTTTTTCATTCCACGAATTGAGCAACTAACTCTTGACCAACCAAAATGGTTTTTACACGATATTCCACGATTTGAAAATTATATAAAAAGTTCTACATGATTAACACTAAAATCAACCAAGGATTTGAGTTTCCATTGTTCGAATCGTACATACACCTATTTCAAAAAAGGTTGTCGTAGTAGTTGTTTGACTTAAATCAAAGTTTTGATCGTTGTCTACTTCACTTCGATTTGTGTTGCCATAGCGACAATAAGCAAAGATGACTGAAGTCAAGTTTTCTAAAATATCTTTCAAAATCAAGCACCTCTAGACAAGAGACTATATATGGGCAATCGGCTACATACTAAAACAAAGAAATTAAAGCTGAATTCAAAAAATTTTACCGAGCCGTTTTTGGATAAATCGCGCGCAAAAACTCATAAATAATGCAATTTTGTTCATTTCCGGTCGTTTTATTCCAAATCACGTCAATCAAAGAGTTTAATTTCATGTTATCTCCTTTTACTTGACCAGTATGTACTTTGTTACATAGCATTTGGGTGCATGCCTGGAATTCTTTGAAATCATGCAAGAGATATTTCAGAAAAACTGATTTCAGCCTTTTTTATGCCGTTGCCATGGTAACACCACTTACACTGAAACTGGTAAAAAACAAAACCTTATTGATCTCAGTTTATCTAGCTACTGACAGGAAAAATCATTGTGATTAAAATAAGGTAAGCTTATCACTTAATAAGCTAAATCAATCAATGTCATTTTTTGAATTATTAATTTGTAATTTATTCAAATTAAAAACGGCTTGGTAAAAGTTTTTGAATTGTGCCTTAATTTCTTTGCCTTAGTGTGTAGTATATTGCCTATGTAGTCCCTTGTCTAGAGCTGCTCGAGTTCGAGAGATATTTTAGAACTAGACGATCCGAGATCGTGTGTACTGTAATCACAGAAGGTTCTCGACCAATCAAAGCGCGACCATGAGTAATTTACCAATTAGTTTGAGTTTATTAAGGGCTAAGATAGCATAGCTAATCCTAGCTAGCACTGGCGATCGTTACATAATGACAAGCGGAATGTTGACAATAAATCATTATTTATTATTATGTATTTTTTATTATTTGCTTGGGATTTGTTGTTGTTTTTGGGGGCGGGAGCATAGGATTGTGTGCTAGTTGTTGAAGTGCGCTGGTTGATATTCCACGATTTGAAAATTATATAAAAAGTTCTACATATTAGCACTAAAATCAACCAAGGATTTGAGTTTCCATTGTTCGAATCGTACATACACCTATTTCAAAAAAGGTTGTCGTATGAGAGCTGTCAAGCGACCAGACCGAAAAGGAATATGGGTAGTAGCAAAACTTAACTTTCTTTTCCGCTTTGGTATTGACTTTAGCATATGTGTAAGTGACGTTCTTTAGTGTATAAAGTCAGAGCAAGCTGAATTTGAGTAATCATGTGGGATTTTCGTGGTTTTATAACTTTAGCAATTTCTTCCCATGTTCCCTTTCGGGTGAGTCGCGTAGGCTTGATACCGACAACGTTTATTGAAATAGGGGTATATACCTCTTCAAGAGGTTGTCCTCGGTTTTGTTATACATATTGCATATTTTAGTTAGCATGTTTGCGAATAGAGCGACTGCCGGAATTCTATTATTTTTTTTAGATTAAAGTGTAATTCGTTGCGTTCAGCCATTAGATAAGAAAGTTCACAAAAATAAATACTTCATTACCCTTGATGTTTTTATTATATTTGATCTCTTGATTCTCATGTTTCTAAATAAAGAACTATAACATATACTTTTCTAGTCTGTCATTACAATTTCTAGCCTAAGAAAGTTTTAACTTTCTGAACATTTTTCGCATGCTTTTAGTCCGTTATAATTCACATTTGGGTACGCCCATACTAATCCTGGATAAACTAGAAATAACACCTTTTTACTGCAGGTATTCCTTGCCACCGCATGCATTAAAAAATTATTTATTCTCATTTTCTCTATTCTTTTTTCTCATTATGAAAACGCTATTTCAATGCAGAGAGCAAAGACAAAGACAGAGAAAGATGTGCTCTCAATCATATCCAGATTAGCATGTGTCAAACTAATCCATCAACTTTAGTTCAATGACATAACTCAACTAATTTAATTAAAACATCCAACCCTGATACCATAAGTCTTAGTTCTAAGCCCAACTGAGGAGCGAACTGACCGACTTATTGAATCAGTATACCTACCCTCCTATGCACTACTTTGTTTAAGGCCTAGATCAAACGTCGCATCTCACGTGCCGAATTCAATACAAATTAGTCAAATCTTTTGTTCCTCCTCATTATCATCTCATTTGCATTGAATTCGGCACATGTGAGATGCGACGTTTGAACTAAGTCCGATTTTCACTGACAATTAAAGTGTAAGCATAAACGCAAGCTCAAAAAATTCCTTTTTCTCGTGCTTGCGCTTGTCACTCTTCGTGTCAGTGAAAACAGAGCATTACGCTTGCGTCGCTAGTTAAAACCAGCCGTTACATCAGCCAAAATAAAAATATTCGTGATTTAATGTCTAAGCAGCGAAAGCTCAAACTCAAGCTAATCTCTAATCGAAAGCTAGTACAAAAATATGTCTTTAGTGGGACGTCGCCCGGATAATAACTCATGTATTTAATTTTCCGGGAAAATAACTGATCGAGGAATCTAGACACCTACAAGTATGGTAAATGGAGGAGTCATGATTTCTCAACTATACGCAATTCCTTTTAGCAGAATTGAAGAAAATAAAGGGAAAGTGATTCTATTAATTTGTTATGCTGCAAAAACTGGCTGCGGTCATGACACTGGAACAGTACAGTACAACCTCGATATAACAAAGTGTCAAAGGACTGTAATAATTGGCTGTTTGTACCGGGGATTTGGTATATCGGGGTTAGTCAAATCTGTTTCATGGTGCGAAAACGGTGCCATGATAAAACACTCATTACTCGGTTTTTTATATATATATTTCGCAAGACACTTAATAGAGGTTTCCAGCATGGCAAACATCTTTACTAGTGAGTAATGTGAGTGCAGCCACAGTTATCCATTTGGATGCCATATTGAATGATTTCAAAAACTGCATTCTATATCCAAACCTTGTCACATGTGTGTAAGATATTATATATATATATATATATATATATGGCACGTACATATCTATATTTTGTAATAGAAAAGTGCTATGTAGTAATAAAACTGTGGTCTCCGAATAACCGTATTCGATCTTATTTAATATTTTGGGTACAATGAGCAATTCTTATACAAGGGAAGGTACTCCTGACTGGAATATAATTTAACTGATTTTCAAATGGTAAATGAAACGTTTTTTTCCAGGTCGTTGCGAAAATTAAGGTCTCGACACACGACGCAACAATAAAATGGGCGCGGAACCACGATCACTTTTTACAAGGATTAATTTCAGTGACAAAATCCAAGTTTAAAACGACTGGTATAGCCATTTCCTTGTTGCGCGCAACGTTGCAAAAGCAAAACTTCTCGAAGAATACTTCGAATTCTGTAGTGGACACATGGTGAAATTGTACTGTTGTGCGGAGTAGCGGAAAAAACTGCCAAAGCTGCTGTTTTTATACTTTTTTCATAAACTGACAATGATACGTCAAAAACTGTAAGTGCATCAAAATATCACCTCTAACAAAGTACAGGACATTATATCTCTGAGATATTATCATCAAATTTTGGTGACATTGGACATTTTGTTCTCTAAAAGGGTATGTGTACAAAACATTTAACCTTAACAACCTATGGTGTCCTTATCATAAGAAGCTACCTGGAAGAAAAGTTTCATTTACCATTATTAAAACGTTTTGCCGCCCTGTTTTGCGCACATTGTTTCATCGTATGTGCGGGCCTGTGAAGAGAAAAGAGGGATGTAACCTCGAAGATTGGGAGATACGCTATAGGATAGAATTATAGATGCGGTAAAGATATCTAAGATTGGGGGACGGTATGCATTCCTCTACATAACCAGTCAAAAGTGGTGTTTCCTATTAGAATAATAATATTTTACTATAAATGTTCTTCAGTGTGAGCACTGCAACCAACATTTCATGATGGACTTGACTATGAACTTATGCAAACCTTTAGGGACACTTTACAAAACCAACTATTTCCGCAGGGTCCCAAACTAATGACTTTCTTCCAGAAATGGTTTCTGTTCCACAATGGCAGGACCGATGTTGGGCTGTGAGTGTGATCGCAGGCGTTGAAGCTTAGACTGACTGCCAAATGTTTTATTTCTTATCATACTTTTAACAAGAATCTGAAAGAACATCATAAATAAACAAAAATGATCAATAGCCTTTCGTAAAGGTTGCGTATTTTTGTCCTATGATCAGCAAACAATCAATCTCGTTCCCATAGCCGTTCTTTCTTACTGCGCATGCTCATCGAAATTACCAAATAGTATCGACGAGCATGCGCAGTAAGCAGAAACGGCTCTCTGAACGAGATTGAGAGCCAATAAGCACAACGTTTTTAAAAAGATTATCAAATTACAAAGATGTAAAGAAGATGTCAAAACGTTCAGAATATTAAGTCATGGTCCGCTCATGGAACCTGAAAAGGGGCTGTCCTCTAAATAAAGAAACAGGCAAATGAAGCCCACTATTGAGTAACTAGCCAACATCAAAGCCGGTCGGTTGTTCAAACATGGATTAATGTTAGGATTACAGAGATTACTAATCGGGAGTGAGCACTAATCGTCTTTCCTATAAATGGACAAATGGCGTGAATGTGACTCACCAATGTCTTTATTTTAGGTATAGTGCGCACACTGTTCTTGATGTCATCCTCTGTTATCTCGATAACCGAACAGTTTTGTTCTGTTGACGGTAACGGGTCCCGACCACCACGAGTTACCCAATGATGCTCCTATAAATAAATATAAATCAATGTTATCTTGCTTAACAGTCCCTTCACGAGACAGACAAGGAATTCGAACACGACTAAACTATAAATTTGAAGGAGGCTCTTGAGAGGTTGCACAGGCAGATGAACACGATATGCGACACCTTTTATGACATCAGGCCGCCGTTTGCAATCTTTATCTCAAAACCATCAAATGTGTAGCCTGATTTGAAGACGACCGGGTTTCATGCGCTCTCCTCCTGGCCGCCTAGAAACAGGCTATCGAATGCCGTATGTATTGGTCCCTAATTCCTTTTCTCTAGTGTCATTACTCGGGCTACATACAAAGTCACTACTTACTTTTATTTCTGGTATAGTTATACGTTCTTTAGGGTCTTTAGTTAGCAGCCGCATTAGGACATCTTCAAGTTTTGGATTTATTACAGGTCTGAAGGGAAAACGATAAATAACAATAATCGTCCATGGCTTTTTAAATGATACTCCAGTGACAGATGGCTCAGTTTTATGAAGGCAGAGTCACTACAACATATTTCCACAATTACTGTGGGCCCTGTAGTGCAATAGGACGGTACGCCCAGTGCCTTGCCCCCGAGGTATTCAAGCTACACTGCACTACAAGGGCTACAGAAGTCGTAAACCGCGCACCAAGTCGGTAATTTTCTACAGTCATACCGGCGAAACCTGTTATGAAGGTAGTTAAGTTCTTATTCCACTGACACTAACAGTCTAAGGTGCAAGTAACATAATCGCAACACGTACAGCCTCAAGCCTGTCCACACTAGTGCGTTTTTGTTTGAAAACCCCTTCATTCCACAGTCTGTTTTACTTCTGACTAAGATGTAAAAATGGAGGACGTAGCCTCAGTAACTGCTCTGTACTACTTAGACTACGTCCATGTTAATTCAGATAAATTTGAAAACACATCTCTTTTCTCGTATTTACACCTATTAGACAATAGTGTTTTAGTGTCAAAGGAAGGTCAATACGCATAGAAAAGCGTTGGAAAAGTTGCAGTCCTTGTCTTTTCTTACAAATTAAAGCAATGGAATACGGTAATAACTTCGGCGCACTTGTCCTCATGTTTATTTGTGAGATTCAAATAATAGATGCATGTAAAGATATAACTTACTCTTCAGGGAATTCCAATCTGAAACAATGGAAAAATCAAATCAAGTGGTCAATTAAAGTTATAAGGATGAAGAAACAAATCTCGCATTAATGGAAAAATCAATCAATATAAATCACTGGTTTATTGAAATGTTCACCATTAAAACAATAAAATAATGAACTTACTGTTGGGTTCGAATCTTTTCGTATAACGCCATTCTGTTACCATCTTCAAATGGACACTGCAAACGAGGAATATAGTTCATTTAAGCCACAAGAATGTAAAATAGAGTACATATCAACACTTCTTACCTTTCCATAAACGAAGCAAAATAGTGTGACACCCATGGCCCACACGTCTGCAGCTTTGCCAGAGTACTTGTCTCGTGTTGCTGAAAGAAACACAATATCTCCATTAGCTTGTTGAAGAAAACTCCATAGATGTAAAGTGCATTGAAATGCTTGTGAAATGACTGCAACTAAATAAAACCTTTACACGAATAACTCACGTGCCCAATTCTATGGAGTTGAACTTTGGAGCGTTCAGACGGCGTACGTCGTGCTATCGAACCGCTCCTGAGTCGCACAATACGACAGACACTATCGAACTTACAAAATTGTCGTACACCCAAAAAACCTGCCGTACGGAATCGATGCCGCTCTTTTGCCAACCTAGTACAGGGTAGCACGTATGCGTCGCTCGCGACTCTTTCCAATACGAAATATAACTTTTTCCCAACTTTCCCAAGTCGCAATTAGTGTACAAAATTGTAGCAACCTACTTTGCAATGATTCTGGTGACATGAATGCAGGTGAGCCAGCGGTTTTTGACAGTAAAGCATCATCGCCATCAAATACATCTGATACTCCAAAGTCTGCAATCTTAAACACACAAAACAAAAAATATCAGCAGCATAAAGGAAAGGAAAAGTTAACGCAGAAAGGAAGATATCAAAAGACGAGGAGGGGAAACTGAGGAAGGCGTGCGAGGAGGAAATATATGCCGGGAAAAATAAGAAAGGAAGGGACAAAAGATTAGAACTATTTATGAAATGCATAGTTCAAGTTGTAATGGAGCTCGGTACCTTAATTCTTCCATCGTCACCAAGAAGAAGATTAGAGGGCTTGATGTCTCGATGAACGATCTTGTGGTAATGCACTATAGGAAAATAAAACAAAAGATTGCATTAGCCCAAAGTCTTTGCGGCTAACGTGCGATGACATTCCCCTCAGCTGAGCTTAGTTGGTTACAGCTCCTCTCGCATACTTTTATCGACTTCCCTCTAATCCATGTAACGCCGATGGAACAGATCACTGGGGTGAGGGAATGGTACTTACAGTATTCTATTCCCAGTACTAAATCACGAAAATGATTCCTAGCATTCTCCTGTGGCAGCTGAGGGCCTGGTACTTCCATCACTTCTCTATGACATTCAAAAAAGATCAAACAAGGAGATGAGAATATAACATCTGAACCAAAAATTGTGTAAATACTAAAACGAATATTCATATATAAAAATATTCAACTAAAAACAGCGCGCTCTATGGGATCTAAATTCCACATTAGTTTAAGTAATCATATGGTTTCGATTTCAATTTTGAATTTATTCGCACGATTGTGTTTTTCGAAGAGTATCAAAAATGCATGATCCCGCAGGGCGATATACAATAATATACATGAAAAAATTGGAGAAAAGAAAAGATGATTTTAGAAAAACAAAACAATAACAACAAATGCTTGTTAAAGTTTACAATAGTAGAATAAAGGAAAACATTGTCTTAACGCGATTTTTGAAGCTATAAAATTCAAATGTAATTTACACTGTATTACAGCTTTTCTGCACGGTGTTACACTTGAACTGCACCGCTCTCGACCAATCAGAATCCAGTATTTTTTTCGTGTATATTATTTGAAGCTTTAAGGCGCGAATACAGAGATAAGTTGTTTAGTGGCAATTCTTGATCATTATGCCGAAGTCACGACGGCGTTTATTTGCGTTGGCAAAATCCAACTCACCCTTTGTCCATTAATTCAAAAACTGAAACAGAAAACAAAAAACACATTTAATGAGACGGCAAATTTGGTGGACTGCAAGGACAAATACATATATTTGTAAAGTTCCGAAAGCTTCTAGCTACTTTTGAATGTACTTGTGATTTCCATGGGGGAAGAATCAAAAAGTATGGCAAAATAAAAGTGGTGGAAGAAATATTTCGCGCGCGTAAGCGAAATCAGCGCGGAATTCAAGCAAACTAGGTTTCATGTGTTGGACTGGGTTTGAATTGAGATAATCGCAACAAACTATGTGTAGCGACCACAAGAAATGAGGGTTTTTGTGGTTTTGCGTTTCAAATTTAGTTTCCGTTACAACCAAGTTTTCGTTAGTTTTCGTTAGTTACGCAAACACGAAACTTGGCTATGCTATCAAGCAGCCTAGTACCCAGGCGTTCCTCTGCGAGCGCGAAGCGCGAGCGAGACCTGGAGTCACTCTGTGACGTCACGCTTAGAAACGAGAGACGGGATAGCCTGGGGACTAGGCTGGCTATCAAGCTATTTTCGCACAACATTGCAGAAAAATATTGCATGTTCAGGCCTACGACCGTTGAAAATTTAAGCAGTTCTTTATACCTACCTAAATACAAATTATCTTCAGCTGGGTCATCCAGAACCTACGTCCACAAAACAATAATTAGCCGTGATACGGTCTTTGTTCACAAGGAAATTAGTGTAGCATACCTCATACAGTCGTACGACGTTAGGATGGTCAACTTTCTTTAGTATTGCTATTTCCCGCTGAAGGTTTTCTAATCCAGGGTTTTTACCCCTATCACTTGGTCTTCCTACAAAATTGAAAAGAACATATCAACTCAGATGAATGAGTCTACATGAAGGAGGTTACAACTAAAGAAGGTTACAAAAGTAATCAAATGGAATAGAGACAGATTAGGGCCAGTTATACCCACGAAAAGCGCAAGACGAGACCTTTTCCGTAAAAAAGGCATTTTTTGTCCTAAGAAGCGAAAAAATATAACAGCTCGGAAGTTTGTTTCCTCGCTAAATCACATCTTACGTAAAATACGACAAAAAAGTGTCGTTTAAATGGAGAGGTTCGTGTCTAATTGAAGTTGCGTCTAAGACAAGACGTCACATATTTACGTTCATATATTCTGACTGGTAGGCAAAAAAAAAAATGAATCTACCTTGAATGACCTACATTGAAATAAGTGGTGCAAGTGAGAATTTGCGCACAGCGAATAATCATAATAGTTTTTAAATTAAAATTTCCATTCTTAGAAGACGCGCTTCTCATCACTACATCCTCTGCTGTTTGAAAACAGCTGCCTGAAGAAAAATACTTACTAAGACCAGCTTTTCGCATAATTCGCTTTTTCGAGATTATTTTCATGGCCTAAAAAGAAAATATACTGCGAGTCAGGAGTGTTATTATATACAAAGGGAATTATCTTTGGACAGATAAACTAAAAGCAAGGGGGACAGGAGGGAAGGGCATACTTACGTAACTGGATTGATCGAACTCTGAGTAGCATAGCCTTACAACGCCATATGAACCCTACATAAACAATTATAGAAAACAATGACAAATTACTCAGACGAAATCTGTTGGAGAGATTGTATCCATGACTTTACAGTGCGTTTCACATAACTTTTGACAAACGGGTTCTGAAGTTCATTTGGAAGTTCCGTTAAGTTTATCGTACTTTGGAACTTGACAACAAACTTCGTAGGCGAACCAGTTCGAACTTATTCAACACGCAAACTCGGAATTTGGTTAGAATCGAGTTTCTTCATTCGAGTCAACCATGGAAGATTTGATGACCAAATTGCAAACTTATTTACGCACAGAACCACCATACTTTATGATGAAAACTATGCAACCCTCGATTCTAACGAATTTGCGAGGGAACTAATTTTGTTTCGCTGTGGCTCTCTGTGAACTTTCAAATTATGAACTTCAAACATACTTCGTTAACCTGCTTGTCAAAAGTGATATGAAACGCACTGTAAAAAAACTTCGTCTTATAATTGTTGTTCGTCTGGGTAATTCTGGCCTGCATAGTCCCCTAAATTACTTTCCACTAGACCTACCTTTCCAATTTCATCCATTAACTTGTACTGATTCAAATGTGTAAAATTCTAGAAGGAAAACAAAAAGTCAAAAAGTGTATATTTTCAAAACATGTGTGAACACCCTGAAAATCTGGCAAAACTTTTTCGGCACGAGAGCTTCCGCGCCATTCTTGTCGGAAAGCTCTCATAGCCGGAAAAGCGCGAATGGAATCTGATTTTGCCAACGGAAAAAAATTAACGACAGAGACTTGGAGAAAGGATAATGCACTTGTATTACAATTATATCATTTGTAACATTTTTGAGCTACTGTTTTACAGTGTACCTCAGATTCGTGTATCGAAACACTTTTCGACTCCACTGTTGGTGGTCTTGGTAGCCTTGGCGACGAACCGGTCGATTTTGAGCCTCCACTGTTAGGAATCGATGCGACAGAATCACGCGACTGTTTGCCAGACCCATTGGTTTTCGCGAGATCAGGAGTAGCAGAACTTCTTCTTAATGAAGCGAAACTAGCCTCCAGTCCCACACCAAGCAGCCCCGATCCTGAAGCTTGTGTAGTTGCCTGGGGCTGACTCTCCCTAGAACTTTTGTCATGGGCAATAGAATGTTTTTGAGTCTCGTTAATGCGGGGAATGCTTGACTGTCTTGTTGGTTTATTGGCCTCAGTCACTTGTTTTGTTTGAATTTTGTCTGGTGGTTGAACGTAGTTGTTGGCGTGAACTAAACCATTTGTTGCCTTGTTCGATCCATTCTCGGCCATTCCCTGGCGACTGCTTGGCCTGAAAACATGAATGTACAGTTTGACACTGGTATTTAAGAAAGGGAGCATGTGTCACTTACGTCAGCACCAACAGAAACGTTTTCAACAAGGTATCGAAAAACGTTTTACTACAAAAAACAAAACGACAAGTTTCGACAAGCTCACGTCAGCCACCAACTGAAAGTAGTTAATGGAGAGGAAGGTAAAAGAAATATGATTAAAATCGAAAGTATGTAGTGAAGAACATACAGGGTGGACCATGAACACTAGAAATCTCTAGAAAACATGTCTATAGGATAATTGAAGCAAAAAGTGGTACTTGTAGCGACAGAAAAATGATTCACCAATTATAGAAGTGGGGAGGAAGTTACTTAGTTGAGTTTCTATAAACTTATGGAGTTTATTTAGTCACAAATTGTGTCGTAAAAGCCGGGGTAGAAATTAAAAGAAAATAACTGAAGTTTGTGTACTTGGAAGCCTTTGACCTCACTAATAAACTTTGTCGTAATTCCATCTTCTCCGAAAACATTTTTTTATAAAAGGGGATTAAAGTTCATTTATCATGTTTGCTTGCCCAAACAAACAAACTTTGACATAGCTTTAATAAGCCGTCTTCATATCGCAACTCATAGCTCAATACGACACTTTATCTCGAGACTGGTTTTATCACCTAAGAAGTTTCTAGGCAGGAAATGTAACGCTACGAAACTTAAACATTTCATTCGACAAAAAAAAACCAAGAAATATGTGAACATAATTACAGTATCACTCAAAGATTCCATGATTTGCACAAATTTGAACGAAAATTGTACTCAATTCTTTTGTAACAGCGACTTAACAGACATTGTTTTAGCATTTGAACGAAAACTAATTGTACTTCGTATTTGTAACAACGATTTACAGTAACAGAGATCGTCTTTCAATAACATTAAATAATAAAAATGTGTATTCCCTGTTCAGTCTCCCTCACAAACAACTACTAACAATAAAATTCTAAGCAATGTTTAAAGAACAGCACATGCCAAATGTAGTCTATAAGTTAAGAAAACATGGAGATACTACAGAAGATTCGTCTTAAGGCAAACAGAACTTCAAAGACTAAATGAGATTATTCTATTTTTCAGTAACTGCTCCTTAAGTTTACCTTCTTCTAAACAATCTCTGCATCAATCGACGAACTCTCATGTTTGCGAAACACATCTCAATCAAACTTGCTATATAGGTCAGTTCAGAAAAATTTCGCAGAACTGAATGGGTTGAGAAATAATATAATATCCAAAACTGCCAGTTGATGTATAGATTGGTTTCGCATTTTCAAGAAGTAATGGCCGTGGCAAGCTAGACGGTTGTGTTTATTTCAATATATGCTAATGACCTCCTGATGTGACTACTGAGGCATGACAGCTCATAAAAGATTTAGTTTCGAAACGAGTTTTTGTCTTCCTTTAGCTTCCAACTGAAATTAAATAACGAAAGAAAAAGGGAACAAATGAAAGAAAGAGAGAAAGGAAAAAGGAAAAACCCGAAGGATTAAAGTTAAAAAGAAAGGGAGGGGAAAAGAAAGAAAGAAAAAAAGAAAGGAAGGAAGCAAGCAAGCAAGCAAGCAAGCAAGCAAGCAAGCAAGCAAGCAAGCAAGCAAGCAAGCAAGCAAGCAAGCAAGCAAGCAAGCAAGCAAGCAAGCAAGCAAGCAAGCAAGCAAGCAAGCAAGCAAGCAAGCAAGCAAGCAAGCAAGCAAGCAAGCAAGCAAGCAAGCAAGCAAGCAAGCAAGCAAGCAAGCAAGCAAGCAAGCAAGCAAGCAAGCAAGCAAGCAAGCAAGCAAGCAAGCAAGCAAGCAAGCAAGCAAGCAAGCAAGCAAGCAAGCAAGCAAGCAAGCAAGCAAGCAAGCAAGCAAGCAAGCAAGCAAGCAAGCAAGCAAGCAAGCAAGCAAGCAAGCAAGCAAGCAAGCAAGCAAGCAAGCAAGCAAGCAAGCAAGCAAGCAAGCAAGCAAGCAAGCAAGCAAGCAAGCAAGCAAGCAAGCAAGCAAGCAAGCAAGCAAGCAAGCAAGCAAGCAAGCAAGCAAGCAAGCAAGCAAGCAAGCAAGCAAGCAAGCAAGCAAGCAAGCAAGCAAGCAAGCAAGCAAGCAAGCAAGCAAGCAAGCAAGCAAGCAAGCAAGCAAGCAAGCAAGCAAGCAAGCAAGCAAGCAAGCAAAAATAAATAAATAAATAAATAACTGTTTATTTAAGTGTCCTAGTCTTATAGCGCTCGCGCACTAATTGGGGGACACTATACTCTCACACTCACTACCTCTACCTTAAATATTTTGCAAATTAATAATCACTCGACTCACCAGTTCGTTTTTGATGGAGGGAGGAAAACCGGAGAACCGGAGAAAAACCCTCGTGGCAAGGGAGAGAACAACACACATCTACCAAACTCTACTCACATGTGCATCCACAGGGCTCGAACCAGTGACCCGACCGTTGGACCACAGCGGTGAGAGGCAAGCGGTCTAACCAATCGGCTACCCTTGCTCCCCAAAGCAAGCAAGCAAGCAAGCAAGCAAGCGAGGGAGGGAGGGAGGGAGGGAGGGAGGGAGGGAGGGAGGGAGGGAGGGAGGGAGGGAGGGAGGGAGGGAGGGAGGGAGGGAGGGAGGGAGGGAGGGAGGGAAGGAAGGAAGGAAGGAAGGAAGGAAGGAAGGAAAAAAATAACCCGAGATACTGAAAGAAACGAAAGAAATGACAGTTTCAAATAACATACTAATTTGGTAAATGGGAGTTACATGGAAATATACATGTACGATGCTGCCAACTTCTCTACAGTGTTCATTCAGTTCCTTGGAGTTTTTCACAAGCCTGTTTTTCAAAGATTCACCTGCTTACGAATTCTGTATAAAGGTTTTGCCATAAATAATTCATTCGACCAAGAAAATTATCTCCTCCACATTTATCATCCAAAACCCTAAAAGAACCTCGTTTTCAAAGCAAAAAATCTTCAAAAATACAAAACTACATACTTGGAAACTTTCAAGTAGTAAAAGAAAGAAAAATTAGGAGGAATTTTCCGCCATGTTGTAAATCCGTCTTTCAGACGTTAAGTTGCCTTGCTTTGATTACTCCAAGGAGGCGAGGGAGAAAAACAAATCTCACGTACTTCCTCAAAACCAAACTACCGTATTAGTACTAACAATACACAACAATTAGCTAAGTTTAGATATTCTATGATCTACTTACAGATCTCGTTCGGCAAGTATCAATGCAAAACGCGTTAATGCCTCTTGTGTTTTTCAAAGAATCTTACAGTAAATATCGAATGATCAATAATCTATAGGATGGCTATTAAAAATTCATATCAAATGCTCGGGGCTTTTATATAATTGCATGCATGATAAAACATTGACATTATAGGTGATAAAAATGGTTTTAAAAGCATATGTCGTAGAATGACAAAAGTTAGTTAATTAATATAAAAGCAGAGTTCCTATCTACCATTAATTAAACGGCGATCAAAGTATTTCCTCAACTATGATTTACATATATGTAAACTTATGATTTCCATGATTTTTTTTTCTGTTTTCTGTTAAACATTCCTAAATAAACCATTTGTCACGCCCAGGAACCCGTTTCTCAAAATCTCCGATAACTTTACATGTCTGTTAATTTATACGTGAAAAAAGAAAATACCAAAGTGCACGATCACTCGTAAACTCGTAAACATTTAAAATAACGCGCGCTCCGAGAAACACTCTAAAACTTTATCGGGTACGTTAAGGCCCGGACACACGGTGCAACATTTCTTGAAACATTTGCCGAAACATCGCGCGCAACACAATGTTGCAGCGTGTGTCCACCCATTCCAATGTTTCGCGAAACGTTGCGCGCAACAGTCGCAGAAATAGGATCGAATTCTACTTCTGCAACTGTCCAGAACTGTTGCGCGCAACATTGCACGAGATGTTTCAGTGTTGGATACACGGTGCAACAGTGTTACTCGCGATGTTTCAGCAAATGTTTCGGGAAAAGTTGCACCGTGTATCTGGGCCTTTAATGGTCCGTAAAGTTATTGGGTCTGTCGAGAAACGGACCCGAATGTTCTCGTCTATAAACATGGGAAAACGGACATGTATTAATCTACGATAAGTAAATCTTGTCCAATCGCTAATAAACGCGCTTTTGTACTTTTTAGCAATATTCAGTATTTGATGTGTATCACAATATGAAATAATAAAAAACATAATGGGAATTACACATAAAACAGTAGATAAGACAACAATAGAATACAATAGATTTTAATGAATATATTACATCGACTGAGTGCTACGTAGGTTATGCTATGTTCGTAACGTGCAAAGTTGTCATGCGCATATTAACATTTGCATGCAAAACAGTTTTGAAATATGTTTTTGTCAAATATACCATAATTTTTACGTCCAGAAATATGAATGTGGAAATATAAATGACTGGTAGAGGTTACATTCTCCATGGAAAGATAACTCATACTTTTCCTTATAATGAAGGTAATTAAGCTTATAAGCACACGGCAAGGCTCCTATCTCAAAAGGTATTTGCTACTACTCAAAAAGCCTCCTTCAAAAAATTTACACTCCAAGAAAAGTCAAATCTCGATGTCCCTGAGGTGTGGATTTAGAGGATGTCAAAATTTCAACCTTCATTAACCCCAACATACACTGCAAACAGAGGTTGATTTTCTAACTTTTTGCAGTTGCTTTGTGGGTTAATTAATTGTTGCTCTTTTAGTTTAGTCTTAGCCCCATTGGCCCTGCTAGGCTTCCATATTCCCTAGTGACCTGTGTACTCATCCTCCCCTCTCCCAGGATTCACAACCTTCACCATTTCATTTCCTTTCCCTTCCCTTTCCCTTTCCATTCTCTCACCCTCTGGATAAAAATATTTTTGATTAGACTCATTGCCAGGAGTGGCTCAAAGGCTTGAACCCCGGGGGGGGGGGAGGGGGGGACTCCTATATATAAGAGGACGGGGATGCTCGTCGGAAATTTTGAAAATGACCCCTAAAAGGTACCTGAGTGGGAGTGGCAACAATTCATTTCTACCCCTAAAATGTACTAATTCAAAAACAATAATAAAGAATTAAAGTAATGAAACACTTTGTTATCGATGTACTTTGAAGATTCATTTCAGGTCTCGAAATCATTCCTTTCATGCTTATTTTAGGTAGTTCATTTACCCCAAAACAGTCCCTAAAAGGTACCAGCTATGTCTCTGAGAGTCATCTTAAGTCTGAGTCACCCTAAAAGGTACCAGATTGCAGATTTTGACCCCTAAAAGGTACGACGAGCATCCCCGGGGCTTGAATGAACCCCTCCTCCTCCTCCTGAAACATGTGAATTTCAATATATTCTGCAAATCAAAATTACTGAATTATTTGTAAATGTGTTAGGAGTAGCAAAAACAGTAAGGTAAGTTTCCCACTCATATATAAACCACTGTATTATAATACCTGTTGACAGTGATCTTTACAGGGTCCACACGAGATGGCCTGCATGGTGCACAAGTACACGCTGAAAGATACAAAGAAAAATTTATTATGATCATCTATCAATATTTTTAAGGTTTAACCAGTTGACAGATGCTAATGATGGGTGACAAGACAAATATTATTGTCAGTACTTATTCATTGAACTGTAATAAAAAATGCTAAGAAAACTCTGTAATACATTTATATAGTGTGCAGAAATGAGCAGGGCTGGACAGGTTTTCAGTCCAGCCTGCTCATGCAAAGCCATCAGGCCTCCTCCATGTTACTTTTCTGAAGGCTTTTTTAAGAGTGCAACTGCAGGGGCCGTACAGGTCATATATGATAAAATTAATTTATAATATTATAAAATCCCCAATCCTCTAACATGGCTGCCATCAAGTGATCTGCAAAATTTATTTTATAAATGACAAATGAAAATAGCTCTTAAGTATCTCAGGAAATCCTTCCCTGGTAATAATGTCATAAAATGTGGTATGGGGTGCTAATTTAGTCAATATTCTCAACATCTCTTTCAATCCTTATTGTATTTTTATTTTGCTTTTTAAATTTGCTTTTATTGTGATTATATATTTATTGTTGATGAGACTGAATTTTCTTTTGAAGCAGCCAAATTTATTTCATGGCAATTTTAGTAATCTTTGGTGACTGCATAATTATATATATTCTAATGCCAACAAGAAGTTAGTCTCCTACGCAGCCGCAGTTTTGTTGTCACGCTAGGGCGTAGGAGACTAACAAGAAGTAGTCTGGAACCTAAAATTGATGCTTGCAAATGTATCATAATTAGCATATTAAAAACTCAAAACACCATAAATCAGCATTAAAATGTTGGCATTAGAATATATATATTCAGTCACCAAAGATTAATAAAATTGCCATGAAAGTAAATTTGGCTGCTTCAAAAGAAATTCAGTCCCATCAAAAATAATTATAATCACCATAAATTTAAAGCAAATTCAAAGAAGAGGATAAATTTAAAATACAATTAGTAGCAATTAAAAGAAATGATGTGAATATTGACTAGATTGGCATCCCATAATATCACGTTGACTGATAATGTAACAGTGATGCTGCTTAAATTGATTATATCACAATGTGGATGGTGATGATGATGATGATTACTGATCGAAGAATTACTCTTTAACAAACCTGCACCCATTATCAGCTGTAAAGCAGTTAATAATCAGGTAAAACTCTGTGAATCCATTTTGTTATCTGAAAAAAAGTATAACTATATCAAGATTGAATATTGCATTATTTCTTCTTAATTGTTTTTCTCCTCAATTTCCTCTAAAAAAGTTCATTTATTTATTAATTTATTCATTTCACTTTTATTCAGGCATCTATAAGCATAAGGCTGAACAATTTATCGCTAAAACCAAGGGTATCAGTAAACTAATAGAACAAAAACCTATTTTATAAATATACACTCAATTGCAGAAAGGTTGTAGTCTACATTTCTACAAATATCTAATTTATTCAGTATATCTAATGAGATGCATTTTGTAAATAAGCGCTTACTACATCCGAAATACAGTAATGTTTTTTTTTTCTTTATTCCTGTGAGAGTTTAGGAAGACTAGAAATATATTTTGGCAAGCATTGCATGTAGGCAATGCCGAATTAAGCAGTATTTTGGGTTTTGCATCTCATTAGATATTTGTATATTTGTATAAATGTAGACTACAACCTTTCTGTATAATAATAAAGTCCCCTTTTGAATATCAAAGTGTAGCTCTGCAGTGCCACTGGGGAATTTGACACGCGCCAATTACATCAATTACGAACAAAAGAACAGTCAGCCGTGTAAAATGTAATACATGTCTAATAAAATTTACTTAACACTAGAATTATGGAAGTTACGTGGACTAGTTTGAGTGCCGTAAGCTTGTGTGGTTTTGGATTCCAAACTACACAACATTGTGGCCGATGACGAGAAAATCATTCGAAAACTTTTCTTAAGTTAATTGAATTGGTGTTGTTTCAAGTAATGAAAATGAGCTAAGAAAACCTCAAAATAGTATTTTCTACAGTTTTGACTTCCAGTCCTTGTTGATCCCGTCTTGATTGAAAGCAGAATCTCCTAAAAGATCGCTTTAGCGCGGGAACAGGTCAAAACGACGACGTACTACAGCGAACAACAAGATTACCAAGGGACTACTAATCGAACAATGTTCTTAAAATCTATAATTGTTCTGTAGGCTGTTTCCCAAAGATCCACACACAAATTACCTCCATCGAAATCGTACAGCTTGTTTGCAAGCTTAATATGCCATAACTTTCATATGTATAAGCTTTTACTGTACCTGATGCTGATTGTTTCGAACTTCGTCTTTAAGCGAGATACAATCATGACTGCTTCTACACCGTAACACTTTGACCATCACAATCTAATTACATTAGTCCCTTAACAGGCCGATTTGCTGTTAAAAGTGAGTTTGTTAAGTCATTTTTCCGACCTTTCCACTCGAAACGGCGAAGTAATCTTCGATGTTGATTTCGGTCTCAGTCACGTGACTTGGAGTACTCCGAAGTTGCTAAGGAAACCAACAAATACATTCAATGATATCAAGAAGAGAAAATGCATCACAGACGAAAATTATTCACTTTTGTTTGTATTTCAAGATTTCATCATTTTAACGTTGGGGCTTAGCCTTTTAACTAACTAACTAAATAATTAAATATATAGATAAATAAATAATGAAATGAATAAATGAATACATATATAATAATAATAATGATGTCAGCTTGATCGGCCATCTTGGTCTCATGGTCACGTGACAGCACAGCGCGGGAAAAGTCACAGAAAAAGTAGCAGAAAAAGTAGCAAAAAAAGTAGCAAAAGAAGTTGCAGAAAAAGTAGCAAAAAAGTAGCAGAAAAAGTAGCAAAAAAAGTAGCAAAAAAGTAGCAGAAAAAGTAGCTAAAAAAGTAGCAGAAGAAGTAGCAGAAAAAGTCCAAAAAATGGGAAAAAAAGTAGCAGAAAATATGGCAAACACTAGCTTAAATATTCCAGAAAAAGTAGCAAAAAAGTAGCAGCGTACTAAAAAAGTGGTGGGCCACCGTGGAGACGCCATGATTGCCTTGGAAAACGAATTCACTGGGAGGTGTGTCATAAACTTGGATTCCAAACAAAAGAAAAATGGCTGATGAACATCAGCCAGAATCAGTTTATGAAAATGATGATTTCAAAGTTTAAACATTTCTTAGTTATATACATAGTCTGATATTTGTCTAAATTTCCTTCCAAGAGATTATTGTCATACCAATCTGTTGCGCATTTTGTCTTGAATGGGTGAGGAAGTTGCTGTGGCTTGTACTTGTGATGAGTTGGCTTGCAGTGCCTGCTTGATAATTCGGCTCATTCGTCCTGTCAACCGTTCTTCGGGTTGACTTAGCTTAGGTGCATCTCTACCACATGGCTGGGTAGACCGGCACCCAATACATGTTGTTTAACTTTGATTGTAGCGCTGTTTTTGAAAACTCAAATATACACTAAACGGTTCTCTGGAACAGAAGTGTCAAATGATGACGCACGGGAGTAGGGTAAGACGAATATTTAACTGCATCCGATTAGGAACTGGTCATAAATTATGGGGAGTGGGGGGAGGGGGGTTGTGGACCGGCAAAAAATTTTTTTTTTGGGGGGGGGGGGCATCAAAGAGGGTGGGTCGTGAGACTTCGCCGCAGGACATTAGGGGTGGGCCATCGGGTATCATGCAAAAAAGTAATTCCATCCTGTATGGTTCAGATAACAATTGCTGACACACAAAAGAATGTTAAACATGATATGATATAAAAAACCTTTTTTAATCAAAAAATTCACATTACAACATTTGCTATAGGTATTGAAAAACCACGAAGACAACAACATTTTCAATAAAATATGAATAAAACAGCAATAACATTTCTACTTTCAAATTTCTAATTGTCATCAGTGTATTAACCGTTATTGCTATCTGTACTACTGCCCATAGCCATGGATTCAATTATATTTGGATTCAATGAATCACAAAAATGTGTAGCTTCTCTGCTAAACGTTTTTTTAATAGACATTTGACCCATTTAATATCTCTGATCTCAAATTTCGATATTACTCTTTATTTAGAGAGCTAATACCTACTTTATTCCCATATGTACAAGAATTTATAATTAAAGAGAACACTCTTTGGTAGTTTTCCTCCTCCCGTTTTAAACGACCGCGTTTTTGAGACTTTGCTCTATTTTCCTTTTGTCTTCTCTTTTTTGAAACTACGGCAGTTCGTGCACTTGGAAACATTCTTTTGTGTTTCGATTCCAACATCTGCCGAGTGCGAGTGCCTAGACCTTTACCCAGATAAGAGTTTAGACAGCATTACCAATATTATAGTATCTACCATGTTGCCATGCAACACCCACTACTTCGGATGGTAAACACCACGAGCTGTATAGATGACTTCCAGCTCAGAGCACAACTTAAAAAGTCTTTTAATGAGGGGTCCATTCGTTCAGATGATCCATAATCTATTTCGGAATTCACATTTGCTGTTGAACAAGACTTGGTAGAAAAGTACCTTAAACACCTAGAGTACTTACAGCTTAAAAAAATAAACGAGCTGAAGAACGAAGGAGGAACAAGATTGATCAAAGAAGCAAATATACTTATGAAGACTTTGACTGATTTGAGTTGTTCCAGAAAGGAACTCTCTCAAAACTTACTGTGCCAGTTTTAGATCTGTTTTTTAGTAAACACAATCTGACCAATCTCACTCAGCGCAAGTTAAAGAAAATAGAAAAAGTCAGTTTGGTCAGTGCCTGGTTGGCAAACCGTGCATTCAATACCAATCAGACTGAAAAGGCAAAGCTAGTAATGGGAGGGAAATGACGAGGAGGGAGAAAGTGAAGAGCGGTGGAGAGCCGGCCGGCCGAAGATGAAGAAAATGAACAGTCAGGGTACGCTGAGTCTGACGACAATGACAGTCCTGTGTGAGGTTGGTACGTCAAGTGATGATGACTTCAGTGACAGCGATGAAGATGCTAATCCAGTGCCATCCCTTTGTACATGACCCGGAGATATATTTTGGGGATACTGATTAAAAAAATTATTACATGAAATGATGTAAAACGTGAAAACAAATGAACTGTCATGATGGTAAACAGACAAGTATCTATAAACACGCTTTATCAGTGGTCTGACTTGTGCTGATACGAAATGATAGAAAAGTGGATCTTTACAAATGTGCCTGCCAGGAAAGAAAAATGCGGCCAAACCACTCAAACGACTAGCACAACACGCAAAAGCCAGTTGCCGGAGTGCAAACTAAATTAAAACATTATTAATATATACTAAATGGTAACAATTTTTATTATTCAGTACTATTCAGAATTTGTGCAAAATATTGCAAACTTGTACTCGATTTTTGAACAGAAGCTAAAAATGTTGAAGACGGAAATAGGGGTGGGTCATCATTTATTATGCATTCTATAGAGGGTGGGCCACTTATAATAATGTTGCTAATTGTGGGCCCCTCAGTCTGTTATTAGAAATATATTACTTAATTATTGAATCTACTCAACGTAGAGCCACTAAATTTCTATGCAAATACTCGGACGCCAGCTATAAGGAACGACTTGTGCATTTGAATCTCTTACCTATTAATTATTGGTTGGAATATTTAGACTTAGTCTTTTTCTTTAAGTGCAAAACTGGCTTATATGCTATCGATTTATCTAAGTATGTTACTTTCTGTACTGGGACTACAAGACGTGGTTCCTCTGGGTTATATTTAACGCATAATTGCATTCCAAGAACGTCTAGTTTTAGAGATACTTATTTCATACGTATAACCAATATCTGGAATGGTTTGCCCAATAACATTAAGGGTATTACTTCTCTTAGCACCTTTAAAAGTAAACTTAAGGCCTTCTTTTTTGACAGATTGAGGTTAGTCTTTGACCAAGACAACATTAGATCTTACAAGATTGTTTGCCCAAAATGTCGTAGGATAAGTCCGTTAACTTTATGCTCGTGCTAAATAGTATTTTTTTTTTCTTCCTGTGTTATTTTCAATTATTATATTATTTTCGCTTATACTGGGTTAATCGGGGTGGTTAGGTATATATGTACATAGATTCTTATCGGGGGTGGGGCGGGTGGCTAAACCTAAGTAGGGGACTACGTGTCCTATTGTTTTGTCCACCTAGTGTAACTAACTTGTAAGTTTGTTAGCTGAATCTGTAAATAAATGTGCAGCCTGAAGGGTGGGTCACTTTTATTCATTCATAATGATTTCAGAAATTCCCCCCCCCCCCTCCCTCCTATACTTTATGACCAGTCCCTTACTAGAAATAGCCCAACCGGGAATTATCATGGCGCGCGCGGTATTAAGAAGTTTCCCTCTTTTATTTATGCTCTCTTGGTTGACCATTATTGGCAGCCATTTTGTTGACAAAACGCTATGTAACCGCTCTCTTCATGATCAGAAACAAACCGCTGACACAATGATGACACACCCAATCCAAAGAAAAATGGTAACGGAAAAATGGTAAAGGATTATCCAATGGCATGTAACAGGCACCGCCTGGGTACGAAATACATTTTATCATATAATTATTTATAAAATACCTATATTTCTTAAGTTCGAAAACTTGTTCTTTTCACTAGTGAAAATAACGTTTCTTTTCACTAGTGAAAAGATCGTTCGAAATAAAGTAACTTGTGTAGGATTGAAAATGCTCGGAAAAAAATCCGAACCCCCAGCGGGAATCGAACCCACGACCCTCCAATAACCGGTTGGATGCTCTAACCACTGAGCTATGGGTGACTCATATGGTGAGCAGATCATGAGCTGGGTTTAAAGGCCACAGGACTTGCATCTCGCAAGTACACTATTCTACACTATTCTACACTATTAATGTGATCGCGCAATGCGATTAATTTAGTGGTTCTAGTCTGATTGGTGTCGCTGTGTACTTGCGAGATGCAAGTCCTGTGGCCTTTAAACCCAGCTCATGACCTGCTCACCATATGAGTCACCCATAGCTCAGTGGTTAGAGCATCCAACCGGTTATTGGAGGGTCGTGGGTTCGATTCCCGCTGGGGGCTCGGATTTTTTTCCGAGCATTTTCAATCCTACACAAGTTACTTTATTTCATTTCTCTGGGTGGTTGGTTGGTTCACTGAAAAGATCGTTACCATGGTTAATTGAGCGCATTTACTCTAAAGATAGTTTGTTGTCTCTTGATTTGATAATTATATGATAAGTAGAATATTACATGTTCGCTTGGAGATACGGTTTTATCTAGCTTCTCTTGTTGAAAAGATCTCTCACTCGTTCGCTGCGCTCACTCGTGAGAGATCTTTTCAACTCTCGAAGATAAAATCCGCATCTCCGCGCGCCCATGTAATATCCTCTATATCCAATGGCATGTAATACATTATCCAATGGCATGTAATGCATTATCCAATGGCACGTAATTGATTATTTAATGGCATGTAATTGATTATTTAATGGCATTTAATTGATTATCCAATGCCATGTAATTTATTATTTATGTTTCACGGATTAGAGTGCTTACAATATATCCGTGAAAGTTAGAGTGATTGCACTTATAACCCGTGAAAAAGTACAAAATCTAAATAGTGGAATAAGTGACACCCCTGGCAAACGGGTGATGTTTTCAAGGTCAAGCGTTTTTACTCGGGCTACCTGTGGTAGCTCGAGTCTAGGTTTACCTTTTCGGTCTATCAATCTATCAATCTATCTATCAACGTCGCAAATCGGCAAATTACCCAGAAGCCTTTGGGGTACACTGTTGACCACGAGGCTTCCTGTGGTCGCGAGAGATTGAGAACAAAATGGCGGACGCTATCAATCGGAATTTTTCAGATTTTTCGAACTATTGGCTTTTAATCTCAAGATACTTTGCTTTAATCGTCAATATCGAATTCTCGAATTTAGTGATGACCTTCTTACCAGCTGTTGTAATCAACTTATAATGTATTGATCGTCCAAGAACACGAGACAGAGATCGATTTGTGGCAGCGAACTTCACTTGAGGACAGACATGTAAGACACGGAGATATTGTCTTTAATAGATCAGTAGTTTGTTTAAATTAATAATATTTCACCACTGCTTGCACATATTTGCTTACACAGTGTCTACAGTCATGCTCTTCCTGAGAGCCGTGTTAAAAACGAACTAATTCACTAACAATATCTACAATGTTTATTTTAACTAGAAAGACTAGGAAATTCTTGCCTTTGTGTAATAAGGTGACTAGGGTGTATTCAATAATTAAGCCAGGAAACAGGAATTAGTAAATGTTGC
Source organism: Telmatactis stephensoni (assembly GCA_029948255.1). Taxonomy (NCBI): domain Eukaryota; kingdom Metazoa; phylum Cnidaria; class Anthozoa; order Actiniaria; family Isophelliidae; genus Telmatactis; species Telmatactis stephensoni. The sequence goes on from JALIZF010001476.1 coordinate 46,884, forward strand.
AAAATTACACCAAATAAACAATGGAAAACAAATGATTTTTTATTATTAACTTATAAATATTTAGTGCAATCTGTATTTTGTACAATGTCATGATTATATTGAATGCACTTTATTGTCAATCATGCTCAATGTTAGCAGATAAAAATATAGTGATGGATGATCATGGAAATGATAGTAATGTTTATGAGACCTTATTAGCAACAAGTGAAGAATAATTTTGGAATGTACAAAATTATATTTTCAATCAATGAAAAGTGATACTCAACCACAAATTCGTACAAGCTTTGTGCAACCATGTTCACAGAAACAGGATAAAGTGGATTGAATTGAAGATATTACTGTATGTAGTAGTATCAGATTGATATGCATGGAGGAGCTATATGTGGTATCGGTACTGAGCATATATTGTATGACATTACACTTCTTCAAATAAAGCATCAGCAACTGACTACTGCTATAATCATTAATCTGCTCCATATTAAAAACATGGTAATACATGTATTGAAAAGTTGTGTTAAGAAACTGAAATGATTTCATGGAAAGGTAACTGTGGTACTTCTAGAATCTACCAATGTGACAACAGCAATATCAAAATCATTTTAACTTGGACATCAAAACAGTCTGCCACAGTTTGTAAGTTTTGTTTCCATAAATCAAAGTAAAAAAGTACAGAATAGGAATTTAAACTGTGTGAGCTATAATGTATTATCTGTAGATCATATTGGATCATTTGGTAGGCATTTACAAAATAAAGCAGACTGTATACTGTATATGTCTGGCATGATAAAAAGACCAGCAGTACATTAATAATAACCACCATGGTGGCACAATTATGTACAAACTACTTTCTCCCCAATATAATTTGTGTTCTACTGTGGGAGTACTTGTCATGCATTTTTGCAATCAAAAGACACTGACAAGTCAAACTGGTTTCCATCAACTTCTGTTCTCCATTTCTCCCCAAGTACTAATACAGGTGTAGCCCGAGTGAACGCCTATTAGGCGTCTAGTTGTCCTTAATTGCTGAATTATTGAACTCCGAATCTTTGAACGGTTCTGCTTTGGTGCAACGATGCACTTCAAGTCAATGTCTGCTCATTTGTCTAATTAGGGGGCGTGTAAGCTGGGTATTTGTTTTCTGTCGTTGAGTATCAACACGCTCCTACTGGAATCCTGCCGTGTTATTTCGAAGCCTTGAATTTCTCAACAATCTAGTTTCAACATTGTTTTGCTTGTGGACCTGAGGAAAAGGACCTTGTTTTCTTTTGCCCGGGCACTGCAACGTCAATATGAGGAAATGAAAAAGACGGTTGACTTGCTGTCGTCTTAGCTTCGAGTGTGGATAATCTTCTGACGAAGATCCGTAATCTGACAGCACCCCCTCGACCAGAGTTCAACAAGTATGAGACCTCGGAACTTTTCTTTTTTGTTGTCTCTCAATCTTAGGAAGGTTTCGAGTGTCAGCCGTGAAAAAGAGCACCTAAACAAGCTCCCCTAGTTTACCTAGGTCATGACTGTCACCCCTAACCGGTCCTGAAACTGCCGTTTGATCGATGTATTTAGTAGTGTGTATTTCTTTCCTCCTGTTCCATAGGACTCTAACTCCAGGTAGTTGAGAATGGGAACTGAGTAGTGAGTTTGATGCGTCCATTGCCAGCATATCTTCATGTTCACGTCTAAATCCTGTGCAGTGGGTCAACTGGGAAGGCAAAAAGGTTAAGACCGGTGTAGGGGTGGCAGTTAATGATCTAACAATAACCTGCAATTGGCTAAGGTTTTCAACCCGACGCGCGCACCAAGGAAACTTGCGATATCAGGTTCAGAGTGAATCGCGGAATGGGAAATCTTGATACCTTACAGCGTTTTGTATCGGGATCTCCAGTTGGAAGGGAATCAGCCAAGTGGTCGCGTCCGGATGAATGATTTTTTCAGACATAACACTGTAGAGATTTTCTCGGTGACTGAGACAATTAAACTGATGCACTCATATTTTGAGTATTTGGGGATGAGTTTTGGGACTCGTGATTGCAGCGGTGTTTTTGTAGAAAGGGCAATGGGTCTGCATGGTTGCACAGGCCATCACGCCCTGAAGGGGTAGCGCGGAGATCAACTTTGCCCCATCTCTTATAACGATGAGTACGAGTTGAGGGTGTTGTGTAATAGTTTACTGTTGACAGTAAGCTACTCTAATTTGAATTTCTAGAGTATTCACCGGGTTTAGAATCGCTCGGCCATACCAAAAACGTCGGTATCTTGGACTTACAATGAATGCCTTGGAACTCCAAGGAGTCATTCAAGAAATATCAATTATACGCCTGACCGTAACAAATATCTCCGCATTTCTGAGGCTTTATCGCTCCTCGAAATGAATCATGCCTTTAAACACTGAAGAATCATTCTACTGACAGACATTCAAAATCGAAGTATAAAATCTAGGCTCGAAATTGTCTCCTCTATTTGTCATTCCGTTGAATACTGAAGAATTATTCTACAAACAGACGCGCCTGATTTCAACACTTCTTGTCTCCTTTATTTGCAGTCATCCCCTTTTAAGTGCCAAGGAATCATTCTACAGGCAGACACGCCTGATTCAAAACCACGTGTTAAAACACTTTTCTCCGTAACCCAGGCTTTCTTATCACCTCTGTATTTGCAGTCACCCTCATCGGAATCGAGGAATCATTCTACAAACAGATACGCCTGATTCAAAACATTTTTCTCTGAAACCCAGGCTCTCTTATCACCTCTTTTTGCAGTCATCCTCATCGGAATCCGAGGAATCATTCTACAAACAGATGCACCTGTATTATGCACTTGTATTAACCAACACGTACGATCCTGAAGATCCAAGAGCATGGAAAACCATCTGCCCAACATGTAACTCAAGCAGAAACCTTACAAGACCAGTGACCTGTTGTTTTTAAATTTACGTTCATTTTAATAATTTTTGTTATTGTAATTTAATGGGCCCGCTGTAATTGGTTTAAGCTGTAGCGGCGTTCCTGCCTTTGGCAAAGTAAATAAAATAAAATAAAATAAATAAAAAATACCTGATTCAAAATTAACATTTTACTTCGTTATCCAGGCTCTCTTTCCCCTCTGTTCGCAGTCATCCTCAACGGAATCCGAGGAATCATTCTACAAACAGATGCGCCTGATTAAAAACACTTTCCTTCGTAACCCAGGCTTTTGCCTCCGAGTTTCTGTCACAACTCCAATTGGCAGTTGGTTCTTTCTACCGTAAAAATAATTAAGCAGCTAGGAATTGCCAGCTTTCAGCTGCAGTCGCTGCTGGTGGAACGACTGGAAGAGCATGGCCACGTACTACTTGTTGTTGAGCCGCAGGAGGAGCACTTGGTACTTGTAACTTGTACTCTACTCGCCATGGATATCGCTGGCAAATTCGTGGACCGCCGGGAGTAACCAAAAAGTCCACCTCCTTCGTCGGCACTGATCTTGTGAATGAGCAGAGTTTCTGAGTCCTAGAAGTCTTAGACGAATATATATTCATCCCAAAATAGCGAACTTAAGCATCAACAACGTAGAACGCCAAAAACGTGAAAATGGTGCACACGCCATAATTTGCAAATCACTGATTGGTCTGTCATTGCAACCGATTGTGCGCGTGCACCATTTTCGCGTTTTTGGTGTTCTACGTTGTCGGTGCTTATATCATGAATGAGACCGCGCGGTTATTAAATTATTCATCATTTTAGCTGCCAAGAACAATGTCCACACTTCATACAACAATTAAGTTTTTTAAATGAACATAACTGATTATCAAACTACAACTCTAATTCCCTGAAAAAAATAATACAAAAATGGCAGCCTCATTGTTCACGAGAACGAGGCCAGAAAGGCCTCCAAAATTATCATGGCATCAAATGAGTCTAAAGTATATCCTGTAAAAATGCACAGAAAATAGGTATTTCAAAAGGAAGACTGGAACACATCGTCTTTGATAGCAATAAAAGTGTCGCCATGCTGATTTTCTGGTAACAAGGCCTTTGTGGCCTCGTTCTCATGTACTAGGCCGCCATTTCTGAAAGTCGTCTATTCTCTACTCAAAAAAAACTTTTTGTCTATATTAGTGATGAAATCGCAACTATCAAATCGCCACCTATTTCCGAGTACTCCCCCCACGGGATTAACAATGCTCATAAACATATCAGTATGATCTGTCTGAAAATCCTGCTTGGCTTTTCAAGGCTAAAAACAGGCCAGTGTATACTTTATACATTAGCAATTTTTATTCATAACAAACAAATGAACCTACGATACAGTGACTAAATGGCTTTGATCAGTGGAATCATTTTGCAGAAAATAAAGTTCATAAAACATGCCTAACTTAAGATGATTTCAGGACAGGTACTCTACATGAGTGAGAGGTAAATACCAATAATAACTTGGGATCACTAATTACATATCATGGCAAATAGTTTTCATTGATTGTACTACTATACTAGTATAAGGTCATGTACAGCAACTCTATTCACACATAATTAACTGATGTAGTAAATGACTTCATTCAACATCTTGAAGTTCAGTTTCCCCCTTTTTATCTGAAATAAAAAAAAAATGGTTCGCAACTGTCATATTTTCCTTAGAGAAATCTTCATAAGTCTGAAATGGATCGCTAAGCCTTTTTTAACTCGTAGATTGCAATTCTGAGCATACATGTAGTAATTAAATAGTCAGTTTGAATTGCATCACGGTAATGTGGTTGAGAACGAGGTTCGTGATTCCCGAAATATTATCGACTGATTTCAAAAATATCATCACTTGATCAAAAGAACAAAATTTCTGTGGTTTTCTCTATGGATTGTTGTTTGTTATTGTGCCTTGTTGGGAAAGAAATATTAAGAAAAGTTCATCAAATGATTTGTGATGTATATAGACATTAGTGAAGACATTGATTTACAAAGCTTCAAAACATCTAAATGTAGATACAGTCATTCTCAAAAAAATTGTCCAGATGAAAAGACGTTTAGTCGTTAATAAACTCATTTGCATATATCACATTTTCAATTTTCTGGCAAGAATCCATTATACACAATATATAATATGCAATGTACTTTGGGACCGGTCATTATTTATGTAGAAGGGGGGGGGGGAGGGAAAAATATTTTGGGTAGATCAAATTTTCTATAAGGCGTATGTAAATAGCAAGTGAACATCCTTATTTATTCATTATTTTAGTGATTACCCCCTCCCGCAAAATCCTATTTACAGGCTAGGATTATATTAGTATGTCCAGTAATTATTAAAAAGCTTGTTGCATACGATTATAAGATGATTTCCTTGATAATAATGACCATCAAAAAATCTTGATCCTGATTGGTCAGCTACTTGATGATTTTTTGAAATCACTATGCAAAAAGACGAAATCACACATGCTGATTGGCTGATCATGAAAAACAATGAGCTGTCAGTTTCAACCAATCAGAGTGTTGGAAGTGATTTTGAAAGTACACATGCAACATGTCCTCGCACAACTTACCACTTTTCTGCCCGCGCTAATCATCTGACATCTGTTTTGCGAATTTTTCTTTGATCGAAAAATTTTTGATGGCCATATTATTACAAGAAAATTGAACAGGTTTCTCATGCAGTTTGAAAAAATATCACTAGTGCAGTTTAAAATCAAGATTTTCAAATTGCACTTGCCTCCAGCTCGTGCAATTTTGAAAATCTTCATTTTAAACTGCACTCATGATATTTTTCTCAAACTACACTCAAACCCATTTGATTTGGACTAACCTATTAAATTACAAAATCAGTGTATCATGTGCTAGTATCAAAATAATATACTGAAAGTGATATTTTTGCTAAATAACAAAAAAAGGGAAATAATCTCAGTCTTAACTTTTACAAAATTTTTTCAAGTTGCAAAACTTAACATAATTCTTTATAAAAAAGTTGAGCCCCCCTCTAGCCAATCTGAAAAAGGCTTGACCCCCCTTTCCTTTTCCTCTCCCCACCCCCCTGTACATAAATAATGACCGGTCCCTTTGGTATTTTGAAATGAAATTCCTGCAAGAAAATTGAAAATCTGATATATGCAAATGAGTTTATTTAACAAATTGAAGATAGTTTTCCATTGTCAGTATTCTTATTAATCATGGATGATGTCAAAAAATGTTCAAAACTAAAGTGGAACCACAAGCGCAGCGAGTGGTTTCACTGCTAAGTTTTGGACATTTTTTGACGTCATCCATGATTAATAAGAGTACTGACAATGGAAAACTATCTTCAATTTGTTTTTTACAACATTATCTTAGATCTTTTCCATCCAAATCTGTTTGAAAAACTGTCCCAAACTTTTTTCTGTAAGGACGAGCGTGACATGTTGGCGTCAGCTATTGTCAGTACTCTTATTAACAATGGCTCTCGGCCAATCAGATTGCAAGATTTTAGTCAAATGTTGTAAAATAACGACTTAACATCTTTTCATCTGGACAACCTTTTTTGAGAATGACTGTATGTCTGTAGCTTTTGTTTTAGTTCATGGACATATGAACTTATAATATAAGGAACAGGGTCCGTGCTACATTTTCATCACAAAATTCAAGGACTTTTCAAGCACTTTTCAAGCACAAAAAATTTCTTTTCAAGGACTAAGTTTTTTGTGAAGCGCCCAGAGAAAATATAATATTGATTCAATGGCCGAATAAACGTCATGTAAAGCATGCGCGCGCAGCAAGCATAACACAGCGGGAACCCCAAAGTTACAATGCAAGTCCAGGAAAAAAAGCCTCGTGCAAGTAAACAGAAACTCTTCAATAAATTTTCATTTTTATTTATTCATTTTGATAGGAAAGTTAGAAATAACAAATTTTGCATCAGATTCAAGGAGTATTCCAGGATTTTAGAGTTTTTTCCTATTTTCAAGGGCTTTTCCAGTGCACTTGAAAACGTGTTTTCAATTCCAGAGCTTTTCAAGGATTTCAAGGAGTAGCACAAACCCTGAAGAAAGCTTTAACAAGCACAGAAGGCGCCAGCAATGTTACAGTACCAGTAACCTGTAGCATGCTCTTGGAGCAAAACCTTTGTGTATAATGGCTTTTATGCATGCCAAGAGTACCTCCCCCATCAGGCCTTCAAACAAAACCAATTCTAGTCTAATCCAAACTTACCGTCTTGTTGCTCATCTGATGTCCACAGCGTTAGGTTGTCTCTTAGTAGCTGCATGATTAATGTGCTGTCTTTGTAGCTTTCTTCCTTAAGACTATCCAACTCAGCAATGGCCTCATCAAAAGCATGCTTGGCCAACTTACATGCCTCTTCTGGCTTATTTTGAATTTCATAATAGAACACTGAAAAATTCAGTGCCAGACCTAAACGAATGGGACTTGTTGGAGGAAGCTTAGATGCCTTTGTTTGTGCTTCCTTGTATGCTGCCATTGATTCATTAGAAGCTTTCTTGTTCTCTTCTGGCAAATCTTTGGTGAATTCTGCAACATACCTGTGGTAATCTCCTTTCCTGAAAAGACATAAGGTTTGCATTTTAAATTCCTATTGTTTTGAATTCAATAATTCATTGTAAATGTACATAAAAAATGCAAGGCGGACTCAATTTCATTAACTGGTAAAGCAGACAATTTGTTGATGGATTACACATTAATAACAAGAGTGCAAACACTAACAATATTAAAAAAAGATAAATAATCAGCAGATCCAAAGTGGTTTTTCATCTGCTGGCACTTATGTTCAAATCACATGTTGAATTTTTCTGAGGGAGGAAAAACTGGAAATGACTGACAATTTCAGACAGTTTCCTGACAATTTCAGAAAGAACACAATGAAAACTTACCAGAGGAAAGAAAACACGGTAAATCAGTTTGTGTTTCAAGTATATTTTGATCTAACTTTAGCAGGAAATCTAACTTCAGATTATTCTCAACAAATAAGCTCACAAAGTGTTTTACAGCATTTCTTACGAGTTACTCTAATCACCCTTTATAAGCATGCAACTACTTGGTTGAATTATTAGTTGAGAATGATCTGAAGAAACACTAATTCGTTTACCATGTTTTCATTATTCTGATCAGTAGTTTTTAATGGTTAACGTTAGTAGTGGACTCTAAACCCATCATTTCTTTTTTTTTAATCAACTAATATAAACTAACTAGTCAACGTTTTTCACAGATTAAATAAAATCATTGTCGGTAGGAGCACCTATTGTCTAGTGACACAAATATTTGACCAATGAATGAATAAACACACTTGCATATTGCAGTCAGATTGCAATGTTAGTGATGCTCTTGCATCTGCATAAGTTGATAAATGACTAAATGTGAGGAGTATTTTAGCAAATGGATTAAGTGGAACCATATCTATTCCACTGTCTTTGATCAGTACTGTTCGCCCTCATCTGCATGAGATATTTTGATGAAGCACCTAATGAATGCTATATGCTCACAAAGTAATGGATCTTGAGAAGAAAAACACGCACAGCAAGTGAAACATAAAGCGTAAATTAAATGCATTTAGAAAATGGTGAAAATAAACTAAGCTTAATAAAAAGCACATCAAAACACAAATTGTTTTACCCGTGACATTTCTGGTTAAAACCAATGACTGAAGAAGGAAGTACGAATTTTTTATGAGGCTTTTAATCCACGTATTTCAACAAAATTCAATCACAATGGAATTCAATTGAATTTTGAGGTGGATTTTTTTTGGTAAATTTCTCTTTCCCCTACACCTAGATAGGATATTCCCTCGAGAGACTGAAAGATATCCCCGCACTTTTCTTGTCTATATCTTATCCCTTACCCTTAACCCTTAGGAGATGATGTGCACTTACAGTTTAACCTGTAACAAGACACTGCAATGATTGGCAATTATCAACATCAAATGTATGAAAGGTATAGCTCCACCGTATCTCTCTAATAGGTTCAAAGTAAGATCTCAGGTACTTGATTGTAACACTAGGAATAAGAACATGTTACAGATACCTAAGTGTTGTACTGTTGCTGGTCAGCGTAGTTTTACATATAGAGCTGTGACTTTGTGGAATGAGTTACCAGACTATGTTCTAAGACATATATGAGATTCCTTGAATAAGTTTAGTATATATTTTTTAGTATATTTTTATTGGATTTATTAAGTATTTGTTTTAGGATATAAATTGTAGTGTATTTTTGAGATATTAATATTCCTGAAAGCCCTTTGGGAGGTTTAATAAAGTAGATATTATATTATATATATATTATCTGAAGAAAGATTATTGCCAAAATTTCCTTCAACTTTTATAAATAAGAGAGAGAGAGTTGTGATGGCAGATTGGTCATCGAGTGGAGTTCATCCATTAGTGAAACAATTCAAAACAAATGCCAATGGCGAATGATAATGGCAAACAGTGCAGCAGCATTCTCGGCTCCTCAAATATATCCCATGATTGGAAAAGATGGTTAAACTTCAACAAGAACATTCAATATAATATATCCTTTCCTATCACTACTGACTAATAGTCCCCTTCGGAGTTCCCGCACCATCTTGAAAGGTAGCCATGCCTTTGCATCGAAGTGAGACAACGGTGAGTGTGCAATGATAGATACCTTCCTTTTTAACACTTGGGGCAATTATTCACAGGTCTCTATCACTGCAAGCTCACCATTCGTCTTGCTTCTATGCAAAGGCATGGCTACCTTTCAAGATGGCACCACTGATACACACTTCTTGTTCAGGTTTCAATTTGGAAATCTCGGGAAATTTCCCTAAATGATTTCTCAAAATAGAGGTAAATTCACTCATGATTGCAAATATAATGTTGACAATTTGAATTGAGTGACTAACGGTAACGGTCAATCAAAAATTGACCAATCAGAGCCCGATACCAGATTCTGGTATCAGGAATGGTTTTCTCAAAAAGGTGCTTACAGGCTCTCCCCTTTCCCCCTGGCAAAAATGAATCCCCTTTCCAAGATCCTGGTAATGAGTTTAGTATTCAGTGAAAGTACTGTCTTCTTCTAGAGCTATGGATTAACATTCAGGGACCGCGGAGACGGGGGGACTAAGCCCCCCACTTTCTGTGCTACCTAGTCAAATGTTCTTTTTAAAAACATTTTTGATTGGATAGTCTTCTTTATTTTCAAATGCTCACCCCCCACTTTTCAAGGTGCTCCATCGTCCCTGAAATTGGTAGAATTCCTATTGAGTACACATAAGCCCTTAAATCAAGCCTAATTTGTGCTAAATAGAACTGCTTACAGTGAAAATCATTGCATTGCAACCCATATTATTTCCAACTTTAGATTTTTTTCTGATCTATTAATCAATCACTGGAGGCAGAGCTTGTGCAAATTTGAACACATTACTTGCTGATTTCAATAAGCTCCACCGCCAAGAATGACTGATGGATCAGAAAAATGGGTTGCAATACAATGCTAGCTGTAAATAATGAAAATCAGGTTTTACAGAGTAACACTTGTCTGCAAGTTTGTTTGGTACTATCACACGGGGTCCCCTATACCCCTTTGCAAAATAAAATCACACAAAAATATTTGGTCTTTTCACGCTTTTAGACTAATCCTTTATTGCCAGCCAACGGTTACGCTTTCTGTTTACCTGGAGTCAAATTACCGTATATAATCTGCTCATGGGTGGGGTTGGTGGGAACATTAAAGCTAAATCTGTAATCACTGGCCTCCGTACCTGTCAAGATAATCCAATTATATGAGCATCACTTAGAGTGATCTCAAGGTGACTATGTTGAGGCAGCAAAACGCTCAAAAATCAAGACTGCATTGCATTATTTTGGTAAACAATGCAACACGGTCTTCATTTTCCAAGATAACTTCATTGGGAGTTTACACTGTTTTCACAGTTTCAACACCTTTGATGACTAAAAACTCTAAATTTTTCGCACGGGACTACGTAGTTTTTTTTGTATTCATTTGAAAAAGTAGCTTGATATCCCAAACATATCAAATCTGAAGAAAAAGTTTAATACTCTAACCTACGAAAAGATAGACTTTTGTATCTATTATAGGAGTCACGATACAAAAGTAAAGAAGTGAAGGTATTTTACTGACATTACATCAAAAATGCTTATACCATAATTTAGGTTATTCCTTTGGCTAATATTTGTGTAATTAAGATTATTATCTTGTGATTTGTAAATTTTTGAAAGACAACTTCCAGTAGTGCCATCTTTGTTCTAAAAACTTGTAAAAATGGCATGTATTCAAAGCTGATTATCTCAAAAATGACCTCGGGATACCCCATGTTTCTTCTTCTTTTTTTTTGGAATCAGCATTAAATTTTACATAAGAAAGTTTCTCGAGAAGGATTGTTTAATACTTTTTGCCAATGTAGTCAGTCGCCTTAAGTCACATTTGATTAACTTATTACTATAATCGCTAACAAACATTTGGCAGAGTGGGGACTGGAACCCAATTCAAACCAAATAGAGGTATTCAAACCATTTGAACATTTGTTTGACTAAAGATAACGCTTTATAACAGAGTCCAAGAAAGGTCAAAAACGGAGGGAATTTTGTGACTTCAGAGCTTTAAAGGACTGACAGCAGATAAGTACAATTTGTAACTCGGTTTATTAACACATAAACACAACGACTTTGTCCTAGTGCCCTTGCTTAAATCATATTTCATGTCAAAATAAATCAGCCATTCACATTTCACACAAAAGGTATAGGGGACCCTGATTACAATTTGAACTTGTATTTCTATGTACTGTAGAAATCAATGATAAAGCATAAAATTGATATCATCAAGAACAGAACAATGCAAGAGAAGTTAAAGTTGACTGTTTATTAAAATGATTGTAAGATAAAAACAAACAAAAGAATCACAGTAATATTCATAGATCACTTATCTGAATAACCAAATATCAAAGTATATTTTCTTAACATTAGTCACATTAAACATTGACCTAACAGTTGATACACCAGTAGTTGAGTTTGTTGTACAAGATTTAATTGTACCACCAAAATGAAGACAAAACATGAACAGTTCTAAATAGTACAAAATCCTGTTTTTCACTGATATTATTTTGTACTAATTAGCTGTTTGTTTACACTCTACTAGTGTAAGCTCATGGAAAGAACTCTATTCACACATCCAATTAATTGGCTTAGTATATGACTTTAGCCTTCATTTTCAACATCTTGAATTTTGTCTGCAACAAACAGAGAGAAATCCAGTGAGTATTATGGATGATGAATACCCTTTTCCCATTTTCTAGAAAGACTCCATCTTTAGTTGTAATCTTACATGTACATTATCTTACCTTCCACTGCTTGATCTGACGTCCACAGTGTTAGGTTGTCTCTCAGTAGCTGCATGATTAATGTGCTGTCTTTGTAGTTGTCTTCCTCAAGGGTGTCTAACTCAGCAATAGCATCATCAAATGCTTTCTTGGCCAGCTTACATGCCATATCTGGCTGATTTGCAATTTCATAGTGGAACACTGAAAAGTTCAGTGCCAGACCTAAACGAATTGGGTGTGTTACTCCAAGCCCTTGTGTGGCTTTCTCTTGAGCCTTCTCATATGCCTTCCTTGATTCTTCAATAGCCTTTTTGAGCTCTTCATCATTGTTCTTGGAGAATTCTGCAACATACCTGTGATAATCTCCTTTCCTGGAAACAAATTCAAGACAGAAGCTTTGACTTTCAGCTACAAATCAATGAAAATGTTATGTGGACATTTTTTTGGTGAGGCTCCGAAGTACACTTAACTCCAATGGGATTTATACATCCCAATGAAACTATTTCTTTTGCAGGCATAAAGAAAATGACACAAAAGCTCCATGTCAAACTCTAACCACACGTATTTCTAGACAAATTAGCAAGAGATCCTCACAAAATTTTGTTTATGGCATTTATTCATCTTTAACATCACAACATGATATTGAAACAAAACAATCTTAATTACACTTGTTGATGTGAATTTTAGATTAACATTCTACAAAACCAACTATTTTAATAGTACTTTAGAATTACATCTACATGTACTCTGGGTTATCATTCTCAGTGTCTTGAATACAATACCTGTATGTTTAGCAGGTAAGATTGGTTTCTTCAGCAAGACTTTACTATATCAGAGCTGTTACCAACACACAAGTCTGTGGATGTTTGGAGCTGTCTGGTTGCTCATTCCAAAATGGAAACTGTATACATCAATGTCCATATGCATTCAACACTATCCATTCAAAACTTCCAACAAGGTGAAATTCACAACTATCTGTTTCAAGCAGAAGAGAGTTGGAAAATATCCATGTATTTTAAATTGAAGGGCAGCTAACTTGCAATAGCTCTGCTGCCTTGATATTTCCATGTAGATGAATGACATGGCAGTAGTTCACAGCTTGCTACTATTGCTTGGCTTAAATTCTTGATTTTGTCATCAAAAAGGTAAAATTCAAACTACAGATTGCTGAAAGCTGGTTCTCTGGTATTTATCCTTTTTGTTCTTGAAATATACAACCCCTAAAAATTTATGCTTTTTTAATTGTTTAGTATAGGAGTTATTCGTGATCAAAATTCTTTCAATTTGCTAAAAATTACAACATGTGGCTTGGTCCATAAAAGTAATTATTTTTGTACGCATTTTTATCAAAATATATGAAATACATGTTGATGTAGAGCTAATTTGATTTTCACGCAGGATGTGTTGGCCACCAAGTTGGTGTACAGCTATGGTACACCAACATGGCAGCTCCATACGTCTTATTTAAGACTGAGTATATGAGATCTTTGATATCTTTGCAACAAAAACTCATTCTATAGAATAGGCCATTTTGCAAGACCTGGCCACGTGACACAAGACACACTAATATCAGCTCTGATGACAAAATGGATTGCAGAATCAGAAAGAGTGCCTTCAAATTAACATTTTTCATGAGTTTGAGTGTTTTTTATTGTAATGATCCAAGGACAGAATTATTTGAAAGCCTGATTTTTTGAAAGGAATGCATAGCTGACTGGCGCCATGCCAGTCAATCATACAACCTTTGTAAAAAACTGCAATTTCAAAAAATCATAAATTGCCTCCAATATACCAAAAAGGCTCAAACTTGGTAAAAGGACTAATATTTCTTATAAGATGCTCTTTCTCAATATGTCAACCATTTTGTCATTCCAGTTGATGATTTGACAACATGTATCATGTGACCAGGTGCTGCAAAGGGCCTATCTTTCACATGTAAGCACTTTGATATTATTCAGGGCTCTAAAATGAACTAAAACTGGACTGTTTACAAAGACATCAGTAAAAAAATACAATTTATGGCCAACAGTTTATGGTTTATGTCAACAGAATTTGATTGACATGCTGTTCTTTGTTACCATGGGGACTTTATCTTTGTGTTCTCATCAAAAATCAACAGGTGAGGCAAGTGTCCCATTTAGAGAATATTGACTGTAGTGCAGTGACTGTCACTGTAAGAATATTTATATATTTACAGTATTTCAAATTGTTGCTGTCTTAAAATTTTGAAATATCCCACAAAATGTTATGGAATATGACTGTAAATATACTCAAGCTCAGTGTTTCACTGTATGATCTCATTAATGTTGTCCAGATAAAAAGACATTATCTTGGTTGTACATTAATGGTCTCAACTTTCATTGGTCACTAACAGGGGTTTCAATAATAGGTGGCTACCGGCGGTATAGCGCCGCCTATTTTACCTCTTACTGCTGGTTATTTTGTGTCTTACTTATTAAATATGATTGTAGCCCCGTTTGGGACACAGACGCCTACTTCAATCACTCAGACGCTTATTCAAAAAGATAATGAAACCCCCCCTGCACTAAACAACCAAGACGATTTGATGCATGTTCTCATCAAAATGGAAAATGTCTGATAGAGAGACTAGGTGGCTTTAGTATGACAAAAGCCAACTGTCATCTGTCACTCATTAACATTCTCAGAATAAAATGACAGAATGAGTGTATATAGATACACACTCCAGCATTGGTATACAAGACATGACTTTATACTCTACTTTCACATTCCCCATAATGCCTCTGTTTTTTGGGGGGTAGTTATTGTAATTCTAATCAAATCAGTTGTTATTAAAATCAAATACATTTGAATTACAATAACTACCCCTCAAAAACAGAGGGCATTATGGGGAATGTGAAAGTAGAGAAAATCCAATGCTTCAGTTTAAGAATTGCGATCTTTAAAAAGCACCATTTGCTTTCAATTGCTACTTCTTTGATTAAACACATAATAATGCTAATTTTGCAAGCACAACAACAACAATAAACAAACAAAACTAATGACAACAACAACAAATGAGAAAAAACAAAATGACATCAAAGCACAGACCCCAATGTTTTTGTGTGGAAAGAGGCTGCCATTGTCAGCAGTATAATCAATCAGCAACCTTTCCAATAAATATAAAGTTTTGATGTTGTTAACAGTGGAGAGTCTCTTTGTCATTATATTCTTAACAACAGACAACAGACATGTTAGTTGACAAGGAAAAGCTTCATGTCAAAATCTTTTTCTGTGAAATCTACTATTTCGAGCATAAAGCAAATGATCTAATATTGATTACTGCGGTATTCATGACAATAATGAAGAAATTATATAACTTGTCGATCCAAAAAAGGCTGTTCACACAATTCCATTTGATTATGGCAAGCATACATGTACAGATGAAGGTCAGGGGCATAAATTGTACTCCAATTAAAATACTCACATTTTGTAATAAAACACTTGCGCTTCTACATCGTCAGTAGAGGGAATCAAATGATCATTTAGAAGATCCAAAATATCTTTGCAAATCTCTTGAAGTTCTTTTTCGATCTGTTTACGGTATTCTTTTATCATTTCACACCTTGACCCATCTTGGCTACTACCCTCCGCTTTTTGCTCGATGCTAGAGACGATTCTCCACGAAGCTCTCCTGGCTCCAATCACATTTTTGTACGCCACGGATAATAGATTACGCTCTTCTACCGACAGAGCTACGTTAGATTTAGCTATGTTCTTCATGGCTGTTACCATTTCTGAAATACATAACAAGGAAATTCAGAGTTTATAGCAAACGTAAACAATATGACAACTGCACTGAATTCTCGTAAAAAACGCCGAATATTCAATATTAGAGGACCAGAAGACTGCAAGTTCTCCTACGACGAATTAGCCTACACAAATGCAAAAATCCATGGTCATTACCGGAGAAATGGAAATGTAGTAGAGAGGAGCGTCGTATCTGCTGTCTCTGTCAAAATTCCACAATATCATAGCGAAAGCGTTTCAATTCAAAATTTGCCGAAAAAATACAAACTCACCATCATATCTTTCGGCCTGTTCAGCCATCTTAGCGCCATATGTGTTTTCTTCCCTATCGGCCATTGTGATGGCTAAAGAATAAAAAGATTCGAGAGGATGAAAATTTTAAATAATCTACTCAGTCTTGCCCAAAATGGCCGTCAAGAGAGGGCGCGGTAAAGCAACTTTGCATAACCGGTCTAAATCACGTGATCATCTGACGCATGAAATTTCTATGGCAACCACAACAAGCTGGACTTGGCTTGCCTCGCAAAGGGAATCTTCAATATCGCGGCATCAAGCAATCATTTATATTTCTTTTTAATCAATGATATTTATGAATATATTTACAGAAAAACTTGTTAGTAAACCAATTTGTTTTGGATATACGAAATATTATAATTGACCGGACTTAGGCCCTGTTTATATGGCGAAAAGTTGTCTGAGGTACCCGACAGCCCTCCCCCCGGCTGGTAAAGACGGGACAACTTTTTCTCACATAAACACATTACTCAAGGACGTTCGCGGGTAAATACAAAATAATTGAAAATTCGCTGTAATTTAGCATGCTGATAAATCATCATAAAACACATAAAATGAGCCAAAAAACAGGGGATCATCGTTAAATTTCGAGAGCTACATCGCTGAGAAGTCGGTCACTAGTGTTGCAGAGCGGCTCCGTCACGAAGGCTCAAAGAACGAAAATTGATTCAGTTTCGTGAAAAAATTATCTAACATAGTGAAAAAAGGTACCAGAATGCTTCTCTGACTATTCATCTGTTTCAAAAACGTTATTTAGATGTCAAAAGCCAACCGCTAATATAATTTGCGTCTTGCCTTGATGTCAATCAAAAGTAAAAATCAGTAATACAAAGAACTATTAGACCAAAATGATAATATAGCTAATATATATTGCCTACTGAGATCTTACATGGTCATTTGGTAGGATTAAAAACTTTTAGTAGGGCAGAAGCGAATGGACTGTTTGAAGGTCAGAGTTCGTATTGAAAACCGCAGTAAGACATTTTACTTCCGGTATAAAAAGGAGGCTTTATTTCACAGGCAGCTCAGGCTCATTTCCGGTGACTGAGAGACATGTAGCGATGTTTATAAATATTTAATAAATATATTCTTGACTTCAAATAAATGTTTACAAACCTTAATACGTCCATCATGAAGCGATTTAATTATGTCATTACGTTGCCTTTTCCTAACCCCCTCCCCTATTATAAATCGCTTCATGATGGACGTATTAAGGTTTGTAGACATTTATTAGTAAAAAGAAGTCGAGATTAAATTTATGAAATATTTATAAACATCACTACATGTCTCTTAGCCACAGGAAATGAACCTGGGTTGCTTGTGGCTTTTTTTACCACCGATTTTTTAAAATTATTTTACAAAAAGGTCATCACTTTATATTTGAGCGCCTTCCGACACAGGCACCCCAGGCTCTGTTTTAGAGAAGGCGCTTAGTTTTGGCTCCTTTTAATAGCGCTTTACTTCTTCCCTAAAAATGCGGTATGCATTCCAGTGTAATTTGTCTTTTGTCCTGATTGCGCATTTATGCCATATTTTATGGCGCGTTTTATTAAACTATCAATCAAACTAATCGAACTACTCGAATTCAGTCGAACCATTCAATTAGTTCGATTGCTCAAAGAAATTTGTGAGAGTTCGATTTTATTCGATTACCGAACTCAATCGAACCCAATCGCGTGATTGAGTTCGATTAAATTCGATGAAGTTCGATTAATCGAACGTTCGATTTGGTTCGATTAGCTACGTCGAGTTAATTACCAGGAGAGCGACGTAAAAAAGTCCACCCAGAAAGGATTTCACTCTAGATGCGATGGAAATTGTTCCAAGCAGAGTAGTGCAATAGACTTTTTAGACTTTTTTATTGATTTTGCACTATATTACAGATTTATATAATTGTTAATAATATACATAAACCAGAATAATTAAGAAATAGAAATTCATAGAACATATAAAGCTTGTGCACAGTAGCCGAAGTAGCAGAGCTTTCGTGTCGGCTACTGATACTATTAAATATATATATAATATATGATTTATGGAGTGGAGAGCAGAAATATATATATATATATATGAGGAATGATCACAGGAAAGGAAGCTTATGTCTTTTAGGGTGTGGTGGAAATTTTAGACTCCCTTATTGCCAACAAATGATTAAAAAATTGAGAAGCAATGTTCAAAAGGGATCTTAATAGACAAGTGTCCTTTCCTGTGAATACCGCTCATGACGTATATCTAAGCTAGGCGGTCTAACAAGAAAAAGCAGTTTTCTAGAGTATTTTCTGTGTTTATTATAGAGAGAAGAAGACGACTTGAACTATGTATCTTGCTCGCTGTTCACGAGAGTCTATGCAGGTGAGTGTTAGGCTGACGCGGCACGCGAAACAGCTTTGTCATCTTGCAACCTTACTAAGTATACAACATGAGGAATGATCACAGGAAAGGAAGCTTATGTCTTTTAGGGTGTGGTGGAAATCTTAGACTCCCTTATTGCCAACAAATGATTAAAAAATTGAGAAGCAATGTTCAAAAGGGATCTTAATAGACAAGTGTCCTTTCCTGTGAATACCGCTCATATATATATGTCATATTTATGTATGTATATTTATACAGGATAATTTGTACAGTTAAATACTTGTTGGATCAGAGCATATTAGAATTCACAATGGGTAAATTGTTCTTAATTTTGCGAGTCAATAAGAATTTTTTAAAGTTGTTTTTTGAAAGTAGCTAGAGAAAGACGATATTGCAATACAAAAGGTCTGGTGGCAAGGTATAAGAAATTGACTATCACTGCAATTTTCCCTAACATCCGACACATCCAATCTTAGCGAAGGCTCCACGATTTAAACTCATGGAGGAGCCTCAAGTAGCCATTTCAACACTCCACGATAGATTAAACATTTAAATACAGACCTTGTTTACAGAAGACGCCTTTTTAGATCGTTCAATTCTAAAGCAAGTTTCGCCATACAATCGGCTAAAGATTTCGAGCAAACTGATGTCATCGATCTATAAAATGTCATCGATCTATATACACCTATTTCAAAAAAGGTTGTCAGAGCTAAAGGCGATAGGCGATAGGAGATAGGTCATTCAAATTCCAAAGTAATCAAGAAGTTTTAAAAATATTGCTTCGTTAGCCCGTTCGTTTTGCTCCGAACATTGGATATGAATGTCTGATTGTTAGAAAACCCAACCGTGAATTGTGCAATGACCTATCTCCTATCGCCTTTAGCTCTGACAACCTTTTGTGAAATAGGTGTATATCGATCGATGCATCTTTGAATAACACAGGAGTCCCGAAATCATATTTCCTTCAATCTCGTACCCAGAGCTCACATATAGATATTTTTAGATAAATATTATGAATTTCATTTATTGTTATTTATTTTTAAGCTAATTTTAAAATAGTATATATATATTCTTTAATATATTTCGTTGATCGTATTACGAATATAATTAATTTATTTGAAATGACCAAACGATTAGTTAGTAAAAAAGAAAAAAAAATTAGGATTAAATTAGGATTAAAGTGTAACATTGTAAAGCGCCATTGAGCTAACGGAAATGGCGCTATATAAATATATATTTATTTATTATTATTATTACTTTCGGCCGGCGGTCAATCAATCGAGCATGCGCAGTAGCATAGTTTAACAATGTTCGAGTGACACATTTGCATATTTCGACCCCTTACTATAACTGAGTTAAAAAGCGGCATTTTCACGGGAGTAAGCAAATAAAAGGAACTGAAAGGAAGAAAGAAAGAATGAATGAATGAAAAATGAATGAATGAATGTATGTATGAATGAATGAATGAATGAAAATCAAAAAGGCATATAAAAGAGTTGAAATTTCACGAAATGTAAGGAGAATATTTAGGGCATTGCTCATAGTCTTGACGTGGAATTCCGATATGGAATGCGGAATTTGAGACTGGGAACTTATTTTCAGGGCGACGAGTGGAAATACCGTTTGTAGTCTAGTAGATAATGAACAATATAGAACAATAAGTTGAGAGTGTCCTCCTATTATGCGTACAATTTTTAATGGGTTAAATAAGATCACTCTAACAAAACAAGTTCACTTTAGAACTTTCATTATAAATATGTATTACCAACTACATGGATCCATAACCCTGTAATAAGTGTCAATGCGCAGGGTACAGGATCCGCTAGTTAACTCTGTACTCCTTGGCCAATTTTCAAGGATTTACCGTTATTACATATTTATTTACTGACTCATTTTAGAGTACAAACACTGAAAGTATGCAATATTTTACTCTATTTAGTACTAAATAGCACCAATTAAACAATTGAAAACAATAGAATTAGCATAAAATAGCACTATTTAGTATTATTTATGTTGCACGCTTTTAGTGTTTGTACTCAAATCAGAAACGTCAGTTAACTTTAAATTTTCATTTCGTAGTTGACTATTTGTAAGTCGACTAGTTTTTTAATTTCAAATGTCAGTTGACTACTTAAAACACCATTGATACCCTCTGCAATTGTTGGGTATATATACACAAGAACCTTCTACAAGGCTTTTTTTAAGTGTATGTATTATGAAGTTAACCAGTTATATAAGTTCTAAAAGTTACTAAATGATAATCATCTAAAACTCCAAATATCAAAAATTACAAGTAATAATCAGCATCATGTACTGAGAAGTGTAATTTTGTGATCTGTAAAAAATGCATGACGTCCTTCGTGGGAAATAGTTTCGTCATCTAATTTCATCCATTTTCTCCACTTGCCAAACCATAAAAGAAACCTGCAAAATAACTCAGTCAGTATTATAAGTCCAGTTCCGAGATATGCTTCACCTGCCACATACAAATGATTTAGAAGACTTAGAACGTGTTTACTTGCTAAAACGTTTGTCTTGTTACGAACGACTGAGCTTTATGCATGTATCCTCGTCTTGATTCCTTTGTGTGGTAAGTGAAGTCGGCTCCGAAGTCAACTATTCACACATCTCTAGGTGTCCCTACATAACAGTTTATAACATATAGCTACAATCTTACGCGCGCTCTGATTGGCCAGAAACCTATGAGTTATTTGCCCATTAGCTTCACTGCGCGCGCACTATCTTCGTCTTTTTCAAATCGTTCGTTTTTAAGATGACGACACATATTACGCGCGCTCTGATTGGCTGAAAAATCTATGAACTATTTCCCCATGGGCTGCACGGTTCCGTTTTTAACGTTTTAGGCTCTGTTATAAATCAATTAGACAACAGAAAGCCGCTTGCCCATTGCGATATAGACGCACTTGAGAAAATATAAAGAACTCTTAACCAACTAGAATCGCACTCGGCTACGCCTCGTGGCACTCTTACGTTTGTTAATCGTTCTTCATATTTTCTCTCGTGCGTCTGTAACGCCATGGGCGCGCAGCTTTCTCTTGTCTTATTGATAATTGGTGAGGCGATTATCAGTGGTTTCAATTTCGACCGGTGATTCTTGAAAACCTGAAAAATTGTTTTGCTTCATTCTAGCTTTTCAAAAACCCGTGATTCGAGAATTTAAGAAAAAGCGGTTCATCATTCGTAAACGGAACCTCCAATTTACCACCCTGCACCAATTAAGAGCAAAAGCTTCAGGAATAGTGTTTGAAAAGATCATAACTGATGACATATTAGTTTGAATAAATCTCAATCTGATTACAAAATCTCTTATAACCACTCTTGATATAATCGAAGAAACCATGTATCTTACGTATAGTTGTCCAGGGACTGGGGGGGGGGGGGGGGGAAGGGAGGAAGGGAAGGGGGAATGGGAAAGGAGAAAGTAAGAAAATGCAGCCGTTTCGTTCAACAATGAAGACTACGGACCGTATATTAAATTACTTGTAATTGATTGAATAAGGTATGGAAGTGAATCGAGTTAAAATCGCTAAAGGTCTGTATATTTAACAATTTAGACCTCGAGGGCGAACGGGCTACGAGTAGGCCTCGTAGGCTATTTGACTTGTAGCCCATTCGCCCTCGAGGTCTAATTGTTTTAGTATCCACCATCTTGTAGGCCAAACTTCAAATAAGAAACATCTGCAAATCGCGATTCAGCTGCCATTCTTTTTCTTTTCAAAACCAGCGCTTTTCTCAACCATGGGTTATCACGAATAGCACCCTAGTATAGTAGCCAATCGGAATGCAGTATTTGTGATAGACCACGTGTTGGTAGATACAAAAGTCGGCTAAGACAGGTCAGAGGTCGAAGCGCTTTTCTTTTACGAATGACGATCTCTAAACCTACCATCACTTAACAAACTTTGCTTTCACTTCATTAAGGATTTTCGTTGCATATTCCTTCGCTTGTGTTGCCATGGATACTTTATAATTGTCGTGAGGAATGCTGCAATAATGGTGATCAGGATAACGCATGCGAGCGGAGGATCCTAGAAGGTCTTCCAATGAAATGGATAACGATGTAAGGACAGAATCAGTAAGAGTAAAAGCAATTTCTGGCAGACAGTGGGTGTTGCTCTTGAGATTTGCATCTTGGGAATACTGTGCAGCTTTGAGAGCTTTTTCTGCAGACTTAAGACGGAAATATCATGGCTAAAGCAGACATTCACAAATGATTTTTGGTAACAAGTAGGAATATAAAAAGACCTTCTCCGGGCCTTAAAGTCGTCGTAACTTTTGGCAACTTGCAGGTAACTTAGGGCGACTTAAGGCAATTTAAGCAAAAATTGGCCGAAAAGTCGGTGAGGCTTAGGCGACTTTGTGCGATTTAAGGCTTGTACGGAGTAGGGCTCATAAAAACTGATAAAACTGAAATTGGGCAGAAATGTGCCAAACAAAAGTTAAAAATAGAACGAAGCAAGCGCCACGTGCACTCTTGCCGTGAAATTTTCCCTTAATCAGTAATGTATCTCACAAAGATGACATTTTAGAGGAAAATCAAAGCCATGCCAATTTGAGACGATAAGGTCAATGTACCCCAAGCCTTTATTCTTGAGAAACTGATGACAAAATTACTCACCTGATAACATTTGAAGCATGCCCATTCGTAAAACGATTCAAACATATTCATGTCATTGTCAACTGAATCGAGATCAGCCTTAGCTTGTCTGTACCACCTTGCTGCTTCCCCAGGTTGAGGATTACATCGTTTCGACGATGAAAAATAGCTTCTATCAAAGCTAGAGCCTCCTTGAGACATCCGAGCGCTGCTAAAATAGCCTCTTCTCTGGGCTCCATGAGATCGAGCACGACTTGTCCATCTTGTGAAGAAGTCGTCGTAATTCTGGTGATGTGAAAAATTTCCAGTCTGTTGGGTTTTAATACCACCTTCCAATCTTTTAATTTCTGCTTGTATGAACTTGAAAATCTCTGTACAGAATTCTTCAGTACCAGGATTTTTATCTGGGTGCCATGTAAGGAATAATCTTTTGATAATTCTTTTCCTCTTGTCTTCGGGAAGATCCCATGCTTCTTCTAGTGTTTGTGTCACTTGTCGTTTCGCCTCGTCAAGGTTGTCGGGTTTAACGTCTTCTGCATGTTTGTCAGGACATTTGTCTTTGTCGGATCCAGTGAACACTTCCATTGCTAAACACTCACTATCGGTTTGTTTACCACGATAAAATTTGTACAAATCTACAGCATCGACAACAATGAGCTCCTCGCCAATATCAATTCTGTACCTTTTTGTACTTGGGGAAGTTTCTTCCGATGATACTTCTTCAATGATGATGGCATACTTATAAGTTGGAGTGCCATCCTCGCCACGAAGACTGGGATCATCCAATTCGTAGCCAACGTATTCCCCAGGATAGAAGACTGTAAATGCGTCTACAAGAAGATACTGGTCTTCAATGTGGATATAGCTGCCAGGTGGCGGAAAACAAGTTGCTTCTTCTTCCAAGATTGCATTATCTTCCCTTATCTTCAGTACATCAAGGTAAGATTGTATTTTGTCCAGAGGTATATGTAGCATCGTGGGCAGGTGAACAAGTACACTTCCAAGGTGACTGCCTGTTATTCTATCGACGATCTCAGCAATCCTGGAGACGTAATCTGTTAACTCCGCGTTCTCCTCAACGTAGATGTTCCAGATTTCCTGGTTTCCTTCCTTTGTCTTCTCCTCAAAGCAGGACATGTTTGCCTCACTCTCTGGAATTGTACTTTCTTCACAAACGAGTCTTGTTCGCAGACCAGGAACACTGTGTACACGAATACAGCACAGGCGTTTTTGTAGTATTTGGTGTATGTCATCCTTGGTCTGCAAGCTACGGAGGTACACAGCGTGTTTGAGTAAACGAGTCAGTCCACTACAAAAGGCATTTGACGTTAAAGTGCGGCGCAAACGCTCGGCGGAGCTTGATGGAGGTGACGAGAAGTGGCTACCTTGTACCAGAGTTTCGTGCACAATGGAGGTTACCTTGAGAGGGTGAATAGATACCGGCAGCTGGGTTATCAAACGATCATCGTTGTCTGTCTTCACTCCACATTCCTTAAGTTTAACAAGAAGCAATTTCTCAAATCCTTTCAGTCGTTCTCTGAAATGAGGTGCGTCGTTGTAGAAAAGTTGTGTAGATTTTCGTAGAAACACTGAATTTAAGGATGAGTCGTAAGGATTTCGTTTGACTCCTGGCAAGTAAAGTGTATGGATTTCCGAGGAGCTTTCTCCATCTTTATCAACGGACTCGAATAAGCCTTTGGTGGCCTTAAGCGCACTTGCAGTCTCGTTTGGATTTAGTTTGTCCTCTTTACACTCCTTATGAATATCGTCGAGAACCATAGCAAATTGCACTGAAGTGACTGTGTTAGTTGATCCAAGGTTTAGAAACAATTGGGCGTACCTTGCTAACTGCTGAGGAACTTTGAACAAGTATGGGTGGATTTCATCATTTGACATTAGTTCAACAACTAATTGTCTTGGGTAAACAAAACGTTTACCATCCTCAACCACAATACAGCGCGTGTTCTGAAGTTCAGCCTTTATGATTCTTCCTTCGTTCGAGTATTGGGCCTGCAAGAACTCGTAAATGCTTTCCATAACTTTAATTACGACGGTATTCTGGGTAAAACTCCCGCCATGACTGTCAACACGTTTTGTATCATAATCATTTCTCTGTTGCAAAACATGACAGATATTTTTACAGTGGTTAATTACCATTTCTACAGTTGGACTTTCCAGAATTTCCAGTCTTGCAACGATTTCTCTTACAAACTTGTGAAGGTTATTCGATCTAATACTTCTTTTCCCACGTACAAGTGGATTGGCATAATCTGGTAAAATGCTTCCGGTGGTCCAAGCAATTTCAGTAGTGGACACAACAGCACCGTTAAAGCAAATGCACGAATCTTGAGCGAACGGTTTGTGGATCTGTTGTAGGGTGTTGTCAACTTTTTTTGGGAAGATAAAACAAATATCTTTCACTTCATCGAGAACTGGATTCATCTCAACATCTTTCATTTCGAAGAGGTGCGAAACCAACGTTTGTGACTTTCCTTTTGTCTTTTCGTTTGACCCGCCAGTTTTGGCTTCTCTTTCAACTTCATAGGCGAAACGCACGAACAGTTTGTTCGTTACTTCATGGATTAATCCAATCTTACGAAGAAAGGGAAGCCAAGCGTACTGGTCACAAAATTTCTTTGCTGGAAACATTTCTTGATGATCTTCAAACATCACTCTGAAAACCTCATTTGAAGGGTCGTATAGAGAAGAGGCTCGTTTTAGGGAACCATCCCCGCCGAGATCAAATTCTAGATTGTAAAGGCCTTGAAGAAGCTTGTCCTTCTTTGAACACATATCAGCTCTGAAGAGAAAACTTTCCAGCTCAGTCAACAAGTTGCGGACAAACTCTATGTGGACCAGCCTTGCCTTGCCACTCATGTCATGAAATCTCTCAAAAATGATATCGCAATAAACATCGACTTCATCTTTTGAATTACAGCCAAGAAAACTATAAAGTCTCTTGAAATTTTCATGGTGGGTAAGAAAAACAATTCCCGACTTCTTTTCCCATGTGTTCATGTCATCTTTTGGAATTCTTAAAGGTAGAACAAACGCCTTTTTCCCACTGATACTGATCAGGTCACCACGCACCGTTGGGTAAAATGGAAGCAGTTTCAGATCTTCTACATCCTCTGTCTGAAGCACGTGTGCATTGTCATTGAAGTAACGTAGCAGCTGCGCACATTCATCCCTGCTTAGCCTCTCCCAGACTGACGATCGACCACATTTCATGTTCTGCAAAATAACGGCCAATAAGGACTTTGGGTCATTTAGGTCTGAAACTATCTGCTCAGCGACCGCAGAACCTGTTGAACCAGATGCAGTACTGTATCCAAAGCCACGAAGAATTCTACAGTTAAGCTCCGGAAGACACATTTTCTGGATGATGTTTCTCAATTCTGCATGTGAAGTTGAGGATCCTGAATGGAGCACAGACTGAGCCATACGTAGTGGAACAAGGAAGTGCTTGACGTCTTCTGAAAGGTGGGAAGGATGCTTAGATGGAAACATTTGCGTGGCTGGAATGAGACACCAGTCCATAACAGGACGTAGAGTCGACAGAATTAAATCCTTCTTGTCAATCAGTGCTTTCTTCCGTTGTTGTTCTTCCAACTGTATTGATTCTTTATATCCAAGGTGCAATGTTTGTGCGACATTTGGTTGATTTTTTTCATCGTATTTCTTCAAAACAGGGTCCACCAGATGATGAAAGAACCTCCACACATGCCAGATCCAACGAGCAGACGGTAGCTTCCCGTCATCCACCAAAGGATCCCAAACGAGATATTTATCAGCAGATCGGTAAGACGCCTCGTTAAGTACACTTGGGAGAAGCCTTGCGAACTCTCCGACACCAAATTCTTTAAAGACACAAACATTTCCTGTTCTTTCATTGAAGTGAAAAGCAACAAGTCTTCGATGTACAAACATATGGTGGCAGCTGGGAAGTAAATCGAAGAACCAACTCAAGAAAACTGGCTTGGTTTGGTCATAAACCCGAAGCTGGTTGTCCTCGGTTAATAGAAGTGGTAGACCATGTAGATCTTGGAAGAACGTTTTCTTGCCTTTACAATACATGAGAACCACAAGTAGGATGTCGACACTGTGAAATGCTGTACTTTTGATCGGTGAAGGCAACGATCCAATTTGGTTGGTCAGCAAGTTAGATAAACCGTAGGAGTGGAAAAAGCTTACGACTTCTTTAGGAGATATGCAATTTACAGGGACGTTTGATTCCAAGAAACAATGGTAAATCTTTGTGGACATATGAAGCAAATTAAACCCTACGGCAAGCAAAGTACCTCTTAAGACGCTCGCTGTTTTTAATTTGCTTTCCAGATTTTCCAATGGGGCAAGCTTCATTGCTTCTTCGAGCAAATTATCGAAGAAAACCTTTTCTCCAGAATCAGTAGGCGCGAGCCACTCTATTACCACCAAGTATTGTGAGGGACTTTCTCTCGAGGAATTTTTGCGCACAACAGGCATAAGACGGTTGTTTCTTGTACTCATATGGCAGTACACGTCTTTGGCAAGAATATTCCAATACTGATCACTCACATGCAAAGAAGGGAAATACATTTCGTAGTTTGATAATGACCGTTCTACATCCCACCGGCTTGCCATTAGGCTCCTTTTGTTATCAGCGGTCATATTCAGTGAGATAAATGGCCGTATCTCTTCTAATACAGCAACATAACATGGTGCAACAACTTGACCTAGGAGGTATTTATTCCACTTGCTTCGACAATCATCCGTCTCACTTCTCCAAAGACTCCGCCTTGCCTCATGGTCCAGAGCAAAATGCCCATTGATGTGAACAGGCAGTCCTGTTTGGAAAGGGAGAGGAAGGAAGCAAAATGCCTTTCCTGGGGGCTTGTTTTGAAAACTTATCAAAGATGCGACGCCACCACGAGGAAGAAGTCCAAGGTCTCCTCGCTCAAACGCGTTACTAACATCCACTAGCTCCTGAGAGATATCTTTGGCGTCGTCAAAACCAATTTGTTGAACGACCAGCCAATCTTGACAAAGATTTTTACTATCTTCAAGGTGCAGAACATAGAACACCCTTTTCACTGGAATCTGAAATACGGAGATCTCTTTACTTCGCAGCTTATTTCCAATGGAAGTCACGTAGCTGGCAAATTCTTGTCGTTTCTTCTCATCCTCTGGAGACATGGATGCTTTGACATGATAGTTTGTCTTTAGGTTACCACTGTTGTCAATTTCACAAATTGATATTTCTGTTATATTGTTGACAAAAAGTAGCGCCTCAAGGATATCGCTTTGAAAGTCTTTCAACAGTAAATCCAGTTGTCCAATAGTCAGTTCTTGATTACTGACTTCAGAAGTCTTGGCCATTTTGTCACTTCGAAGTGGAAATCTGAACATCGTTCCACTGACCATCGGAAATTGTTTCTCGAATTGTTCCAGATAACATGGCAGTACATCTGTAAACGTATTTCTTATATAATCAAGATTCGAGTACATTACGCCAGGATTTTCTGGGGTGGCACAAGGAGCGTACTTCAAATTAGGATCAAATACACACAGAACCTCTCCGATCTCTTTTCCTTTTGATATAAAGGAAGGCGCATCTGTCAGATGATAAACTGCATTGAACCCGACACCATACTGGCCAGTCTTGTTTGGGTCGTCTCCTTTGCTTCCTTCGCCAAGGTTTTGTATTCCTTCGATGTCATTTTTAGTAAATGCGGCATTGTTGTAAACACAGAGGGCGGGACCTTGAAGAGGTTTCCAGCTGTCCTCAAGCACTTTTTCATCTGGATGTTGTCGCGGATCTTTGATGAAACAAATCTTACTGGCCTTAGCGTCATCTGCGTTTTGAAGAAGCTCTTTCATGATTGAGCTGTCACATGGATAACCTGTAAGAATACGCTTTAGTCTGTTGGTCAGTTTCTCTTTCTGTCCAAATGGTAGACCGGATGCAATCCTGGAAAGTGTGATCTGCCTTCTTGAATTCACACCAAGTGCAATACAGACTTTGGGATCGATGCCTGCATTTGCATATTTTATTCCCTCTTCGTCAGGCATCCAGTAGCAATCCTTAATGCAAAGTTCCCCTGCAGCTGTCATTATGCTGTTGGAATCCGGTAAAAAGATAGTGCCATACTTTTCTTCTGCTTTTCTTGACGAAATTCCCGTCTTTGTTATAGTTTCTACCAGTAATTCTAGAACTTCTTTTACTTTCGCTAGTATCTGAGCGTCAATAGGAATGCGGTAAGGCTTGAAGTTCACTTCTTTCAGGGTGTTTATGTAATCATGAATCTCAAAAGACCTTCGAACGCCAACCATTCTGAATAACTCAGAGAACCTTTCGCTATACACATCAGGAACCATACAAAAGTACGGCAGAAAGCTCATTTTGCTTTCAAAAGCAAGCTGATTTGCATTAAGGAACTGGTTACCAACGAGAACAAAGTTCAGTGGAGCCAGAAATGCCTTTACTTCTTTTTGGTTGTATCTTAGATGTCGTTGAAAGTACTCGTATAATCTTTCACAAGCCTTTTCCAATTCTTTGTTGGTAGCGCTTTCTCCGTAAGCTATGTTTGTCGTGATAATGATCTTGAGTTGCAACTTTGCTTGTTCTAACGATACGCTTTTGTTGATGCCAAGAAAAGCTCCAACTGTCGAACTAAGAGATCCACATCCTTGTTCTCCGTCGTTTAGAATGGGTGCACTAGCGCTCACTAAATACTTAGAATTTTTATGATAAAGCTCATCTGCAGATAACAAAGCGGTTTCTTTGTATTCATCTCCTTTCCATTTAAAAGGGAACGTGTGGGGCTTCTTTAGAACAGGAAGGAAAGGTATTCGCTGTAACTCCGTGCTGATGCGAGGGTCAACTTGTGGATGTTGCTTTAGCTTATCATCAATTAACTCAAGCAGCAACTTTGTCTTCCTCATAGACAGATCATAGGATTCTAATTCAGACACGTTTCTTGCCCTTTCAATGACTTCTTCCCATTTCAAGCAGTTGCGCATTCCAAGCTGGCTCAGTTTGAGTAGGCGCTCCTCTGTGCAAAACTGATCGCCATAAGGAAACATTCCATCTTCTGGCTCATACAACTGAGCAGCTTTTCCCTTGGGATGGATCAGATCTTTAGGGCACTTGAGGTGACGTTCTGAAGGGGAAGTAGGAATGCAGGGGTTGTCCCGTACCAGGTTGTTCAAAACTGAAGAAGCATCGTCAATGGCGTAGAGCACAAGAGAATCCCTGTCTGTTGCATCTAGCATATCAAGATGGGCGAAAACAACTTGCTTAAAGAGGGACACTTTGTCAAAGCAGCATTTCATTATCTTTTCTTCTAGCTTGTATTTCTTAAATGTGTTGAAAATCTGATAGGGCATATCAACTGCAATTAAGGGCGTCGGCCTTACAACACACTGCAATGCATTATAAGCAGCACTCTTTATCCTTGTCTCATTCTTAAACGACGGCTCAAGAAAGACAACACCATTCAATGCTGACCACTGAAGGCCATTTGAAAATAGCATCAGAGAATCAGACCCCTCATCACAAACCTGCCCATAGAATTTTAGGGCTAGACGATGACAATGTCTTTCAAGTATCTCATGAGCTTGGGGCCAGAGTAAGTGGTAAGCAACGTCTCCTAGCGTGCAGGTGCTTTTTATATCCTCAAGAAGGCCAACGTACGCTTGATAAACGACTTCGTTCATCAAAAGGCTGTTCCACCTAGCACCACGGTCAAACTTGTCATCTTCCGTCATCTCCCGCAGGTGACGTCTGCTGTCGTCTACAGCAAAGCATCCATTGATATGAACAGGAAGTCCACTTTGGATGGGAAGTGGAAGAAAGAAGAATATTTGACCACTCTGATAAGATGTTTCTTCAGGATTCTCTTTCATCGGCTTTGGCCTGAGGTATCCACCTGGCAAATTCACAAGCTCAGCAGCAACTCCAGCTGTGGGGAGAAGACCTTTGGCTTGAAAAGACATTTTAAGAGCACTGCCACTTACCATGCACGAGTGAACTAACCAGGTAGTTTGATTTTTTGAATTGCTAGCAGTATCACTACTAAAGAACCGTTTGCCATCTTCTGAGATTATTCTGTCAGTGGTTAGAACCATTGCTGATTTCATCAAAACTTGTCCAGAAGCCACATTCGTTCTTTCTTTCAATACTTGCTTGACGTTCGACGATGCTCTCAAAATGTTGCTTTGTTTGACAAGTTCTTGCTTCTCGGTGGACAACTTCTGTACTGGTGATGATAACGGGCCTTTATATTGAAGTCTGTGGATAATGGTGTTACAAGATTTTGAAATAGAGAACAATTCAACTGGCCGTGGTGTTTCCGACTTTTCGTTGCTCAGATGGTATACACGGATGGTCAGCACATTCTGGGTGAACAGCAACAACGATTCTGAACCTTTCAACAGCATTTGCAGAAGTTCTTTGACTTCTTTAACATCGTAGTTGAGTTGCTTGATCTCACTTCTTAATGCCTGGATCTTTGTTCGTAGAGGAAACCTAAAGAGTGTTCCATCGTAGAACTTTGTAGATCTTTGTCCATCTGGACGAAGGTCACACCCAAATATACCATTGTAAGGCTTGAACTGATTGGAAAATTGATGGAGAGGTGTCACCGACAGGTTGAACTTGATTCCTGGTTTGCTTTTGTCTCGTATTGCTTTGCCAAGGTAAGAGGTATGAGGATCGAGGAACACAATGGTATCTCTACTTACAAAACTGGGAACATCAGTTAAATTGTAAACTGAATTAAAACCAAGACCAAATCGTCCAATCTTTCCTGCATCATCTTCTTTGGTCGCCGCATTCAATTTTACGATGTTTTGAAAGTCTTCATCCGAGAAAACAGCATCGTTGTAGGACCATAGGGCAGGTCCTTGACACCCTTTCATTCCTTCATCAAGCAAATGCGTCATTGCATCCTCGTTTGTTCTTTCATCGTATAAAAATCGTACTTCTGTCGCTCCAGCGTCGTCAGCATTTTGGATCAGTTCTTTAGGAACGGACAGCCCATCGGTATATCCTTCTAACAAGCCTTTGAGTCGGTTTAGCAGAGACTCCGACTGACCAAAGCTTTCCCCCATCTCGAGTTCGTCGACATCAAGGATTCGGCTCATCAGAGTTGGCACGCCTAGCACTTCTGCTGTTGCGATTGAGATTTGGGGATGTATGAAGTTGATTTTTACGTCGTCTGCATCGTTGATATCATTATTATCGTGGCCTTGTTTAAGCCATTCACGATCACAGTAGGTACATTCATCCACTGGAGTGAGTTCCAGTGTATCATCATTTTCCGTGTATATGGGAACAAGAAGGTTTTTTCTCAGGCTTGGATCGGGGGACCTTCCAAACTGAGGACCGAATTCATTCAAAATATCAATAGAATACTTCAAATCACGCTTCACCTCATCAAAAGTTGCCTTCTGTTGGTGTCTTTCATTTATTCTTTGTAAGATACCCAACACCAAACTGTTGTTTAGTTTGCTGTTCACACCGAATGCTGAAAAGAAAACACTGAATTCTTTGGTTTCCTTTGGGAGGGAATATAAGTAAGGCTGAAAGTTACGCCAGGGCACTTCAATGATTACTTCTCTTGCAGAAGAGAACCCATCGCCATTCCATATCCAATTGTGAATGCGTTGCATGCTTAGTTCTTTCTTTACTTCAGTGACGTTTTGTTGAACAAGGTATCGGTAAATTGCTCTTATCACACTGATAAAGGTGTTTTTCTCTTCTTCGTGATAGCAACGGATAACATTCCCTAGATGCTTAATGACTTCAGTTAAAGATGGAGCTTTGTTCCAACCAAAACGATGCGAGACATTTTGATGTTCTACCTTCACTAGGATTTTTACGCTGCCGACGAGGTTTAAATACTCTGCAGATGTAACATCTTTTGGACAGGCAAATATAATGTTGCATTTTCTGGTTAAATGCGTTGGATACGTTTCTGTCTTGCGAACAAACACTGGAGCCCATGGAATGCAGAAAAGTTGGGAAGCGAGGCAACCTTTTGTGTCTAATGGCTCTTGACTATAAAGCAGTTGTAAATCATCTTCTAGATATTTCAGGATTGCTTCAGATTTGGCCGTCGCTCGTTTTACGTCTTGTATTTCATTCACTTTCATAGCACTCTTGAGAATATTGCGAGCACTCAAGTCTTCCTGTTTTCTCAGTCCCATGGTTCTTAAATACGCAAGAACGATGGGTCTTGAGTAATAAGAACCATCAATTGGGAATTTTTCTGGCTCATCTATGAATATATCTCGGAGATGATCATCTTCAGGGTCGAAAAGTTCCTGGGGTTTTTTCCTCGTCTTGTCTCCAGAGATAACAAATTCCATACACCCAAGTCGTGTCATCACTTCGTTTGTATCCTTGAGGGAAGGCAAACGATCAAGGATGTACATTACCAGTCCGTCGATCTCAGTATCAGAGTATACGCTCCTTAGTGCTTGGTTCAGCATCAGCTCCATAAGTTTTACTTGCCTCATGGGTTCAATACCTAGCAAATGGGCAAGACTTCTACTACTGCTGTCTCTAAGATCAAGCAAACACATATATGGATGTATGGGAGGAAAATCATCAACTGGGGCAGCATTTGAAACTTCGTTCACATTGACGGGACGTGATTGACTTCCACATCCAGGATGGATATCAAACAGTTTCAATTCTCTAAGAAAATCCAATTCATCTGGCATCAAAAAAGCCGGCAGACGCGATAAAACTCCTCGCAATGCCCTCATATCAGTCTGGAAAGCCGGATGCTTTGGATTATTACCAACCGCCGTGATAAGAGCTTTCAAAACGCCTCTAGGGTTTGGTGGGTTAACATAATCAGGAACAAGTGCGCAGTGTTCTTTTACAAAATCAGGCAGGCTTTCCAATACGCAAACTCCAACATCATTCAAAATTGCAGAGACTGGGTTGTCGATGGTTTCTTCGTTGAAGGACTTAAGGACCAGAGTAGATGGGCGCTGGATTCGAACAAGTTGAATAGAATTCTTGTTCTTTGTTGATATGGGTATGAGAGGTAGGCCACGAAAAGCGTCAAGATCACTGTTATGGCTGAAGTGCACACCAAAGTATCTCCATAATTGCTGTAACCATTGGAAACTCGGATTGTTGGATTGTCCAGGACACCAAGTAACTTGGTTGTTAGAACCCATCCATTCTCTTGGTAAAGCTCTATGGAGTTCACATCGAAGAGCATCCGCATCAAAGTGACGGAGCTGCGTGTAGCCTATTATTAAAACAAGAAAAGAAAAAAATCAACCGGAGAATGAAATAGTAGCAATTAGGCGAAACTCTATGAGCGATGTGTCTGCAGACGATCACTTTTGAGTTTACCATTTAGAACGATACAACATAATCCTTGTTAAGCATCGTTTGGCTGGTTGAGTTGGACAAGCGCCGGTGCGAAAAATCGGGGATACGAGTCCCGGCCGCAAATGAAGTACAACCGTAAGCCCCACAGTGACACTGCGCAGACGTAAAAGGACTCACACTACTGTTCACGAAGAGCGGGGCAGGAGTTCTCATCCTGATCTACCTGAAGAGCACATGCACTTAAATTAAGCCCTCCCTCCCTCCCTCGTAATTGAAGTGATTTCCTTTTCATGCATCAATGGCCGTCGTTTAATAAAGTTTCAGCTTCACGCCAATGAAACTTAATGTTAGGCGCTAATATAGAGCACCTAACGTACCATCTATTTCATGAAATAAAAAAATGAAACGGCTAAATATAAAATGCAACTGTTAGAATGAATTTTTTAGTCGTTCATTTACCTTGATCAACTGCTTTTCTTAGTTGCTTTGTGACATCCTCATCAACATCTGAATCAAGAAACTTTGCCTGCATTCCAGGAAGCAAGGTTCTTGGGTGGTCAACTGAATCAATGTAGATCACGTTGGAAGGGCTGGGCTTCTTCGAAAAATTTATAAATGTTTTATTGGACAACGGCAGAAGACGAAGACCCTCCAAGTTGGTGAACTTTGAATCCTTGAGAACAAACTTTAAGAGAGCGATTTTTTCATCATTTGGAAGATTGACATAGCAAGATGGATTGGACTTCATAGTGCTGCGCAGTAAAGGAGCTGTGATTTCTCTGACGGACCCACCACTGAAATTAGCGGCTGCCGCTCGTACATGGTTTGGTATCGTCACGATTTTCTTGCCGTCCCTATTCAACAAATCAATAACGGTTTTCCTTGACTTGTCACGCTTCCTTGAAGTTGTCGAATATCACCTCATCGAGCTTGCACCATACGCCGCCTTCTGCTTTACTGTACAAGACGTTGTCAAGAAATAGTAAGGACCACAATGGCTTTAGAATTCCCCTCCACTTCACGTCGACTTTACCGGGATCTGGCCATGCAGTATAGACGGTTTGACATGGTATATCAGAACAAATAAGAGAACGAATAAGCTCAGCGTATGCCTTTGGTAGAACCTCGCGTAATAAAGCACTATTCCAGCGTAGTGACTTGTCTGTAGGATTCTGTTGAACAGCACTTGGCCATTTCAGATGGCGTCGATTCTGGCTCAGTGCAAAAAATCCATTGACGTGGACAGGAAGACCAGTTAAACTCTTGGCTTCTTGAGGCAAAGGTAAGAAACAGAAGAGATGCCCGTGTGGTTCTCTTGCTGTGATTGACAGCTTATCAGGGTTTAGTGGCAATGCCACACCAACACGTGGCATGTAACTGAGCGACTCGTCATTGACCAGCTCTTTCATTTCTGTAGACAGTTTAGAACTGCTGATAAAATGAGTAATGGCAAACTTGTGGAGTGATCTTCTGTTCATCCCATCCATGAAATCCAGGATTTCTATTTCAACAAAGTAGTTCTCGGTCACATCACAGGCGTTTTGGTTGACTTTGGAGTTGAGACGCTGCCTGGCCTCTCTAACCGAGGCTTTACATTGCTCTGTAATTCCAACTGAAAACAGTTTTCTTGGTTCGGACGTTCGGTCGTTCCTCTCGTAAAACTCGACGCGCTCAAGATTCATCAAGAAAAGCAACGCTAAGTGTGCGTCGCATGCGAAGCTTTTGCATAAGTCTTGGATCGTCTCTGAGGAGTAGATAGTGTCTGACAACTTAGAAGGCTCTTGTCGAAATGGCAAACGAAACAATGTTCCTTCGTATCGTCCTTGCTGGAAAACAGCTTCTGTACAATTAAAGATTTCTTTGTATGGAGCAAACTGGTCTGCGACACTTCTCATGTCCAAAGAATCACGTTTCAAATGCCATCGAATTCCTGATCCAACTTTTCCATTTTTATTGGTGAAGTATTCTTCGTGTGGATCAATTATTCCCAGACTATCGCCACTGATCACACTTGGAAGATCTTAAAACCAAAATTAAGCCATGTTACACATCAAATAAGAATTTTGTTCAAAAATTCTGTAGAGACCTGTCTGCATTTTATGACAGAAGAAAAAACTACGTATTATGACCACACCCGCCGAGTAATTAACTGAGCAGTACACACCTGTGATATGGAAGACAGACTTAAAACCAAGACCAAAGCGACCAACTTTTGTTGGATCTTTAACTTTAATACTGTCACACAGTAGCTGTACTCCTTCCCAGTCGTTTTCACTGAATGTTGCATCGTTGTACGCATATAGAGCAGGACCCTTTTAAACAAAGCATTAAACAAAGTTAATACTAGTCCGGTATGAAACATGACTACGTTTGTAGAGTGGTTTTCGTATTAGACTTGCTCCAAGTCTCGCTCGTTAATTTTGTTGCTTGGGCTCCCCGTGGTGTAATTTGAATTTACGACACAGTAAGCCCAGCGAACGGAAAATCAGGATGCCCAAGCAACGGTGGAGCAAGTCTATTTTCGTATCAATATGGAATGGGACGGGCCGTTCTATGGTCTGGTCATTGCTGTAATCTCTATAAATACATTTGAAATTTCTGTCGTAACCCTGTCGTGCTTTGAACTTGGCAGTGTTAACAGTTATGAGAAAACTGTTGACGGAAGTCACTGAAGTTGTTTTCAATGCATGCAAAAACACGTCCCACCTTGAAACGTCTCTCTCTCCACTTAAAATTTCATTTTAATTTGTGTGTATGGAGAGAAAGACGTTTGAGGGAGGTCGCAGACAAATCAACGTCTTAACTAATAATTGAATTTTGTAATACAAACGCGGCCCTTTTCATTCTAAATCCCAGCTCTCCGTATTAAACGTTCTACATACACTTCCTAACTTTTTAGTTTTAGTTTAAATACATCTCTCAAAAAACCCGATCTATCCCGTTTCCATTAATTCCTTGCAAACTGTCTAACAATTACTTGTACAGCACTTTGATCTCAATCATGGATGCAAGTGGACATCTCTGCTGAGATGACACTTTTTGAGATCATCCATTTAAGATTTCAAAATAATGATGTATGCTCTTTCTTCCTTTCTTTTTCTTTTTCCTTCATTCCTTCCTTCCTTCCTTTCTTCCTTTCTTCCTTTCTTCCTTTCTTCCTTTCTTCCTTTCTTCCTTTCTTCCTTTCTTCCTTTCTTCCTTTCTTCCTTTCTTCCTTTCTTCCTTTCTTTCTTTTTCTTTCTTTCTTTTCTTCCTTCGTTCCTTCCTTTCCTTTTTTCTGTCTGTCTGTCCTTCCTTCCTTTCATTTTTCTCTTTCTTTCTGTTTTCATTGATAAAATGAGAAAAATAAAATCATTTTAGAACATCTGTATGCTATAATATTACCTGATATTTAGCCAATCCAGGATGACATAGATTTTCTTGTGGATATGAATGATAATCTATCAAAAATTTGACCTCTTTGGCTCCTGCATCTTCTGCATTTTGAATAAGTTCCTATACAAGAAAGGTCTCACATGTGAGAATAACAGACTTTTACAACTCAACAAAAACACAACTGCCCAAGAAAATAGTTATGAATGAATGAATGAATGAATGAATGAATGAATGAATGAATGAATGAATGAATGAATGAATGAATGAATGAATGAATGAATGAATGAATGAATGAATGAATGAATGAATGAATGAATGAATGAATGAATGAATGAATGAATGAATGAATGAATGAATGAATGAATGAATGAATGAATGAATGAATGAATGAATGAATGAATGAATGAATGAATGAATGAATGAATGAATGAATGAATGAATGAATGAATGAATGAATGAATGAATGAATGAATGAATGAATGAATGAATGAATGAATGAATGAATGAATGACTATTATGACTATATGACTAGGGTAGCACTTAATACAGACTTAAAAGCTACAAAGTTAATAAACTTGTGTCCCTCCTAAACAATAAAACTACATAAACACAAATATATAAATTGTAAAAGATCCTAAAAACTTTGAGCCTACTTTTTTGTTTTCATCACACTTTGATGTCATCTGTGCATTTATTAGAGTACAAATGCATGGAGTCTATTTGTAAGTAGACACCCAGAAGTAATGTATTTCACACCAAATGGGCACTCCAACTCATACCTTAAGAATCTGGCTATCATCAGGATACTGATCCAAAATCTTTTTGATCTGCTTTATGAGACTTGGCTGAATAAGCCCAAATGTGCCTTTTTGAAAAATATAAACTAATAAGACATTCCAGTGGAAAATACAAGGTTAGGGTGTAATCACATATTTTGACAA
Source organism: Telmatactis stephensoni (assembly GCA_029948255.1). Classification (NCBI taxonomy): domain Eukaryota; kingdom Metazoa; phylum Cnidaria; class Anthozoa; order Actiniaria; family Isophelliidae; genus Telmatactis; species Telmatactis stephensoni. Next base: position 85,801 of record JALIZF010001476.1, read on the forward strand.
GGCGGATTGATCTAGGCCTTAATGCCACTGATGATAACAAGAATCATCAGATCAGTTATAAATTTACAAATAAATCCAAGCATATCATATTGTGAACTGAAAATCAATTGAAGGTAGTTTACAATGTTCTCTTTTAGGGAAAAATGTTTCCAGACACATACCCTAAATTTTGAGGGGGTGGACTCCTTTATATAAGAGGGCGTGGATGCTCTTTAGAAATTAAGAAAATGACCAATAAAAGGTACCTGAGTCTAATGCACCTATCAATGGTTTGCCCCAGGGTGGGGGGGGGGGGCACCCCCCGGAAATTTGATCATTAAAACCTACCCTTGGGTGGGGATTTTGACATTGACACAGCAATTTCAAATGGATGGGCGCCATTTTGAATGTCGAGTAAACCTGGAAACTAGTTATATGGAAAAATTGAAAATACAATGTGAATTAATGTGGTCTGGACTGTTGTCAGAATGAACAAGTAAAATTTTCTTGTTGATATTGTAGTTTTTTGTCCCCAGGGACGGGAATTTGACCTCTAACAGTAGTCCAGGGGTGGGGAATTTGAACTCTAGGAAACGGAAAAAGTCAAATTCCCCGGGGGTCGCCCGCCCAATCCCCCCCCCCCCCCCATCCTGGGGCAAACCATTGATAGGTGCATAAAAGGTACCAATTCAAAAACGAAAAAATGAACAATTAAAAAAATAAAAACTCCTTTATCGATGTGTTCAAGAGACACAAGTTAGATCATAAACATGTTACATGTCATAATTCAAGGTAACTCAAGGTCAGTCACTATACGTAATGCATCATGCGAATAACTCATGACGAAACATGTTAAGACCTACCAAAAACCAATTGCTGACTAATAAAACAGATGTTTTAAGACTCAGTGCGTATTTCGAATGTTTTCATGGAAGAAAAACACGGCACTGACGGTCAAAGCTCTGTGCCATCCTATCCGTTTCACCTTCATTCAAAAACTTAAATCAAAACCTCAAAGCTGTTCTATAAAAAAACTAGTTACCAGACTAAGATTTCCTTCTAGTGTTTATTTGCAGAGATTTATAGGAACAATGCGGAAGTCAAGCGATTAATTTATTTCTATTTTCCGAGAAATGATTCCAAGTAATGACTGGAATATGCAAAAGAGAAAATATTCTCTGGGTTTCATGTGACGTCAATCTCGCTGGAATTTTCATCAGCTGAAAGACAAGTTTTCAATAGAATATTCTCTGGTTGAGAGCACATTTGACCACCATTTTGAGGCAGATAACGAGATTGAAGGCAGCTGTTTGAAACCCAGCAATTCCACAAACTTCAATAAAAACAACTAATGTAAAGAGTAACTCACTCATTTTATTGTCTTCGCCATTCTTTTTAGTGATACTTGTTTACTCAGATTTACTCCATGCAGAAGTCATCAATAATCCCAAACTGTAACGTGTTAACCGGTCAGGTTCTCGGAACTGCATGAACCTAAACAAGACAAAGATAGACAGTTATCTCCGTTCATAGCCATAAAACACTTTTTTAAAGCCACAAATATTTGAATACCTTCATAAAAAGTGATGAGTGTTCAAAAACTTTCGTTCAAATCCCGACTTGAGTGTTGCCGGCTTTGGGTTGGTGAATTTTCCGTGTTCTGGAAGCAATTGTGCAAGGCAAAAAATCATATTTAACAACTTAAAAACAGTGCTAACTAATATTAAATTGATATACTTATTAACTTACAGTGATATTTCTTCAAAGAACAGAATCGGTCTTTCGATTCCAAGAACTGACAAACCCACTCCGGTGCGCATACGCTATACGTTTCCTATCATTGTGCATAACCAGAAACTCCCTTTTGTGTTTCTGGCATAACTTTGTGACATCGCCTTATTGTAACTTTGCAGCTGTGTAGTTTTGGACAATTAGTGACCTTACGCAACCACGACGGCAACGTGGACGACGACGGCATAAAACAATGCCTTTAATTACAAAATACAATAAATGCACGTGCAAATGTGTAGAACTGCAAAGATATCGACCGTACTCTTCAAAACTACAACGTGAAAAGTCCAGATTTTACGCTCTACCGAGAACGGCAACTTGTAGCTTATTTTTCGTTCGCACAGAAAACTGATTTTTCATTTTCATTTATTTCAAGATTCTAAGTCTGAATGTCACATGAAAATGAACAAGCGAAAGAAATAGCGTTATCGATTGTCCTTTAATCTTTTTTGGCGTCCCGTCTTCACTGACGTCGCCGTCGTCGTTGCGTAAGGTCCCTATATTATAATCCACTGAGTCCTTATAAACTAACATTAATACAGCTTTCAGTTGCTGATATCATGGTGATTTCGATTGGGTTACGCCGGCGGACAGAAAGACACGATCTGTCCAGACATATCTAATAGAACGTTCCACACCAGCCTAAAATATTGATACCGATATGTAAATCTATATAGGAGGAAATTGTTTATTGTAAGGACCGTTACTTATGGTGGGGGATCGAAGGGGTCCACGGACCCTGAAGGTTGGATTTTTTGAAATATGTCTTATTACATACCACAGGTAATAGACAAGGCGCATTTTCGAAAAATCAGATACCTGGAGGCATTTTGGGGTAGAGGCTGGTAACATAACTATTCTAAACTAATTTTTCATGCTGAATCCGAATATGAATGTTACCAAGACGTATTCTGCAATCTTAGACGTGTAAATGACGTATTTTGTGAATTGCTACAGTCATTTCATACTAACGGCTTGCAAGTTCAAGTACTACTAAGTTGCAAGTTCAAGATCACATCACCCCAAGCAAGAAAGAAGAAACAAGCTACCTCTTGTTAAAGAGCCAAAAATGGATCATGTCCCAGAACTGTGAAATAGTCAAAACATTTTACCAATATCTATCATGAGCATCTAGTGTGTGTAAGCAATAAGGACTGCTAAGAACTATTCAATACAGCTTAGCTTAGGAATTGAAAATCCCGCAAAGTTGTGAAAACAAAACCTAAAGAATTTCAATAAAGAGTCAATAATAATGTGAGGTTGTGGAGTAAAATGATTAAACAGATCTGTATCACTGTTACATGTATCATTCCACTGTAGTTCATCGGGGCATGTGCCCACTTTAACAAATTATTGGTACTTTGAACTTAAAAACCTCACGGCCTGCATGGGCTTCAATACTTCAGATAATAATAATAATAATAAAACCTATAAAAGCGGAAAACGACCGTCGCCAGTCCAAATCATAGGAAATATAACAATACCGGTATCTATATGTATATATTATCTATACGTAATAAAGTCCTAAGAAAAATATTTATCAAAAAGATACGTTTTAACTGAACTTTTGAAATAACTGCTTAAAGTGTTTGATAAGCGGATGCTGTTTGGCATCGAGTTCCATAGTTTTGGTGCTGCTGTTTGAAAAGCTCTGTCTCCAGTCTTTGTCTTTGTTGGCCGGACGACAAGCAGATTTTGAGCTGAAGAACGCAGTGAGCGACCAGGTTTATATTCCACAACAAGTTCTTTTATGTAGTCGGGTGCTTGCAGGGCTTTGTATGCCATCAGTAAAATTTTAAATTCTATCCTTGCTCTCACTGGAAGCCAATGAAGACGTTTCAATATAGGTGTCATGTGATCACTCTTCTTAGCTTTGACAAGAAGTCTCGCTTCAGTGTTTTGTAGACGCTGAAGTTTGTCTATTTCAGTTGATGGCAATCCAATCAAGATACTATTACACATATCCAGCTTCGACGTAATAAAAGCATGTGTGGCGGGGGCACACATGGTTATTATAATGGCGCGCGCAGAGTCTCCGTCTCCTATAATTGAACTGAATGAATCGAGTCTTTCCAATGAAAGAATTCAACTTACAGAGATAAGAAGAGTCGCCACATACTACAGATATAGGTACTACATGTACTACACTTACTACTTGTACTATACTACAGGTATAAAACCTACTACAGTTACTACATATACTATAGATACTAGACTACAGGTACTACATGTACTACACTTACTACTGGAACTACACTACAGGTATAAAACCTACTACAGGTTCTACAGATACTATAGATACTACACCATATAACAGGTGCTATTACACTGACTATAGGTACTACACTTACTACAGTTACTACATGTACTACAGTTACTAATGGAACTGCAATACAGATACCACACCTCCTATAGGTGCTAGGTGCATGTGACGTCACGGCAGCCATCTTGGTTGACCTTCAACAAAAGATTTCTCATTAGCGTTTATTGTTTGGTCATCCAACATGGCTACCGCTTCATTGTCTTTGGATTCCCAAAGGTATGGATGCACCCCAGCAATACTACATATACTACACCTACTACACCCTACTACAGATACTACAGTATACTGACTACAGGTACCACATGTACTACACTGACTACAGCTACACTTACTACTGGTACTACACTAACTATAGGTACTACAGATATTACTGCTTACAATGTTTGCTACACCAACTACAACCACTACACGTGCTACAAATACTACACCTACTACAAGTACACAGCCTTCCTACTACAGGTGGCTACAGGTATACTATAGGTACTACCGATACTACAAGTACTACACGAACTACAAAAACTACACCTACTACAAGTACTACAGCTACTACGTGTACACTGCCTACTATGGGAACTAAGTGTACTAGGGCTATTACAGATACTACAGGTACTACAGATACGGCTACACCTACAACGGGTGCTACACCTACTATAAACACTACTCCCTACTCCTACTACTTAAGCTACACTAACTACAATCGCTACATCTACTTTAGATACACGTATTGTATTAAGAAGTATAGTTTGTCAGGACACTACGCGACGGACTATAATAAACCTCAGGAGGGGGACATTGGGGGGGTACCAAAACCGCAAAACCGCAGAGAAAAACGCACAAAAACCGTGGAACCGCATCGAGAATCGGCAAAAACCGCAAACCGCATTTTGAAACTTCACGATTTACGAAGGAAGAAACTTATTCGAAGAAATGACGGCCAAAACGAGTGTTCGTTTTAAACAAAACATTTTTCCAGTGAAACACCACGCAGAAAGATAGTGAAAACGAAGAAAATGGAGGTTTAACGTTTTAAAAAAGCAACGTAACATTTTGTGGTCTTTTGTTCAAATGCTACTAAAAGAAAACATCGATCACTAGTCGATTACAACAAATAATGTTATTCATGCAAATTAGTTAATAAGGTGTCAGATAGAAAACAATATTAATTCACCTACTTGTGTTAGCATCATTCTCCAACATATGACTTACAAAATTTGTCCATCTTTACTATAGTTCCACGGAGATGTTCGAGAAAAAAATAATTTACAAGGTCTTTAAACCGTAGGCTTCGTCTGCTATTCTACACCCTCCATGGTGACCATGGTAACGTAAAAGTTTCTGGTCTTTCTGTTGCACTGTTCGCAAAGAGTAGGAGATTTAGTCTAATTGACCGACTGCGCTATATAAATATATACATTTCTTTCTTGTTCTGTCACACCACTATAATAGCGAACCATTCAACTTAAAACAATAGATGGCTGATATTAAGAGTATAACTCGCAAAACGATAAATTATATTGCATTCTCTGGTATTATAAGACCCAGCTTATAACGAAAATGTAATCAACGTCAAGAACTTACCAGACACGTTCCCGCAGCTTTTTTAAAGTTGACCTCTCTTCTTTCTTTATAACACATCTAAACTTTTTTTTTTCCTGTAGTTTTCTCCGCCTTTACCCTCTTCGTAAAATACCGAAACACAATTTATTACTTGACCTTGATCGTCCTCCTCCATGACCTACAGCTTTGTGACTGGAATTATCACGCATGGTCTTATGACGTTCACTGTTGCATGATTGACAGTGTCAAGTTACCGACATGATCCAGTTTCAATTAATGTCGCTGGTAAACACAGCCGTCAAGACTGTCAACTGTTGTAGTAAACCGGAAAGTGGTCGTAACTAGAAACCGTAAAACCGCAAACATAATTTGATTTAACCGAAAACCGCAGTCCAAACATAGCAAAATCCGCGAACCGCAGCTATCTAGAGAACCGCCAAACCGTGAATAAAATAGACAAAAACCGTAAAACCGCGTTGAAAATCTGCCAAAACCGCCAAACCGTAAAGCCCAATGTCCCCCTCCCTCTAGTCCAGAACTGGACCCACTTTATCTTCGCGCGCGCGGCCAAAATTCAAAATTGGAGCGAGCGATGTAACGCTAACGGACGCGATAAAGTGGGTCCAGGGAAATTTGCCTGCGCATGCGTCAGTTCACATCCCGTTTTCGGGATGTGAGTATTGAGCAATGATTGACACACCCTCTTGGTTTACTTTTCGCGCCAAATAATGGCAGCTAGCTGTTTACGATTCGTGGCGTGAAGAAATGTTCGGAAAATTTCGTAATGATTACTCAGATTCTTTTATCGAAGCGGCTTGTCAATCGCAGGAGAAGCGTCACCTAAACTAGTAGTCTTCGTTTGCAAGGAATACAACAAAAAATTACTTTTGACTTCCGTAACAAGTCTGACAGTGCATGGTAAGCTTATATCGACGTACTTGCAGAGGCTTTTGGCGAGACTTGTTGCGGTCCCTTTGGCTACAAGAAGCGCTCTCTTTTCGGGAGTGATTGCTACTCTACAAATGAAACAATTTCTGTCTAAAAAAAACCGTACTACCAACAAAGATTACATCGTGATTGGCCCAAACATTGAGGACTGCATCGAAGTCAGTGGCTTTCTTCAAAATCACAAAAACCTACTGAAAATCAATTCAAAATTGAGTAGCAAATATAAAACAACTTTTCAGATAATATCCGTGATAAAATGACCGAAAAGAATGACATACTTTGATAAAAAATAGCCGCTAAGTTGAATTACAGCTACACACGACTATTGCGAAAAGTAAACTGAACTGGAATCTGTTGGTCTAAACTACCAGTAGATAACTACACAATAATCACGAAAAGAAGTAAAAAGAAATCATCCTAAGTAAAAAAAATCATGTCTGATGAGTATAATCGGTAATTTCGTTTTCGTTTTTGGCTTCAATGAGTTCAAAGTCAGCAAAAGTGAATTTTCAGCAAAGCAAACAAATTGTCCTTTATGAAGACAAAAACGGTATTGTTTAAACAAAGATGAAACAAATAACTTTTTAAATAAGATAAACAAGGAATACACAAGTGTAGACTATACCTTTTTAATACCTTTCAATAACTTTTCAGCATCATTCCTTTAGGTTGAAGCAATATTTTGACAAACTTTCACTCTAGTTTCACATGTCGGTCAGCTCGATCGTTTTTCGCCAGTTTTGAAAAAACAGCAAAAAGAAATCTTCAAAAGCATCAAATGACCCGTACTTCTTTCATTTTGTGAGCTTTTGGACTTGTTTCTATAACTAAATCACCTCTTTTATGAGAAAGCTTCCCGTGTCTGGCCGCCATTTCCTTTTTGGCTTTCTTCTTGCAAAGAAAGAAAGAAGTTGCCATGGAAACTGTAATTCATACAACTTTGCAGGTAAAGAGAATGTCGCGTTCAATCAATCAAAAACGATAACTTTTTCTCTTTTTTCTTCGCAAAAAATTGTTACATCTGTAAGTAAAATTTGACAAACACACCATTTTTCGCAGTTCGGCCGCTATAAATGATGAGTGTGGGCTCATGGTGACTTGTGATTGGATGTAGAGACGCATGCGCAGGCAAATTTCCCTGGACCCACTTTTCTCAATTTTCTTTCGAATGCGCGCGCGCTTCTTTTATTTCTTCGTTCACTGTTTATTGTATATAATTGTTATTGAGGAAAGTGGGTCCAGTTCTGGACTACCCTCCCTCAGGACATCCATGGAGTTGTCTTGTACCCGTGAGCCTGGCTACGCAGCTATTGAGCCCACGAAATCTAAATCAGCGTTATAGCACACCCAAAACATGCTCAAATAGACAATATTTATTGCGCAAAGATGGCGGCCATGTGGAAGGAGTGTAAACCTTGTCTTAGCAATTTGACGTTAAATTCTGTAAAAATTCTTGGTTTTCAAACTATGACTCCAGTTCAGGTTTGCAGAAGGACTTGCGATCTTCTTGTTTTTGATTTTTGGACTGATTTTATGGGCTTGTGGTTGTCAAATTTAACGCATAGCGTTTATACTGGAAAATATTAAGCGTATTAGTTTGTTGTTTTTGTTTTGATCTATTTGCAGTCAGCTACTGTTCCGTTATTTATGTCCAACAAAGATGTTGCTGTTGAAGCAGTAAGTAACAGAGAGAGCAATGTTTATAAAGTCTGATTTTATGTACGAAAATACTAATGAATTTGCAAATTTACAATGATATAAGTTAATAACTTAACTTAAGTTAATAACAAAGCAAACCCCTAAAATTTTGGGCTTGAGCCATCATCTGAAAGGTGATGTTCATGATAATTATCATTTCAAAGTATTTACTTTTAATCTAATTCACAATATTTAAATGTTATCTCAAGTATAATCCATAATTGGATGAAGTTTGTTTTTGTATATTGAAAGAGATGTAAAATTATTTCTTTGGAATAAACAGGTTACTGGTTCAGGAAAGACTTTAGCTTTTGTCATTCCAGTAATAGAGATATTGATGAGACGGTAAGCAATTAGAACCTCATGTTGATTAACATTGACATTTCTCTTTAGCATTACTTTAAAAGTTGTGCCAATGCGTTTCTGAGGAAAAAATTCAAAGTTTTGTTTTACAAACATTTTTGCCAACTATCTCAGACTTACCAATGTTTCCATAATTCTACACCTTGCAATACAAGAATTGGTTGATAGGTTATAGGTTAAGGATGCTAACCCTGTATAAGTGGCCTTACGCATGGAGTTGGTGTACACGAACCATGGTACATGTACCATTTCTTAGAATAAATAAGAGCAATAAGATTTCTTAGTGAGAATGGTCATTCTAAAAATATGGAAGATAAAGGCTCCTATTCGTGGGCTCCTGGTCTTTGGTAGCCTAGCTATCCACCAACTTTAAAATGTTATGACATTTTGGCTGTACAGTTTGCATTATCTCAACTTTTGACTTGTTTTCACATAATATTATTTCTCTTTAAACTTACAGTAATGAAAAATTAAAGAAACACGAGGTTAGTTAATAAATCCTTTTTTTGGAGATACATTCTAAGGGATTTATGGTTGTTGAAACATCATAAATTACCTGTAGTATATCTTGGTGATGAATGAAAGCTACATTAATTATGGAGTGCCATCTGAATATCATACAGTGATTCCCATACAAGGCCTAAAATATTTGAATTACATGTAATCACTAAAGTAGTGTATGTAAAAGATTATTTATACATTTGAATTACATGTAATCACTAAAGTAGTGTATGTAAAAGATTATTTATACATGTTGATAATAATGTTTATTGTATGTTTATAGATAGGAGCACTAATTATAACACCAACCAGGGAGCTGGCTAAACAAATAGAAGAGGTTCTCAGTCACTTTGAACCTGAAACATCTGGTATCAGGTAATGACTATGATTCCAAATGACTACATAATTTTAAGTATTATTTTGGGCTCTGTTGTCATGTCTAGAATCAATATAATAATATTATTGCTTTATTATACAAAAGTAAGGGTTGTTATTTTGAGCACTATTCTAGTGTTCTTTTTACAGCTCAAAGCCCAAAAGTGTGATAAACTATAATGTATAATACTCTCAACTGAGTAATTGTTCAGTCAGCATTGGATGTTTCTCTTAATGCTGCAAGCAAAGCGAGCAGCGACACTATTTGTGACAATGGGTTTCCTGTTACATATGACCAAGAGGTGGCCTACATGTAGGTCATTTGTTGGCTTGCAATCTGGAAGTTTTGACATGTCGTACGTAGAATGAATGATGATTGTGAGGTCATCAAAATATACTTGGAATGATTGGAATTGCTGGTCAGCGGTGAATCGCTTATGCCAAGAGAACAGCTGTGCTGACCACGCAATGAAAGTTGGAGTTGGTCTTGGTTATGTTGTACTTAAATTAAATAAATATAGCGAAATTGTGTGGTTTTACCTCTTTGAAGTGGAGAACATTTGAATACAACTGATTGTCTTGCTTCGTTCCATGAAAGCATAGTTAATGAACTATGATGTGATTACACAACAGCTTATAAAAGAACATTGTCTTCCAAGAAAATATCCCTTAACAATTTGTGACCTTGATGAATACTTCCATGAACATAAAGCAGTGGATTTTGTATGATAAATTTTGGTAATACAGATATGATAGTCATACAGGAAGAAATTTGCATAAAGTACTCTCAAGAGAAAAGACCAAGTTCTTGCAATACTGTCTTTCAATCATTGAATTGAAGGATTGGGATGTAAATTCAGCAATAAACATTCAATTTATCATTGAACTTTTATCTCTACATGTACATACCTAATCCTAATATCACATGTAGCTCTAAATATAATCCAAAAATACAAAATAGTCCCTGATATTTATCTTAGCCTAAACCTAACCCCAAGGTACTTAAAAAGAAATTTCTAAAAATTTTATTTGTGACAGCAAATGAACCTAAAAATAAAATGAACTGAAATTAAAGACATTAAGACACTTAAACAATTCTATGGTTTTCTTCTGGCAGACATATGCTTTTTATTGGAGGAGCAGAGACGGCAAGTGATGTCAAAAGGTTTAAAGATAATGGGTGGGTACATTATTTTTATGGATATAAAGTAGTCATACTTTGGTGTTAATGTCACTTCTTACTTACCTTGCTGACAGTTAATACTGTTATTCTCTTCAACATGTTAATTAACCCTTTCACTCTGAAGAGTGCCATATGGCACTAAAAAGCAATGCTTGCTTCTGAAAAATTACAACTTTCTCAATAATAATATTATTAGAAATGTGTTTGCTTCATCGAGTGTAAATAAAGACTCGGAAAAAATCCGAGCCCCCAGCGGGGATTGAACCCACGACCTTCGGATTGCCGGTCCGATGCTCTAACCACTGAGCTATGGAAGGCTCTAGTGGCGAGCAGGTCGATGAAGCAAACACATTTCTAACATTATTCCGAGTGACAATTTTCATTCATTTAATAATATTATTATTGTGCAAACCTTGGCTTCTCTCAGTTGAGAGCATTGACTAACTAGTACAGTAGATCCTTCAAATTGAGGTACCCAATAAAGCCAAAAAAGGTCACTCAGCAATTAATTTTTGCACAATATCACATGGTTTGAATATGACAAGAACAAAAATGACCATTTTTGATGTGATACAACAACAACAAAAATCATGTGTTTTTGCCTTCATTTTTTATTAAAATTGTTGCTGCAAAACCAACATTCACAGCAAAATTCAGTTGTAGCTCTAGGTTAGAAGTGATTTTTTTCTCTCTGAGCTGGAGCCACTCGTTTTAGTGCATTCTGGCTGTTCCTTGGTTTTCAGGATCACAACCACACTGCCTGGTGGAAAATCATGTGATTTTTTGACACGGAACCTTCTCTAACCTGTACCTCAGCTTATATATTTATTAGAAGTCTAAAGCCACTCCTACTTCCACTTGTTATGTTCTTCTGAATCAGTCACAACTTCCAAAAAATGTGGTGATAGGTCAAGAAATTTATCAGTAGTTGAGTCCCAAGAATACTTCATTTTGGATGAAGAGATCATTTGAAAGTCCCCTAAAATGACATTTTAATAGATGTCCAGACATTGATATTTGGGCATAGGAAAGTTTATAAATTTATATCATTTTTATAGCACTGAAAATAAATCATCAGAAAAATCACCTACTGTAGGTCATTTTCATGAGTACCCCTTCATTTAGTTGTTACTAGTACTTATCCTTTTCATTGATAATTATGATAATGATGACAATGATGCTGCTGCCATTTTATGGAAGGAATGTAATCGATGGTAAAGTAATATTGATAATGTTTCATTGTTTAATAGGGGTAACATTATCATTGGTACACCTGGAAGATTAGAAGACCTTTTAACAAGACAGCATCAACATGGGGTTGACTTGGCGGCTCATCTAAAATCCTTGGTATTAATATTTGTTAAAATAGTAACAGAGTTTCACTGAATTCTACTTTGGGCATCAATTTTGACCTATTAGGGATGTTTTATTAGTTTCAGGCATTTTGATTCTAGGTAATTTCTCCACTGTACAATTTGTACATTCAAAAATAAAAATCATATTTATTAAAAATAAAAGTGTAGCAATTGATGTCACAATAATTATTACATCATTCAGTGGTAACTTCTATGCATAATTTATTTAATGTAAGCAACCTCCAAAAATAATAATTTAGTCCCATATTTCCATACCAAATTAAGGGGTCATCTATATCTGATGAGCTAAATAAATTTGAGATACTGAATAAGTCATATTTCATAATTCATATATTGTTCCCCCTAATTAACTCATGGATTGCAAATCCACGAGTTATAGTGAGGAGTTGAATATGTAAATGTGTCACTTGCACACTGTTAATAAACATTAAGAAACGGGTAGGAGTTTTGAACCTTTGGGTATAGAATAGAACTTTCATACTGATGAGTAAGTATGGTGGGTCATGCAAAACAGGCAAAATGTATTGTTTGGACTTCAGTTCTGTGGTTTTTCGTGGTCGGTCAATCCACAAGTTACTGTGCTATTAATTTGCGGGTTGATTATCACTCTTTAGTTATTGATTTGTGATTTTTTCCTTTTTTGTAAGAGCAGGAAGTGCTTGTACTAGATGAAGCTGATAGACTGCTGGACTTGGGGTTTGAAACCAGGTACTGTTAGTAAAATATATTGTATCAAGAGAGGATATTTTTTTGTGTTCAAGCATTGGGCAACAAAAACTATTCAGCTTAAGAAAGGTTGGATAAAAGTGACTTAATCCAAAGTGAAAATTTGAATCCAAAATGTGTTTTAGGCCTTCTTTTACTCGATTAATATGATATAATTCTTTACATACAGCTTGAAAGTTGCTAAATTTGAATAAAAATACAGGACTTGTGACCACTTTGTTCAACTCAAAAAACTTTTTTGAACAGGAATTGTATCTTAGTAGATCAATTCAGGGCCCGGTTGTACGAAGGTTGGATAAAGTTATCCACCGGATAAGAGTTATCCACTGTATAGATTTTGTATAGATTTTATCCGCTGGATAAGGATTTATCCGCTGGATAGCGCTATTCACCCTTCGTACAACCGGACCCTGATAATTCAATAACTGATAAAGATAGAATTTAATAAGTGTTAATCCCAAACAAAAAATTTGAATTAAAACTTGCACAAAGTGCTAGTTTTTGGCACTTTTAGCCATTATTACTCAATCTTGAAAAAAATATCCTCTTAAAATGATAAACTTTTTTTCACAGACCTCAGGTTTGTCAGTTGAATTACTGTTACGAGTTATTGACGTTAAATATGGTTGCTCTACTTTACTTTGCTTTAGTCACATGTCATTTCTTTTGTTCCAGCATAAATACAATTTTGGGATTTCTTCCAAAACAGAGAAGAACGGTAAATAATAAAATCTTTTTGCTGCTCTGCATACTGTGCATTCATGAAATTAAAGGTGTGTTACTTGAATATAAAGTTATTGATGCATCATGAAATGTTACTTGATCTATTTCAGGGTTTGTTTTCTGCCACACAGACCAATGAAGTAGAAGCATTAGTCAGAGCTGGTCTTAGAAATCCAGTTAGAGTGACAGTCAGGGAGAAGGCTAATAAAAATATGGTATAGCCCTTCATCTTTATTCTAAAATATGTTTATTGTCATACTCTATTACATTATGTATATACATGTACTGTGGTATAAATTGTTGAGGGCATTAATAGTTTTTCTTTTATTTAATAATTATTAACTTTCTTCAAGTATAATATGCAAAAACTAACCTGAGTATATAAAATTGTCCACTAAAACCCTAAACTGGGCCCTAAAGCTGCCCTCAAAAATTAAACCACAACATATACATTATTTTGTCATTTTACATGTACATTTGTCAGGATGGCATGGTGCTAAAATGTCTCCTCCAATCTCTGGGGTTCAGGCACCTCAGTCCTTGTGAGCTGATTTGGTTGGTTCTCTTTCTGACTGTTTTTCTTTCTAGTTTTTCCCTGTTTTCCTGAACCTGATTCCTAACTAATTTCAAACTGGTTTAAGAGCTGTGCTCCAGGCTCATCATAGACTGTATAGGGGAAGCTTTTGCTGAGCTGTGCCACTATGTGTAATAATTATTAATATATATTTTAGTAATACTGGAGTAAAACTTGGTAGCAATTCTAATTGTACAAGTTATACTAATATAGAAGTTCCACCTGTTATTTTCATATCAGATCACACAAAGAACACCATCAACTTTGAACAACTTTTACTTGGTAAGTGTTTCTATGCATAAAGCCTGGGTTATAGGTATAAGGAAAATCAACTTTCCAGAGGCACAAAAATACGATACAGGATAGTGGCGGTTTACATTGTTTGTCATATTTTCACTGTTTATTTGATTGGCTAAATATTGATGACTGTAACTTTGATAAAGTCTTTTCTTTGGAACTTAAAGACAATTTTTCCAGTGATTTTTCCAGTGAAAGTTATCTTGACATTAATTTTAAGCTTCCTCATTTGGAGTCAGTGACTTTCAACAACAAGTGAAAAAGTATGGGAAATTGTTTTATTTAGCTATTGACTACTAGCATACATTTTGCTAAAAACACACACACACATAAATGTATATATTTTGGAGTAATGATTCTTAGGAGAAACTACAGATTTTACAAGCTTAAATCGGCCAAGAACTAGTTTTTGATCAAAAAGTAGTCATGGCAACGGCAAATATCTGTGAAAGATACAAAGTTTTTGACACCAGAGAAATCCTGGTATTACATGTACATCGACATCTACATGATAATAGCTTGAGTCTGCCTCTGCTTGCAGGGTAGTCCACCAAAAGTCCTTGTTCACATCCAACATGTCAATAAATCATCTCATGATTTTTGTTAGACACTTTTATAGCATTTTGAGTCCATAAATGTCCACAGCAAAGTTCCCATAAGGTTAGACTGTACTCCATTTTCTAATGGAGTCCACTAGTATGAGGGCCATTCTGGGAAGGGGACAGTTCTAGTTGTGGACCACTTTTATGTTATATTGTACATAATTTTTTATTTCTCTCCAGGTTTGTGAAAGTGAGGAAAAATTTTCTCAACTTGTTGGTTTCCTGAGAGCCAGAAAGGTATGTGTCAGTGACATTAAAATCCTACTTTTTTATCATTGTATAAAACGTTGATGTGAAAAAACATCTTACTAGTAAATAAAAGCAGTTTTTTGTAAGTGTGAAACCAGAAAGTACTGTGCTGTACCATGATGTCTATACAAACACTCTAATGTCCTATAGTGATTGTGCTGTCCATGATTGTGCCATCTTAACAGTCATAGGAAAACCTCTCCCCATGTTGTAGAGTTTCCATTACTAAATGCACAATCGTACAACTTTAATACACAAATATTTGAATTGAATTGAGTTTTCTTTTTCTCAGGAGCAGAAACACATGGTTTTCTTTAGTACTTGTGCCTGTGTGAATTATTTCTCCAAAGCACTGACCAAGTAAGTTTTTATAAACAAACAGATCAATAGACAATTGGCTATTTATGTGGTGCTATGTACATTTCTACCAAATTCAAAACCTCTGGGAATAAGATTCTTTGTCTTTTGCATTTTGATATCATGTGGACATTTTTGGAGCAAATAAAGTCCTTATTCTCAGAATGGTTCTGAATTTTGCCAAACTGAATATTAAGCAATGGTGATCAACAAGATCAACAAGAGACTGAACCTCTATAAGGAACAGTTGTAAAAACTTTAAGGTATAATGGTGAGAAGGTATGATGATAAAAACTTAGGTAAAAAATAGAAAAGTGTAATGGTAAAAAGTTACAGCGCTTAGAAGGAAAAAGGGTAAAACAGTATGAGGGTAAAAACGTTAAAAGGGTATAATAGTATAAAGCTATAACAGTAAAAAGTTATAACGGTATAAGGGCATAACTGTAGACAACAGAAAAGCATTTTGAAAGTGACACCATCTGCTGTAGATGTTTTCTTTTTCTTTTACTTTTCTTGTTTTTCCTTTGTCCTTGCTTGCTTGCTTGCTTGCTTGCTTGCTCGCTCGCTCGCTCCCTCCCTCCCTCTTTCATTTTTTACTTTATTAGATTTCTTCTACTATAGCTGATGTCAATTTTTTTTGCTAAAGAAATTACAGTAACTCTTATATTATTTGGTCATTCACAATGACTAAAAATTCCCTCAAAACTTTTACAGCTCATTCTCATCTTTATGAGGCTGAGCAATGATTAAATAATTAAAACATATTATTGCATCAATGATATCTGCATCTTGCATGCATGCTCTGTAACTCAATGACATTCAATCCACGAGTTATATTTTTGCTAAGGAAATTACAGTTATGTAACTCTTATATTTATTTATTTACATCCCAAATGACTAAAATATTTCCTCAAAAGGTTGGTCTAATCTTTATGTAACAATTTGGTTGAGCAATGATCAAATAAGAACAAATTATTTCTCCAAAGATGTGCATCTTATACGTTCTGTAACTAGATGGCACTGAATCCACAATCTATGCTAACATTGATTTTTTGTTTGTTTGTTTCAGATTTATTCCATCCATAAGGGTTATGGCACTTCATGGTCAAATGAAATCCAACAGACACAAGATATTTGATTCATTTAGAAAGTTAGAAAAGTAAGTACTATACTTTAATCATGAGACTTATAACCATCTTTTCTTTCTTTTGTTCACTCATTCACTTGTTTTTTTGCTTGTTTGTTTATTTGTTTGTTTGTTCATTTGGTTGGTTGGTCAATTGTTTCATTGGTCAGTCAATCAGTTGTTCAGTCATTCACACATTCATTCATTCATTGAATTATTTGTTTTTGTTAATTTTTTTTCCATTTTAAATTTTGGATGTTTTTAATTTGTATTTTATTCTTAAAAGAGTTGGAGTAGCTAAGTGTTATTTCTGTTCAACGAACTAACTAGCTGCTGCAAACCTTCCATACCTATTCATGCCGATTGTCAATGTTTTTCTGTTTAGTGGTGTTCTTGTCTGTACTGATGTAATGGCCAGAGGAGTAGATATCCCAGAGGTCAACTGGGTCATACAATATGACCCTCCTAGCAGTGCGAAGTAAGAGAACCAAAATATTGCTTTAAAAAGTATAAAAGTTTTGTTTTGTACCTTGTTATCACATGGAATAAGTGGGCAGGTATTCCTGGGAAAGGACATTACTGTTGATAGTTGATCACAGATGAAAGGGAGAGAGTTGGGTTTCCTGTGTTCCCCAAAACAGGAATTAGATCATCCCCCTCCCTACTAATCCTTGTTTTTGGTAACACAGATATCCGAACCCAACTCTTTCCCTTTCCTCTCAAAGAAACGCTTGCTTTTGACCATTTCAAAAATGCTTGATGCTGAGGCTAAGATCAAAAAACAAAAGAAATGCTGATCATGGCTGGCTGGTTTCTTTTGTATATTCTTGTTAGCCTCAGAATCAAGTATTTTTAAGACTGGTCAATTCAAAGTCCATTTGAATTGGTAGTATGATTGCTGGGGACTGGGTAATGATTTATATAAAATAGAATATGTGCTATCACGGGCGGATCTAGAGTAGTTCACTTAGTTTCCGGAAACTACTGAGATTTTTCCCAGAAAAAAGAATTATTGAGATAATAAAAAGAAATAATACAAATGGAACAAGTTAGCGTATTTTACCTTTATTTGGACGCCATTTTGAATTATTTCCACAGGAAACCCACATGTTCCCAGGCTATTTTTGTAGCCTTTTCAAGTTTTGTTGAGGGAGGGGTCCCACAGGAATTTCTAGCTATCACAACGTGTTAGTTCACAGTTTGGTATCCCTGTGTGAACTACTGCACCGGAAATAAAACACCCTGCCAGTAGTTTCCGAAGTGATTCACAGGAAGTAAAACACCCCACAAGTGATTCACACAGGAAACCCACAGTCAAACCAAGCACAAATTTACCATTCCAACTTGATTCTGATTGGCTAAAATCGGCGTAAACTAGTCCAGAAACTACCGACAAAAGTATAAAAGGGCCAGCCTACCCTGGTGAGGTTCTCTGTTGTATCAGAGTGCTTCGAACTCGCAACGAAGAAAATTTAATGCATGAGCGAACTTTCTTCTTCAATTGTGGAACTGCTGCGATTGAAATTCAACGTAAACAAGGAAATTAGGCAGACATTAAGCTCTAAGTTTACGCTTGAGCTAACAGTTTCCTCAGTAAGCTATAATTTATACAGATAGCTGATGTTTTATATGAGTAGTTTTACTGAAATGTTTATAATTACGCGAACTCTGACCTTCAAACAGTTCGTTGGAATTTGGTTTCTTGCTTCCCCCGCTTCAAAGAACCAACCACAAAATATACTCATAAAGATCTCTAAAATCCTAGAGCGATCTGTAACAGTGAAATATAATTTCGGTAATAGAGATATTCGTATTCTTGATTTTCAGTAATATTGACGAAAGAAGCTAATTTGGCAAAACCCGCTTGAGTGCTTTGAGTTCTCAAGAGTTCTCATGTCAGATTTTGAAAATTGTATTAATGTGTTTATTATAGATGCTAATGCTCAAAATATGCAAAGTGTAAATGGTATCATAGGATTTAATGATATTAAGTTTCGGTTGAGTTGGAAACTACTCGGTCAAAATGCTAGATCCGCCCCTGGCTATACCCTCTCACTTCACGACAAAGTCCACATTGAGTCCTTATTGCCATTCTTCAGTTATGGCTGTCTTCATCCTGTTTCAACTTTTGATCAGTTTTTTCACTTGTCCTTTTTTAATCTAAGCTGTGTTTATTTGTAGTGCATTTGTTCATAGATGTGGAAGAACAGCTAGAATTGGCAATGAAGGTAAGATATTGCACATTTTAGCCTTATTGATTGTAGAGATCAATTTTGAAGAGGATTGCTAATGCGATCACATACTAATAAAAATATTGTTATCACATTTGTATTTACTAGGAAATGCAGTGGTTTTTCTACTGCCTCAAGAAGATTCTTACGTAGAGTTTATATCAATAAATCAAAAGGTGCACAGCTATTGTCATAACTTAATTTTTGTTTTAACCAATATGCAATGAGAAATTTCAATTTCCACTGATTGATGTGTTTAATAATAATATTATAATATAATTGTTTAAGTGTCCATGTCTTCTACTGCTTTCACAGTATTTGAGGGACATTATACTCTCACACTCACTATCTCTTCATTGAATATTATTCATATATCACTCAACTCACATGTTGATTTTTGCTGAGGAAGGAAAAAACGAAGAACCTGGAGGGAAAAAACCTTCTTTCATGGAAAAGAATAACAAATCAAACAAACTCAGTTCACATACAGTCTGAGTGCTCGAGCTGGGACTCGAACCCAGACCACAGTGGTGAAATGGCAGTGCACTAACTACTCAGCCAACCATGCCACCCAGGTGGCATTCATTCAGGTCCCATTCACTCATTCAGGTCTCATTCATTTTATTCAGGTCCCACTACACCGCCTAGAAATGAACAAAGACTTTCCCAACCTTATACCAAAATTAAAGAAATTTGCTACGAAAGATAGGTAATTATACTTTTTTGCTCTCATTGGGAGAAAACACCTCCAGGGATTATCCCTTTGAACTGTAAACTGAAGTAAATTTTGTTGCAGCCCTTTCATGTCGTGTTGTGTTTGTGCAAAATCTGCCTATTGAAATATTTAGATATTTTGGTATTGAACACAAACCAAAAACATGGGCAACATAATGATATGTGCACGAATGCCCATCACTCTCCTTTATATACCAAAATTATATGTCCCAGAATAGGATGGGTGTGGGCGAACACAGGCTGGCCACACCTTTGGAATAGATAAAGCAGATATATCTGTAGATACGATTGATAAGAGATCTACACTTTACTGAGCATTGTCTATATAATGTCATTACTTTCCTTTTATTTTCATTTATCGCTTTTTTCTAGAGATTTATTTGAAAAAGGAACCAAAGCCTTCGTGTCGTTTGTACAGTCATATCGAAAACATGAATGTAATTTGATATTCAGATTTAAAGGTATGGATACATGTATTTGTTCTTAAAATAAATAAATTCTAAAATTAAACGAGACTTACCTGTAAGCTGAAAATTCTATGTAGTCTGTCAGGAACGAAGGAGTCACGTGAGATGCGCATGCGCTTCGCCGGAGTGCATGTACAGGAAAGAGAGACAGGAATGAAGGAGTTCGGGGAACTGGGGAAAGGAAAGACCCATGGGCATGTGACTCCTTCAACTACACAGAATTCCAATCAAACTTCAACTTACAGGTATAGAATTCTATTACGTTACCAGTAACGTCACTACGGAGTCGCATGAGATTTTAAAGTCCTGTGCAACGAACTAAAACAAGTGATTTATAATAAATTGTAACCTTTATTCATCCCAAGTGCTCAGAATCACTCCACACTCACTACCACTACTTGCATTCGATATACTCTTCATACAACCCTCTACTCACATGTTGATTTTTGCTGAGGGAGGAATACCGGAGTTCTAACCCGGAGAAAAAACTCTCGTGGCATGGTAGAGAACACATCAAACAAAGTCAACTCACGTATAGCCTGAGCCGGTACTCGAAACCGGACTACAGTGGTGAAAGGCGAACGGTGAACGTCTAAGCCACCCTTGCCGCCCTTCCTTTGTATATCCCCTTTGTTCTGGGATTCTTTTTCTAGTTAAATATGGAGGAGAAAACGAACGTTTTACCAGTGTAGAGAACACTCTGTCTTCCAAATCAGTCTACCTCAAGGAATGGTCCAGTTCCGGGAATTAGAACAAGGCTACACAAAACGTGTCTTGTTACAAATGGCTGAGCTTTGTGCACATAGCTTCGTCTTGATTGCTGTGTATGTGACAAGTGAAATATATCTCCAGTTGGCCATTGCTGGCCAGTTTCACTTCCCTGGCCTCTTTGGGATAGAACAGCGAATTGTGGAGAGTCTGTAACGTTCCTTATAACACTCACTGAGACTTAACGGTAACTTAAGTTACGGTAACTTGCTTTCAATAATTTTTACATTTTTACTCCTGCAATTTCTAGATCTCGACCTTGGGCGTCTAGCAGAAGGATTTGGACTCCTAAAACTACCGAAGATGCCTGAATTAAAAGGCGTAACTATAGAAGGGTTTACAGCTGTAGAAATGGACTATGACAAAATACCGTATGAAGCAAAAACCCGTGAAAAACAACGGCAAGTTAGGTTACAAGCTCAGAAAGATGGTGATGAAAAAGTTAAACAAAATAAACGAAAAAAGACTCACGAAAACGAAGCTTGGTCAAAAAATAAAGAACGAGCTTTAAAAAGAGCTAAGAGGAAAGCGAGAAAGGAATTTCAGAGAAAACAAAAGCATAAATTCGATGAAAAGGAACTTGATGAACTCGCTGACGAGGCAAGACTGGTAAAAAAGTTGAAAACTGGAAAAATAAGTGATCGCGACTTTGATAGTATGTTCATCGGATCCGAGGAGTCAACTGAAAGTTGAGAAGTTTTAATAAAACACAAAACAAAACAAACAACAACAACAACAACAAAAAAGGTGTAAATACCCTAAACGAACAGATAACAATAATGGCAAGCTTCATTAATACTGATACAATGTTTGTGTTGTGTTATTTTTTATTCAAGGGCCCGTGAATGGATACTTATAACATCGCAAAATGGAGATAACTTACTGACGTTTTGAGCCTTAGACCTTCATCTTTTACTCCGACGAAGGGCTAATATAAGCTTAATGCTCGAAACATCGGTAAGTTATCTCCTTTATTACATGTTACAAGTTTCCATTCATCCCTTGTTGCATTCTCTACACCGCCCAAACTTCTTCATTCGCTAGACTCCTTTTCTATTTTTTATTCACTAGCCTTTTCTCAGATGACACTTAAACCCGGTTAACACGACAACCTTTTTCATGATACGACACCCCTAAGAAAGCCCTTACTCTACAACATCTCTATGGCACGGCATTAGACGCAGATTTCATATGAGTGTGAAACAGACCGCGCTGTGCCGTGACCGTGTCAGTGCCGTGTTGTCTATAAAAACATTAGAAATTCCTGTCGTAACCGTGCCGTGACGTGCAGTGCCGTTTTCACAGTCATACGAAATCTATTCTAAGGAGCAAGGATGGCACAGTTGGTTAGTGCGCGGCTTTCGGTGCGAGAGGTCCCGAGTTCGATCCTCAATGACCTCGCATTCTTGTTTCGACTTCTTTCCTTTCCTTATTCTCCTTTATTTTCGAGGGACTTAAATTTCGCGAAAATTTTCTCGGCACATTTCGCGAGTCTTTAATTTCGCGATCGCGGAGAAGAATTGTGTTTGCAGGGAACTTAATTTCGCGAAATTGACTATTAAGTGACTTTATTTTTTCTTTTTTACAAAAATTGTACGTTAATCAACAATTGAAACGAAACCAATATGCTGTCCCTTACTCGGCAGCTGTATTCCTCTAAAAGTCAGTCTTACAGTAATAAATAAAGTCTTCTTGTTCTTCTGAGTTATTATCGAGTATCGAGAGTATCGTTACATGTCCTTTCTAGGTGATCTCAATAGAACCTTCAATCTCTTCAAATGGATCCTCAGGGTGAAGACTAAACGATTCATCTAATAGTTGGGCGAATCTTGACACTGATTAACATCTAAAGTTGATAGATGATAGCTCCTTGTACTAACACCTTGTGTTAAAAATTGTTTAGGACCCTTGAAAACACAAATACATGATTTTTCTATGTCCATTAAATTTCGCGAGATCAAAGTTCGCGGTTGTTATTTTTCGCGGATCTTTAAGTTCGCAAATTTTTTAAAATCGCGAATTTAAGAACCCGCGAAAATTGCTTGAAATAACTTTAAATACACGTAAAACGGAGCACTGATGGAGATCTAGAGAGGGGGAGAGAGAGAGAGGGGGGGGGGGGGTGGTATAAAACGAGCGCACCGTCGGCTTCCTGGGAGACCAGCTTCTAGCTGAAGGAATTTCCGATATGCAAAGGATGTGGCCCGCCCAGCGAAGGGGGCGCAGCTGAATGACCAAAAATTTTCAAAAAACGAAATTTTGTATGAAAACACTTACAGTTATGCAAGAGATACAAATTTCGATTTTTGAAAATTCTTTTCTCCTTGATTTTTCAACTTATATCCTTCAAACTTCACAGTTTTACTGATTTTGATATGCTCTTTCCAGCCATGGTAATTGTTTTTAAGTTTGGGAACTTTTGGAATTACATGAAAAAGCCGTTAGTATGAAATGACTGTAAGCAATTTACAAAATACTGTCATTTACACGTATAAGATTGCAGAATACGTCTTGGTAACAGTCATATTCGGATTCAGTATGAAAATTAGTTTAGAATAGTTATGTTACCAGCCTCTACCCCAAAATACCTCCAGGTATCTGATTTTTCGGAAATGCGCGACTAGTGATGTTTTAAAAATATACGTCTGGGCATTGCGAGCGCGCCGCTCGACAAAAATCTTTTACCACATTTGTTCGCAACTGCCTGCTTTTGGTTTATTTGCGAGCTAAGATGACAGGTACAATCCTTGCCAGATGTTTTGAAAGTACAAAATCAACCTAATTTTCACATCATACTAACTTATTAATGTGGCAATGATTGTGGATGTGTACAGCAAGAGTGTTTTTTTTTTCAGCAAACATTGGCTAAAGTTGAAACAAAATTCTGTCTGTGAAGCAAAGACATCAAAATTATTGGGGGGAGGGGCTGGGGCTTTTCCTCTAAAACCAAAATCACACAGGTTCATCTTTGTGCATTGTATAAGCAAGTTTTCTCAAAATGTGAGTTCTGGCCATCAGGGGCTTACGTCTTAGGCAAAACACCGTTTTAGTGTGGGTAAAAATGAACAATTGTAAAAAATGATGCGTAGTGGTGTCAATTTCACTAGATTTCGTACGGTTGAAATGTCTTTTTTGTGCGACACTTCCCCATGACAACAAGTTTACGATAAACGGTCAAGCACGCGTTAGCAAAACATACACAGGACCCCAAACAACAGACATGAAAGGTTAGGACCACAGGGAAGTCCAATAATTTCCAAATGCGCACGCGACAACGAAGATTTGTAATAATTGTTTATTCTTTATACTTTTATTCAAAAATTCATGATCGATGGGGAATTCTGTGCGAATAACATAAGATTATTACGTTCAAGAATTTTTATTGAAGTATTTCGCAGGTACTTTCAAGACTACAGCAATGCAACGGTCCTCAGTCTGAGTCAGGGCTAGGAGGGTACCTTATAGTAAGGCCTTCAAAGAAACCAAGATTAAAGTTGAGCAAGTCCGCATTAGCAAACAGAGTTTTGGCAGGTTCTAAGAGTTTACTTTATCAACATGATCCATACATGGTTTGTAAGAACAAGTTGTTACTAATGCCATTAGTAACAGAATATATCACTTTTAACTAGTGTGCATATGTGAGTCTGTGTATTTGTTGGCCCAGTCTGATGCATTGTGCTTGATTTTCTCGATAATATTGTTCACTTGGACACACAATCCTTGTATTTGCTTGTCCCAAGACGGGAGTGGTTCTTGAGCTGGTAAATCAAGTGAAAAACAGCAATTTTGAAAGGAAAATCGTGAGATAAAGTGTTGTGGGGTGTTTAATATTTTGGCGCAACATTTCAGCACATTGTCAGATGTTGATACCAATGAGATTTATTCATTGTTCAAAAAAGGGGGGGCAATCGTGCAAAAACACAGTTCTAGCAACACACTTAAGAGTTTACCTTCAAAGTGTACAAAGCCATCAATTTGGTCAATAGAACCAGTTAAACGACCTTCTGTTATCATCTGAGAAGCAATACGCTCAGCCTATGTTAGACACAAAAACACCGAGTGAGTGAACACAAACATAGGAACATTGAGTGCTGAATTTAACCCAGAGAAAACATGCTCATGACCTGGGAGAGAACAACACATCAAACAAACTCAATTCACACACAATCCAATGCTCAAGTGAGAACTTGAACCCCACACCACAGCAGTGAGAGGTGAGTGGTTTAATCACTATGCCAGTTCTCCTTAAGGTTATTCTAAGTTTATTGCAATAAGTATAATAATCTATACCTTTGCTGGTGATATTTCCAATAAAGCACCAAGTTCCTCAAATCCAATGTTGTTGTAGAGTTTACTGGCTGATAACAAGTTGTGCTCAATGACAGCACGATCAAGAATTGTGGAACCTTTGTGCAAACAGAAAAAAGTTTGTCATTCATTCCCAGTAAATAAACAAGGGCCTGAAGGATGGACCACTAAGAAGTACAACTATGATACACCTATTCTTATTGGTTGACTATACAGCCAATCAGAAGTGAGAATAACAATCACAGGGAGTGGTTCTTGAATGTCCTGCCATTCATTGGGTTTAAGAAACACTTAGCCCAGAAGTGTAACACTTACCATCTGCTATTGTAGCTTTATGATGAGGTAATAACATAGTGGAAAACTCTTGGAGTTCTGGACCACGGATTATTCTATCTAGATACCTGGTAATTACAATTTTAGAAGTAAATTAATAGGATTTGTATAGATACCTGCACATACAATAGTTATTTGTGCACAAAACATATAAAAGTTAATTCTGGTACTGTCTGCATGCCTACTATAACCGAGTGATTCCAGTATATATATCTGATCAAAATCTTAAGGGGGAAGTTAGAATTTCAAAGCCATCTTTTGCTTTTATTCTAATCATCAAGAGTAACTTATATTTTGCCTTACATTTTTTCAAGAATGCCATAGGCTGGGAGATGTTGACAGCGCTCATCTTTGAATAAATTAGCCAACATTCTGGACCTTTGTTGACCTGAAATAACACAACATGTTGGGTGTGGCTAGGGTGAGATTGTGTTATGCAGGAGATGTTACATGTGAGGATACACTTTACTCATTTTATCTCTAACATTAAAGCTTTTACTAGAGACACAAGCACAAACAGTGCAATGCTCCATTTTCATCTGCATAACATAATCTGACAGAAGCACAAGTAAAAGGAAAATGGTTTATCCTCGTTCTTGTGCTTATTCTTGCATCATAGTGAAAACCAGGCCTAAATTATTATTTCCCCCCCCCCCCCCCCCCAAAAAA
The DNA here is from genome assembly GCA_029948255.1 of Telmatactis stephensoni. Lineage (NCBI taxonomy): Eukaryota > Metazoa > Cnidaria > Anthozoa > Actiniaria > Isophelliidae > Telmatactis > Telmatactis stephensoni. The sequence continues at coordinate 112,060 of JALIZF010001476.1, forward strand.
AAAGAATTTTTTTTGTCTTTTAAAAATCAATTTTAACTTTTTAAATTTCATCAGACAAGAGTTCACATCTTTTTTAAGTTGCATCTTTAGCCTGGTTCACACAATGACATAATCATAAGCACAGACAACTATTAGGCATAAGCATAACAAATTAAAACAAAACTTTTCCTTTTTCTTATGCTTATAAATGCTTATGCTAACTTCGTTATGCTGCATGTGTGAACTGATAAAAAATGCTTATGCTTATATGTCTATGCTTATGTTGATATGTGAACCAGGCCTTAAATACTAAAAGAAGTGTCTTATATATGGGAATGCATATCAAATATAATTAGTGTAAAATACTGTAGAATATTCAATACTGATAGTGACATATAAAGTGGGTGGTTAAGGGATTAAACCATACCTGCTGAAGCTAGCACAGTACATATCAAAGCATGTTTGAGAGCAGTCATGCGTTCATCTTCATGGATAGCTGTTCTGTATGATAAGTCTATATATCTTTGTGCAGCTTCAATAAACTTTCGACGATAATCTAACACACGAGCATAACAAACCTAAAGAAAAAAGCACTTGTATTTAATAATATTCTTTAGATTGCCGTGGCATCAAATGCATTTTTCAGGCTAGACAAATTTGAACTCCACAGGTTTGTTTGGATGATTGAACCAAAAAAAGGTTCAGGGCCCAGTTGTTCAAAAGGTGATTAAAGTCAATCCTGAGTTAAAATCAATGATTTTCTTTGGATTTAATCCTGGGTAAATGCTAACCACCTTTCAAACCAGGTCCAGGTGGCAAGATTACATGTACTGCCCTTACAAATCCAAATATACAGTATTTCATCTTGTGGTGTGACAGTGACTCACAGTATTTCAACGTCTTCTGTGCATCTATTGCTGGTTTTCAATCATTTCCTTGAGAGTCAAAATATAAAAAAGTGGCAGCCATGTTCAATGGTTGAACAAACAAGAGACAGTAACAAGAAATCCTTAATTGTTAAAATTCAACCAAGATGGCTGCTGTGATGTCAATTGAAAGCCAGCAATTAGAGTACAGACCCACAAAAATACAGAATTTATTTACCAAGCAACAACAATAGCTTCTACATGTTTTGTTACTTAGAGACTTGATTTCTCTACAGTTAATATCCATCAAAATATTTCAACCAATCACAGCATGTGTAAGACTCAATAACATCATCTATATACATTGTGTACTGTAATCACACACAGTTCTCAACCAATCCAAATCAATGTTTTATTGGTGCCTTTATAGTGGCTAAAAGTAGTTTGAGAGAATACCTTTTAGAGTTGAAAGTAAAAATTCCTGACAATCACCCAGGACCATACTGAAGTTCCACCCAGGTTTTGATGGTAGGTGGTATATTGTTCACTTGATGTTTTCTATTCGGATAAAAGTACCTTATAAAGAATCTGAAGGCTTTCACTCTTGGTATCAGCATGAAGTAGAGAAGCTCTGTTTAAATATGCATCAGCTTGCACAGGATCATCATCTTCAAGATACAGCTGAGCAATTCTTAAATAAGTCTCCAGCTTATAATCAACAGTATATTGCCTTGAAAAAGATTGTTTGATAAACATTAAAAAATAACAGTGCAAAATTCAGTGGCTTTATGGTGTTTATTAAATTCAGAAGATTCTACTCATGACCATAGCTACATCGTCTTAGGACAGAACACTATGTTTTGAGAGAATGAGTTACATCACCAAATCAAGTGCCCTGCCTACTTGAGTTCATCCTCACTAGTAATATGAGTATGTTGAGCTTTGAAACCAATTTGATTATTTTTTTCTAAATGTTCCAGATTATGATAATGAATATAACATAATGGCCGCAGCAAAAAATCAAACCAGTTTGAAAAATTTCAAACCACAACAAGAAATTGTATCGTCTTATACACGTACCAACTACATATTATATATCTATATATCTTCTGAAATGTGTTTAGTGTCTTGGAATTTAACCACTCGACAACAATGCTCAGGGGTGGAGGGGAAAGTTGCCATTTATACTGTAAACTTACATTTTCCACTTCTTTTTGAAAGTGTTTCAATGTACGTAAGTTGGTGGCATTAATTGTAGCTTAAATCAAGAAACTTGATTTTAACAAATTTGCATGGGAAGTAAATTTGTACAAAGTTTGTAGTGAACTTGAACTTTGGAACTTCTAAACAAACTCTGAAACCCATTTTGTCAAAAGTTATGTGAAATGTACTGTAAATGATGTGTCCTATACAATTTTACCTCTGTCCCGTTTCGAGAGGAATTCCTGTTAACACTTTAGCAGCAGCATTCCATTCCTGTGCCTCTTCATATATTTTTGCAAGATGTTGACGAATTGATGACACCTATAAATATCAGTAATAATAGAGTAGATTTCAACTGACTGTGAAAATGACATGTTTATAGCAGGAATGTCACTTACACAAAAACTGCTCTCACTGCTTTAGTAAAACTTTGTGTGATCTACTGTATGTAAGTCCTCAGATCTCATTGTCTCATACATATTCATAATAAATATTATAGAAGCAATAAATTTAATTGATTTTATTTGAAATATTACCTGTTCTTCAAAAGAGATGACACGTGGCTGAAGTTTCTCTAGAGTAAAGTGTGAGATAGCTTTTGCAGATGAACTCTCCAGTTTAGGAAGCTGACTGCAGAGTTCGCTGAAGATCTGTCTTGAAACAACAAGGCTTACACCCTCTGAAGCAACTAAAATGTAAACAGTATCAATGTGGCTAAATGTACTTTGGCCAAAGTTAAAATCACAGCATGCTGGCCAAAAGTCTCTTGCTTGCATAATTATGTGTAGGGTGCCATGCAGGGCATTCATGTGTGGTCATTGTTGTGGATCATTGCAGACCTATAGCTTGCTCAAGTGTTTTACCATTTTGTCCCTAGAGACTGCCATGTCCCTCATTGAAGCTCCGAGCACACAAGCCCAACCTTATCACTGCCAATGATTTTATCTGGGTGTTATCATCAGCAAAGAACAAACAATATCAATTTCATACATTTTGCTATAAGAATACCACTCAAGGAAAATATTTTTTGTCATCCAATATTAGTGACTTGGAGTATTGACTGCATCCTGTGCACCATGTTCAGTTGTACATTGTACACTTCTACAGTAAATAAACCTTATTTAATGCCGTGAAAGAGCTTTCTGGTGTATTTTCATTAACGAAGTACCATCACTACAATTTTACTGACCAACTATAAACAAGCTATCTACTCGCGGGAGCAGAAAATCGCAAAAAGCAATGAGTCGAATGACTTTATATTATGTCTTTGCAAACCTGCTTCAATAAAGACTCTCGTTCCTTCAATAAGTTTAGGTTCAGTAAACTTCAATATTTGGTTGAGAATCTTTCGATATTTGTCAGTAACGTCTTTGTGCGAGCCAGAATCAGCCACTTTGCTCAACAACTCTCTCACCTCGGCAGCCATTTTGATTTGTCGAACTCAGGAATGCTCCGATACTATAACCACAGGTAACCCACCAGTTCCTACAGATCTACTACTCGGCTAGTCTACTACTACTCGGCGGGCGCGTGGACGATGTGGACCGGAACTTTGGTTTATGGAGAGTGTTGATAAATATAATACAGGCTGGTGATTTAGCACTTCCTATTTGAAATGATTTATATTGGCAATTCCCTAAGACACCGTATTTGTCACCTTGAAGATATTGAGGTGATGTTAACTGCAGATAGTCACATCAATTCTCCAGTCTAGTCATGCACATTTTACCAAGAGATTTTCCTCTGATTAGAACAGTACAGAAAGGGGATTAAAATGACAAACTATCAGTTCCACAACTGGTTGCACTCACTTACAGGTGTCAACTATAAAAAATTCTGTATGGAAAACTTTTTGAAAAGCAGTCACACCATGGAGGTTGTGGATTTTGGCTGCATACCATTTCACTACAGGAAGCCCAAGAATTTTGCATTTCAAAAATAGCCAACTTCCAAGATACATTTCTACATGCATAAAGCTCAGTCATTTGTAACAAGACAAACGTTTTAGCATGTTCATTCCAAATCCTTTGTACTAGTATGTGGCAGGTGAAGAATATCTCGGAACTGGACTATTCTCTTTCAGGGCTTCTTTCATTACAAATGGAGGGTTTTGCTATAACCATGAATGGTTTCAAAGGGTAAAATCACTCTATTTGCTTTCCTCCCCTACCAACATTATAACTCACAAAAAACAACAGTCACAAACATGCAACAAGTTATTCACAAGGTTTTTATTTATGTCTGCCTGCTTAGAATTTCATTTCGTGAGGATACTGGCCATGTCGCAGAGTGAACAATGATTTAAGATACTTTTTCATGTGAGCGACATTGGAGATTAATGGAAGGATTTGGTCATCGACAGTCTTTTGGTCCTCTACACGTTTGTCGCTGACTTTCTTCTCCTATTGTTGACAAAGACATCAGTTAAAAAAATGCACATCATACAAACAACAATACGAATAGGAGAAAATATTTATACCTCAGGTGTATCTTCAAACATATCTTCTGTTCTCTTCTTCTTCTTGGGTTCTCTCTTGAAATAATCATCATCAAGATGATTGGGTAGATTTAAACCACTGATATCAAGGGTAGTACCAGTAGCAATGACATAGGATTGGGCAACTCTTCTCAGAGGAACACCATTAACCTTGTATGGTCCTAATATAATAAATTTTAAAAATGGAAAAATTAACTCATGTATGACAATAGTATAGTCAATACTCATTACTATCAATGCTCTTGGGACCATAAATTGCTGTTCATAATAGTAGGATTCTGTATTAATAGAAGTTATTTTTAATCTTTTAGTAATTTTTGTTCCCTAGTCTGGACTAGTTGTTGTCTGTTTTAGCAGTGGGTTTGCATAGGTGTCTTGTCAAGGAAAGAGTTGACTGAATTAAGATAACCAAACACAGGAAAAAGAACAAAAACATTCTGGTGTAGTGATAAGATAAGTCATAAAATTGGACTGTTGATTGCAGTCCCTTTCATCACTAAGTTCACACATGATGGTGAGCAAAGAACACAAACATTTCATTCTCTTCTCACTAATTTTCTAGTTTTGCAGTCTTTTCTTGGAGTACAAGTGCACTTACCAGTAACAAGAAGAAGACCAGATTCAAGCTGCTTCAGAAAAACAACTCTCTAATTGACAACAAAAACAATATAATTCCAGTTAACACAAATTCAGAATATAAAACATTGTTATCTCAAATTTATACACGTCTACACTTCATACCAAACGAAAACAATAACATTCTTGAAGACTTATACACAAATATGACAATCCCCAATGGTTGCTTTCTAATTATCAGGACATCCAAATGTAGTTATCTCACTGTGGTTGTCAACATGGTAACCATTGTTTAAGGTGAGTTAACTACTGTATATAGTGAATGTTCTAATGAGACTGTGGCTGATGTTGATGATGATCCCTTTACCTTTCCACGATGAGTACCAGCAAGAAGGATGAGAACAGTTCCAGGGGCAATGCTTTGTCGAAGCCTGGTTTTACCTGGCTTCTTGCGGTTTGCCAATCTTTTGGGCACATCTTCAGTGGGGTAGAAGCGGGACTACAAAAATACAGACACTTCACTTAACTAGGGTGCTACCAATCAGCTGTTAAAAATCTATAAATTACATTATCTGCTACAGAGGTAACAATATTTCAGTAACATGAATTTTGCTTTGCCATTTGTAATTTTGGAAAACGAAGGAAAGCTCAGTAATACAGTAGTTTACATGAATGTGAAAAAGTCTGTGACTTGCCTCATCTTCACTGGTCATTATTTATGTCTTATCCAATCAAAACACTCTAAGTGTTTTAACAGCTTGGGGGGGGGGGGGGTACTCCCCTATATTTGCTATACGGGTATGTGCCGCCAAACAGGGTAGGGTTTTCTGTTTTAGGGCTTTTAACATTCTAAATATCTGGTTGGCATGATATCATCAAACACAAGTTTCTTACCTTGTTGGATATATTTATTCTTGTTACAGTTCAAAAAGAAATATGTTACACAATTACTCATTTTTAGGTACATCAAAGTAAATAAATGACAGTTCCTTATCATACTAGAAATTCTAGCGTAAAGCACTCGATGTACAAATACTTTGTGTAATTAAAAAGAGTCAAAGAAGTTTATTTGTCATTTTTGAACAGATCTGAAACAGGGTATATTTTTAAGGCATTTACTTTGGAACAGGGTATCAATTTTGGAAATTTTGCTCTGGAACAGGGTCAGGGTTCGAGGGGCTCAGCAGCACATCCCTACCCAAAACTGGAAGGAGTACCCCCTGGGTTTAACAGTCACTTGAAAGCAGCTGTTGGGGTACCAGTAATACATAAGCCCATAACACTCATGAACTTTTTTTATGGCACAGCATGGCTAATTCTGGGTACACAGACCAATTATTCTGGGCCCGGTTGTACGAAGGTTGGATAAAGTTATCCACCGGATAAGAGTTATCCACTGTATAGATTTTGTATAGATTTTATCCGCTGGATAAGGATTTATCCGCTGGATAGCGCTATTCACCCTTCGTACAACCGGACCCTGGGTATGACACCCCTATCAAGGCCAATAAATTTTCTGTTCACACAATGATATATTATGGGTGCCATTCCAGGGCCTGTCTCCCCAGAATTAGGGATGCCATGCCATTAAAAGTCAGGTATGTAGACACAATGGTATACCTCTCTTTGTACAGGGACTACTCTAGAGCCACCATTCTTGTCTCCTCCAATCTCTTTACGCTTAAACTTCTCTTGCTCCTTCTCTACTTTCTTGACACCGGTCTTCTTTCTTTTATACAGAGCTCTTTTCTTGTAGACAGTAGAGCGACTGTATCGGCCAATACCAGGAGCAAGCTCCGGATTACGTGATGAGTGGACTTTTTTTGCCATCCTACATTTTATCACAAAAATATATAGATTTACTATAATAAGTGGTTCATGGAATACAAGATGGAAGCCATGTTTTGAAACGTATAGGGCATTTACAATGCTATCATGAATACAAATCATTTATATATTCTATGGATAATTATAGACTCGGATTCTAAGATCCCTGGCATGAAAATCCCAGATATCAATGAATTCATTTATTATCGGCAATAAAACCAAACGTGTGTCAGATATGAATTTCTAAGTCAGACCCTATCAGTACGAGCCGATTTTCCCACGAAATTCAGTATAAAAAATAAAAAGACATGGTACATGTGTTCTACAGTTATACGTTAACCACTCGAACGCGTGTATGATGGTAGATGGCAAATACAAAGCTAGTTTTATTTCAGATTCAAACTCCTAACATCCAAAACTTTCGTACCTTCGAAAAAGCCACAGGCGAAGAGGCCTCGTACATCCGGGATACCATTCAAGACAATTTGTGGAAGCCCACGAACTTGATAGCAAAAGTCAGCGGTAACAAGCGAGGGACGCCTGCCTGGAAAAGTAGTTCGTGATCAAATTTACTTTGTAACTTTTTAGAAGCTTTATTATGCTAATGTGAGTCCGGGGCGTTGGATGCATTACAAAAACATGTTCTTCTTTCGAGCCTTTCGCTCTATTCAGTATTCCCGTGCAGGGAAAATTGCCTTTGCATTTGGAGTGTCAGCTGTTGGAGCCGCCACTCTTGCAAGTTCCACGATAGCTCGTGAACACAGTGTAAACGAACTGTCTGCAAACTTTATGGCCGAGCCGCTCTCTAAAGACTTACAACAAACACGATCAACTATGAGGGCGAGAATGGAACTGATGATTTTGAATGCTCAAGGGGAAATCTGTAAACGATTGGCAGGCATTGAAGGCGACAAATTTCGAGTCGATCGATGGGAAAGAAAGGAAGGGGGAGGGGGTATCTCTTGTGTTATGCAAGACGGTATGTATGCCTTCAGACTTTTAGGATAGCACAACTTTTATAGCTTTTTGCTTTTTATGTTGCTTGTTCTTTTCTTTCCCTTACTTTCTTCAAGGTTTCTAACTTTGATTTACACATGTATCCACTACGCATGGTTCAAAAAGCAAAAATGTTAAAAGAAACTTTTTTGCAAGATATTTTTACTAGTCAATTGAAACCCCAACCCCTATGGTCCCAGGGAAGTGTGGGGACTTTGACTTGAACCCTTGGCAAAAACAATCAAAATTCCCACCCCCTGAGGCAGAATTTTTTGTCAAATGCCCCATTTCCCAGCTTTTAAATACCATTATTTTTTATTCAGAAATAACATAATATCCATGTTCTTACATCTAAAGAAGGACCAACTGACAATTTTCCTCTTGGCATAAATGGAAGGAGATGGAGAACAAAATCAATGTTTTTGTTTGACAACTGATCTTACCTTCTTTGTGATTTCCGTCATCTTGACAGACGCTCCACACAAGGATAAAACACAGGAAGCCCAAGAATTGAAATACCCCAGGTGGGGACAAGATTGAGAGTCAATTTTATTAAAATGCCCTACCCCCAGTGGACAAGTAGTTGTTCAAAAGTGGTTCAATCCCCCACTTATCCCCCACCCTGCCCTTGGACCATAGGGGTGGGTGTTTCAATTGACTAGTGCATAAGTAAGTAAAAATTCTGGGTTCAAGTGAATCAGGTTGGCATGTTTGTAAGTCCCTGAGGATGATTCTTATTTTGAATTTATAGTTTTTGTCTATTAGATTTAATAGACATCAACGAGTTAGTCAGAATACATTGAATGTTCATTTGAAATTGCTAACTAAAAATACCTTTGTCTTTGAATTAGCCAAACATTTCATAAACAAGCACAGTGACCCTTCCTTTTTTCTTAGCTTCGAGATAATAAGTAACTCAAAATATACAAGATATCAAATTTTCAGTGATTTTTATTGAGGGAATCTATTACAGAGGAATATCACCTTGAAATATTATTGAATTTTTGTTCACAGGAAAAGTATTTGAAAAAGCAGGTGTCAATGTGTCAGTAGTTCATGGAATACTTCCAGATCAAGCAGCACAGCTAATGAAGAGCAGAGGCAAAGAATTTAAGGGGAGTAATCTACCATTCTTTGCTTGTGGGATCAGCTCTGTTATTCACCCAAGAAATCCAATGGTTCCTACAATGCATTTCAACTATCGCTATTTTGAAGTAGTAGATGAAGATGGTAAAAAACACTTCTGGTTTGGTGGTGGAACTGATTTAACTCCATACTATCTTAATGAAGAGGTTAGTAAGTAGTATTTTATGGTACCAATTCTTAGAAAGATGTCAAAACTTGTCAAAACTTTATCCAAGTAGCCACAGTTCCAGGTTGATCAGAACAGAAATTTTCACACAGCATAAGGACATTAGGCTACACATTTGTAATGTATTCCTGCTTCATTCACTGAAATTCAATGTGTATATATATGTATAATATTAAGAGTCATCAGTTGATTTGTTGCAGGATGCCAAACACTTCCATTCAGTTTTAAAGACAACCTGTGATAAATACAATCCAACGTACTACAAAAGATTCAAAGAATGGTGTGACAAGTACTTTTTTATTGTTTTTAGAGGTATGTCTGTGACATATTATAGCCATAATTATGACTCTTAAGACTATGATTTTTTTATTAACTCTAGATCTTAAGGCTTTTTGTGGTTATCATTATAATTATGATTGCGTGACTACATTAATTTTTCAAGGCCAGTGTGAACAAGGCTTAGAAAGTTATTGGGTAGCCATGGTAGCATACACCTTAAGAAAAAGATATATCTATAGATTATTCCACTTACACTTTTTTCTGTAGGTGAATGCAGGGGTGTTGGAGGGATTTTCTTTGATGATCTAGAAAAGCCATCCGAAGAAGAACTTTATCAGTTTGTTGAGGCTTGTGCCTCTGCAGTCATCCCAGCTTATGTTCCGCTGGTAGAAAAACATAAAGATGATCCTTATACTGATAAAGAGAGGGAGTGGCAGCTTTTGAGACGTGGAAGGTATGAACACTAAAAGAATTGCATTTTGTAAAATATTGAAGTATATAATCTTTTTATAGTCCCTGTAGCTCTTGCCGGATAAACTCAGATATTGCTAAGATTTTGATCTTTTACACAAAGGTTAGATGATACTGGTTACAAATTACAATTCATGTGTGCAATTGAATTTGAATTTCCATAGCCAAAACATCACTTAGGAATGTAACATTTCTTGAACTAAATTTCTGAGCACTTGTTTGATCTCTTTAGATAGGCTTTGGTACATATTGTAGGGAGGCCTGGGGTCACTTTTTGTATAAGTTTTAGATCTCCCTTCACCCACCCACCCACCCACCCACCCACCCACCCACCCACATGCACACATATAAAAACGTTTATTCTTGTTTATGTTTGACCAAACTGGGAAAGTCGGGGGGAGGGGGGTAGCTCTTCTCATTGGCCGAAAAAAAAGGCTACGAGAACACAAAAAAGATCAAAGAACCCTCAAATATTCTTAGCAAAACAATAGATGATACTAATTTCTACTTTTTCAGGTATGTGGAGTTTAATCTCGTTTATGACAGGGGTACAAAATTTGGCCTATATACTCCAGGGGCTCGTATAGAGAGCATTCTTATGTCCCTTCCGCTGATCGTTCGTTGGGAATACATGAACGTACCTGAACCAGGAAGTCGTGAGGAGCAGTTGCTAGAAGTGTTGCGTAATCCTAGAGAATGGGCTGAACAATAAAGAAATTTAAATTCCAAGAATTAAAATAATTCATAAATTAACTATGATAAAGCTCGCTCTCATTGGCCAAAGGACGCGTATACTGCCAACTCTAAATATGCACACAGCACGGGTCCAACAAATCGCCCCAAAAGATGTTTGCCAAACAATTTGTATTTTATAAAAGAAATAGAAAACTTGCTGTGTGCAGATTTAGAGCACTTATAAGTATTGGGTCTGGAGTTTCCTCTACAAAAATGCCCATTAAAAGCACCATTTTTGACTTTCAGTAGCATAGAGCAGTTTTTCTTATGACAGTGTACAAACGGTCGCGGCGCGTCAAGTTCACTACAGAAAGTTTGAATTTATCTCCGGATACACATCACTCGTGTGAAAAGTGCTCTATCCTTTTGGGAGAGGAGTGCTTGGTAATGCATCCAAACCATACTGAAATGAGCAAAAAAACAAAAATTACACGTCATGGCAAGGCGCCATTACATCTCACGTCACGCTAGGCACGCGGACTGATTATTTTTGGCGCTACTCCCGTAATTATTTTTTAAAATCCTTGGTGATCTTTTGTTTAAACGTTCCAATTTATCACTAAAACGCACACCACAGTGCCAAAAATAAGGGTTTACAAATACAGATGTTGGGCTTAATAGCTCCAAGTCACATGGGTGGTCTGGTAAAAAATTTTCTCATAACTATCTGTGAAACTCTGCTTTGATGTATTTCTGTACCATATCAATAATCTTGTTTGTGCTGTGGGGATTCCACTGACTCGTACGTATATTATGTGTATTAATACAGCCGTTTCCCACCCCTCCCCCTACGGGCAAAAACGGGGAGGGGACACAGATGTCCCCCCCCCCCCCCTTTTTCCCTCGTAGGGAGAAGGGATGGGAAGCGGTTGTACACGGGCTAGAATTAAGACAATTTGAAATACGTATGGAAAAATGTACTAATGGAAGCACTAATGTCTATTTCATGAAATATCTCATGAATTGATCAATCATTAAAATAGGGTTCGTGCTACTCCTTAAACTCCTTAAAAACTCCTTGAATTTATTCCCGTTTTCAAGAGCGCTTGAAAAGCTTTGAATTTTAAAATTTTTGTTCAAACTTTTTAGAAACTCCTTGAATTTTTACTTGTAACAAAAAACGTAAGGGACTTGAATGGGATGGGAAACATACAAATTTACTTTTTTCTTTTACATGTAAGTGAGTGAGTCAGTAAAACCATTACTAAAATATCGGGTAACACTACTCCTTGAAAAATCATTTTTGGGTCCTTGAATACTTCTTGAATTCTCTTGGAATTTTACAAATGTAAACTCATATCTCAGCACGAACCTTGCTAAAAGCTTATTTTTTATCTGGCTATAACGTTCAATTCATCTCGGGTGAGCGACTACTGAAATAGAATGAAAAGCACTAATATTTGACTATTTGATACTCATTCCTAGCACATTTCTAGCACGTGTAGAAAATTAATTTGTAACTGTTATAGAATAGTTTATGGCTAATTTCTAGCATTTTATCAAGCAAATTAACCGATTTATACGTGTGATCTCTGTCATTGTACTATAGAAATAAAAGTTTGTATATAGTCAATTGAAAAAACACGTCGGGTCTAAAAACAAAACAAAAGCTGAGACCGAAAAGGTGCATGGGATCTAGCCTCCTCCGCAGGCAACTGTTCGCGTTTTCGCTGGGCCTCCTGTGTTAAAGACACGTAGTGGCCTGGACGCCAGTCTTTTTCTTCTCAAAATTTCGCACAGGAAGCCCAAAAGGTTGCCTGCGGAGGAGGCTACATGGGATCGGTGAATAAATATATTCTGATTTGTTCATTTACGCTGCAACCGATAAAAATGCGAAGCCAAATGGCCCGCCAACGCAGATCCTGCATACGCTTTCATCATTTTGCATCGAAGGCAAAGTGTAAACTGATGAATAAATCAAAATATGATTATTCACATCCCATGCATCATTTCGGTCTCAGATTCTATCAGTTGTATGTTTTTAAACCCGACAACGTTTTTTCAATTGACTATATATATATATATACCTATATTGCTGGGTTTCATCCATTCCTTCGGGAATCAAAAGACAATGAAACGGAGCCATATTGGTTGAACAAACAAGAGACGCTAATGAGAAATCTTTTGTTGAAGCTCATCCAAGATGGCTGCCATGACTTCACATGCAACCCAGCAATTTGAGCAAACATTAATTCTTTCGAAATCATCGACTGACCAAGAAACTGAGATCGAAATGGTCGCTGGGTATACTAATAATATATCAATCTTAATGTTTTATCTATTAATTCGCTACTGTATGGAATATCCAAAATTCGTCTCGGACGCTTTTCGAAACGTCCAAGTGCAGACACTTTTATAAAATTATCAAATCAGCAAATTTCCCATTGCCACTGCCATTGTTCATTTCGGTCTCAACTTCTATGGTCCCTATGTTTTGAAGGGTCAATGTTTGTGCAAAAAGGTATATTTCTGGGACCGGTAGAGTAGATAGTAGGTGTTTGCGTCGAGATGGAACTTTCTTTGATCCTTTGGTGACAGTAAAAACCACCACTGACGTCACAATAGCCAAAAAGGTAAAACATCGCGCCTAAAATGTTAAATAATAATAATATAGATAAAATTGATGTTCAATAAACGATTGTACATGAATTTTATCTATATAATAGCCAAAAACAAAGCATTTATTCAAACGAAATAAAATGTTAGAATAGAACGAAACAATGGAGGCTTTTACATCGAGGTAAACCCCATTTTATTCAGCCTCAGGACGACCAGCAACCCAGTGAACCTAGTAGTGTGAACACTGCACGGAACGAGTACCAAAAAGATTTTAGAACCAGCTTACGACGCAAACAAGACCGGCTTGGGCCTGAAGCATGACTGGTTCCTCAGAACGGGATGGTATTAAAATGTAATTATATACTATTGGGGTACTCCCATCATCGATCCGACAAGTTATTGATCTATGTCCAGATGATTTGGCGCCATAACCACTTCATAACCACTTCATGGTTTATCATCCTCTCTTGTAGGAAACATATCTCTATGAGATCATGAATCGATCATGAATGTCTTTAATCAATCAACAGACAATGACTACTACATGATATGCACTTAACTCTCAGCTCACTAGTTTTAGAAAAACCTCAAAGCAAGAGAGAAAACGAACTGACAAATTAAAGTCACATGAGGAGCGTGGAAAAACGAACCAGGGACAACCTTCCGGTCACTTTTTCTTCCCTGGCAAATTCCAAAACTATTATATTGTTTTAATACCCGTGGGCTTCCTGTGTTTGGTGGCGAGCCGCCGACTAGACTGCGACGAATTTGTTATCAAAAATGAACGCTCTTCAGGAGTATGATCTTATATGATCTTCAGGAGTGTGAGGTGGTACAACAATCAAGGCCGCCAATTCCTTGAAATAATTTTTTAATTTGTAACTATGAAAAGTTGCATTCTACGACATTAGCAATAGCCTTTCTTAGTATGTGTTTTACGCTCGAAGATCGTGCCAAAAACCGACATTTAGACTCAATTTTTTGGCGAGATTTTCGAGCGTGAAAAAATTGCGTCGGTATGCAAAACACACTAAAGTATTTCTCAGGTGCAACAAAGATCTGTTTGCCTGCGTTGCAGCCGACCCTAAACCAGGATTTCGTTTGGCTACATCGCGGGCGAAAATCTATTAGAACAGTAATGCTATCCTTTCGAAAATGCACTTGTTTTCTTGTTTATTATATTATTATCATTATTATATCATTTTTGTAAGTGTGTACTGCTGTTACATTCGCTGTCAAATCTTAAATTCGGAAAGTGCCACAGATAGATGTTTCAATTATTTTGTTAGCGAAAATAAAAAAACACATAGAAAATAAAATGTTATTCCGTCAGTAAAGATTTTCGTTCATCTCTGAAATTTCAGAAAATTACTCTCACAAAATGTTTTTCAATAAATAAAACCCTTGTGAATTCAAGATCATCTCCGGTATTGTCGTTTAGTATTGCCGCTTGTAAAGTAATAAGAGGTTATAAAGAAGATCTTTTTTAAGGAGGAATGTCATTTGTTATTTCAGTATTATTAATATTTTTTTATAAAATGTGAAATATTTAGTTGTTTTTTTATTCAATTTTTTGGTAATTATTTTCAGAAATAAAATTTCTTAATTTTGGCAACCGATATTGAATTTTGCTTTTAGAGCTTTGTGGAACCGTTGTCAATTAAACTGCTTTAGCCAAGTACAGAATTATTTTCTTGTCAAAACGCACAAAAAGTGTTTGCTTAGCTGTCTTTTTGTCAACAAGTCTTGATCATGAGGTTTCTCAACTCACTTTTGTAGTATCCCCCTCTGTTGGTCTAGTTGTATTTTTGGTAGCATTTGGATGGCCATCGCTTGAAAAGTCATTTCGATCAAAGGTTTATCTATTATTCATAAGATGCGGTTGTGTTTCCAATATGTATATTAAAACTGCTTCAAAAATTATGCTGAATTTTGTATTGATGTTCCCAGGCGAGTGACAGCTGTTGCACTGTTCCACAAGCAGTTTTATTTAAATTTTAATACGGAGCTGGTGGTGAAGCGTGTTTACAACGTACCAGCGACAAAAGGGCAGACGAAAGCATGAATTTTACACTGGAAAAACGAGGGAATCCTGCAATGGTAAGATTGTGCTTCAGATTGTTATAGCAACAAGATACGTTTATTTTCTTAAAACAGATCGTATCATGAAGCAAGCATCGAAGATAGGCTCTCCATTTGCCTCTTGACAACTCAGCCTCAGTTTGCTGTTTAAAATTTTACGACTTGTATGATTTATATATTATTCACTCGCTAAGACTTAGTTTTTGTAAAACTTTTTGGTGTTAAGCACATTTCAATGTGGTGAAGTGAAGTGACAGTCGGGTCTAAATTCAATCAGAATAAGTACTAAGAAGTTGCAAATTCCACTTCGTTCAATCCACACCGATTTCTTGGCTGGTAGACTTCTTAGCTCGAGAATAAATAACCAGCGAAGAAAAATCGCCGGCTCAGTTATAATTTCAGTAGTTTACTGTTTGGAATACATAGTCCTGTTTTCCTTTTGCGATTATTCGTTTTCACTCCCATTTCTTCTACTAATGAAAATGTACAATCCCCGTGCATCAATGAGCTAAATGTTATTTAATGTATGTTATTTATTTCTTGGCGGAGCAATGCTAAATATTTGAATGGTTAAAAACGATAATTCTTGGTCACGTGACAATCCAGTTGGATTTCAGACATGATCGTAAAAGAATTAGGTCAGGCTACAAAGTCTTCCTTATGAGTACAAAAGTCTAGAGAAAGATTTAATGGAAGATTTAGCCAGTTATTCTATAGAATAGCTAAATGTTCAATAACAGTTGTTTTAGGAAGAAAAGGTTTACTGTACATGTATACTGTAAATGCTTTGCTAAAATCTAGCGGTAAATACTACTGGTGACTGTCTTCGCTTAGTCATCCACTTAAACTACACCATTTTCCATCCAACATCAACTAAGATATTCTGATTTTCCCTAATTGCATGATCTTTGTATGCTAATCTAAGGTAAGATTATTACTCAGTCTGTAGGCTGTAAGCCTCGACGAGGTAAGGATTCGCGTTCTTTTTTCACTGCACTTCAGATCGACATGGCCGGCAACAGTCGCTGCAAACGAAAAATTCCATTACAATGTCAACATGCATGTTAAATTGCAAACTCCGACATACAAGTCCAGACTCATGAATATAAATGCAGTGAATATTGTCACCTCGATTAAAATCATATTACTTCCTCCTAGTCAAACACCTTTATATCTCAACCCACGCAACAGTTTCAAGTTTACACACACGTTCCAATGAGGAGCTGCAAGACGAGCGATAGGTGTTTTACCGTCATGCTTTGCGGTGATCATTTGACCTTTAAGTCTAAAGCCGCATCTACAAGAACAAGTTGAACAAGTTTTACTTGGCGAGGAAAAAGTGACAATTTTTTCGTGTCTATATACACAAGCAAGTTTTGATTGACAAGGAAAAAATTGGCATTTTTTACGTCTACATAAGCAAGTTTTCCTCGTCGATCCAAAGTAAACTTTACCTTCACAAGTGACTTGTCAGGGAAAAATTGCAATTTGCAATTCATGCAGTAAAAAGGAAACCAATCATATATTTTCAAAGGCCATCGAAAGCCTGGCGAACAATTTTTCTTGTAACGGTTGCACAGGACCGAAACCTGTTTTTACTGCAGACTCTACAAAATTAGTCTAATAATTGTTATTCAGTAATGAAAATAATCATTATTCATCTGAATGTCCAATAATACGGAACTAATTTCCACTCAGACCACAAACTGATAATTTTTGAACATATATGTCACATGATATATACTTCATCAATCACTTATACCTCAAGACATTTCTGTTGTTTATATTCATCGCAAAGCAGAAACCTGTAGTAGTTTGAAGTAGGAACTGCTGTCGCATGCACTACTAAATTTCCCTAATCAGACTTGAAGCTCCGAAAGTTTATTATTATTGCGGCATCATTTTTTGTTTTGAAAGATGGAAAGGGATGTTTTGTTTGTTGTTGTTTGTTGTTTTGTTTGTTTGTTTATTGATATGTTTTGATTGTTGTCTTTTGTCACGGCGCAGTTCGTTCGTCCCTTTGTTTATTCGTTTGTTCCATGCTCGTTCGTTTCGAGACTGAAAATGCGTCAGGTCATCTTTACCACAAAATAATAAGCAAATACCTCACCAGTATCGTGATACATGCAGTTTTAGTCTAGAAATACACGGAAGTGAACCAACCTGCCACATCAGATGTAAGGCCTTGGCTTTGAGGCTGAGCTGAGTTCGAAATAAACCCAGGAGAATATAGGTCTCATATTAGCCATTTTCGAATTGCGCAATTGCGTTGAATCATGGGACTGTAATTGAGCGATGTATGCAAAATATTTAATGTAGAGGTAGTGAGTGTGAGTGCCAGCAGAAGAATAGCCACCACGTGGATCTGCTGTAGAAGATTATTTATTTATTTCTATATTTATATTTCAAAATTCGTCTGAAGATATGATACAACACTGGAACTTTGGAACTCCCTGCCTTCGTCTATATGTAGTATTATATACCCTTGCTATCATCGTTTAAAACTGCACTGAAAACACATTTGTTTAAGTCTGCCTTTTCGCGTTAATAGTATAATCTTTAGTATCTGATTTAGTAATTTTGATATCATATCTATATACTAATTTTCTTATTATCATTTCGTAATTAACTCTTAAGTAATCCTTTTGTTAATAGCACCTAGAGCAGACCTGGATAGGCGCTGTATAAATTGTTATATATGATGATGATTATTATTATTAAATATGAGAGAAATAAGCACAATAGTATGACAGTCTAGCTATATATGTGCCTCTTTCAAAAAACGTTGACGTTGGTCCATCTGAATCTGAGACGAAACATGAATGAATTGGTTTTGTGTTTAAAATAATTTTTTTGTGACTAAAGCTGATTTTACACGAATCGATTTGCAACCACGATGTTTTGCGCAACGCCACCGGTACAACTTAGGTCAAATTCATTTTGCGCTACAAGTTTTTGACTTCAAATCAAAACCTCTCAACGTGTTGCCGAAGCCAAAATTTCACTGAAAAATCGTTGCGTGTGGTATGTTTATCATCCTTTGTGACATCAGCCTTGAAATAAATGATTCTAACTAAAGAATCATAACATAAAATATTCCAGTATTACAACAAACTACACCATTTGGCTTATTCTTATATCAACATTTGAAGCTAGTTACTCAGTTTCAGGCGTGAGACTCAAATCTCCGACAGTCAAAAACCTTCCAAATCTTATTCGCGTCTTGTTATTCACGTTTTGCGGGCGCCCGATTTCGGTTACAACATAGGTTGTAATTTAGAATATGACATGTACAATTAGTTAGCTCGCGTCGCGGTCCTTTGTATTTCCTAGCCCTGAAGATGGACGGATCGGACAAAAGCTCGGCAATATTAAATTATTCTAAAACGTAGTTGATACTGTTATAATTGGTGATACTTTTCAGGGCTCCTTTGGTAATTTCTCATGCAACAGTACGCCACATGATAAGATTTACAGTACAATCCATTTCGGGCCTGGTAGGATGTATCTCCTGTAAAGACTATAGCACCACTGTCTCTATGGCAACATTGACATATTTACGCAGACGTCTACAGACTACAGCCGTTCTCGAAAATATTGTCCATGACACGTTAAAAACTGACAAATGATTAGCACAATAACACATAGCATTATCTTTGCTAATGTATAGGAATTTGCGTTTGTATATTCTTCCTAGTTTTCACTTGACCCTCAACACAGTATGGCGACGGCACGTTCACAACACTTGATGCGTGGTCCATTTTATACTCTTGTTATCAGTGTTACAATGATTTCGACGACTACGTCACTTATGAGCGTGGTTTTTATTGATAATACGTAACCTTCACCAGCGGCATGAGTAACATAAAAAAATGTAGCGTATATTTTAGTTGTTTTACGTAATAAAGTAACAGTATCAAATATGTTAAGGGCGCCTGGGTTGAAGGCCAATTACGGCACTAAAATCGATTAATTTTTCTTCTGTCCTCGTTTATTACTCAATCCTTACCAAAATTTGCATGGATGCATAACTTTATGACCTTAACATTTAAGAATGAAAAGTTTGGGGATTTAGCGGTCACGTGACCTTGAAACTCACTTCCATGCACCCCAAAAATTTGAATTAAAATGGGGAGATGGTTAACACCGGTACTTGAAACGTGGTATATTTTCACTTCTCCCTCTAAGATGAATATGAATCTGCAAAATAGGTCACGTGACCTGCTTGTTCAATCAAACATAAGCAAATATCTCGTAAATGAGCAATTGTAGTAGTTCAGGTATTAAGGCAATTCCTTTTACCTCTTACTAAGAAGAATGGAAATATACCACGACTTTTTATCTATACAGTTGATAACCGTCACCCCAATCTAATTCAAAATGTTGGGGCATACATCGAAGTGAGGTTCAAAGTCACTCGACCACTTTATCCAAAACATTTTCATCCTAAAATGTTAATGTCCATAAAGTTATGTGTCCTTACCAATTTTAGTTAGAACTGAGCAGAAAACGACGGCAAAATGAAAATAAATCGATTTTAGCTGTAATTGGCGCCTTAACATGCTTGTCATCATATTATGACGTCATCAATGCTTTTTCAAGAAAAAACATTCTATAATTTGAAAACGGGTTTTCTCTTTACAGATACAAGTGTAAGTATCTAACAAGTCGAAAGTAAATTGACTTTTGGGAAGTTTTCACCAGCACCATGATTTTTGTCTGATCAATTCTTTGTCTCACAAGCGTTAGGTTGAAACACTTCCACATTATCGTTATTTGTCACATTGACATTTTCTTTCGTTTTTCTTCTAGTCTCGCTTTATGTTGTTTTGTTTCGCAATGAAGGTATTCCCCCTATGAAGCTGATACACATTCACAAAATTGTTGATGAATCAATTATGGAAATAGAGAGGATGCAAGAGTGGCACCGGTTTGTCACCTATATGTGGCCCAGGGTACGATTCCTGGACTTGGCATCACATTTGACTTGAGTTTGTTAGTTCGTTCTCTCCCTTGCCTCGTGGGTTTTTCTCTGGGTCCTCCGATCCAGTTTTCCTACCTCATTAAAAACGAACTAATAAGCTGAAAGTTGTATGCATGGAATATCAGTAGAATGTATAGTGGTTGTGTGTGTGAGAGTACAGTGGGGAGCCTGTTAACTAGGTGTATAGCTAAGCTTTAAACAAAGAAATTATTTTATTCTATAATTTTGTTATTTCCATCACGATTTTCTTTCTCGTTAGAAAACGTTTTAAGTTATTCTATGGGATGAGGACGTGTGAAAGTTTATTTTGATAGTCCGCCCCAGCAATCAAGACTGATTGAGTCATACGTGCCTGCGCTTGTTTTGGTTTGCGGTTACATTTCGCATCAAGTTGTTCATGATACGTTGGCAAACCAGCAAAAATGACGCCTTATAACAAAGAGAGAACTTCCTCATTTCTAGAAAGGAGTCAAAGTTCTTTCTACTCTAATCCATTTCTACTATTTTCCTGATATTTTGACGTCCTAAACAATCTGGAATGTTCTGTCGTAAAAACGGTCGTTTTTGTTTTCGCTTTTCGAAGTTGACTGACGTTTTGTTGATCTTTGAGGTTTATTATTATTATTAAAAAAATTCATTTTTTACTGGAGTCTTCTGTGCTAAAAATAAATTAAGTATCTCGCATTCTGCGTTTCTTTCGATCTAATACATTTAACATGAATAGCATAAAAAAATTTATAATATGTAAGTGTAGAATCGATATATAAATACAAGTCAGTAGCAGTGACATTATAAGTGAGCTCGGCGACGTTTGGATAACCACGATATACAAACTGATCGCTCTCTCAGAAACAAACTCATGAAAATCGATAAAATATTTGCAATTGAATACTGTGAAAGTGACTCTTAATTGTCGTTCTTGAATTTCCGCATCTCTTTTAGTTCACATTTTCATTCAATATTTATTTCCCACTGAATTTTACAAGACTTTATAAATAACTTAATTCTTTATCTTCTTACTTGGCAATTTGAGGTTTTGAACGCCATGTAAAAACGACTCAAATTCAAGTGAATTTTTAAGGCACTTTATTATTTTTGCCCGAAGTCGAAGCCAGTGGATTTTTGGTAATCCGGTTGGTTTTATATGTATCAATCAGCAAGGTCTGATTGTTTTAGCAATCCACGTTTGTAGCTTCATTGCCATCTGCGGCTGTTTTGCTTCTTATTGCGATGTCAATATTTAACTAGCTAACAATCTTAATAATGGGTTCAGGAATAAGATGGACAAAAGGTGCACCAGTAGGTCATGATCAACTTTGAAACTTGTCTTCTTCATTGAATGAAATGAAAAATGTATTTTTGATATATAATCTGAACATGATTTTGCGTCACAAAAAGCAATGTATAAAACATGCATGATTTCAAATTTACTTCTTTGGAGTTTCTAAAGAAGGCAAGGCAATATGGAGACGATTGACTTTTCAAAAAGTTCTGACAGTGTAAATCTATTTGATAACCATGTTGCAGTTAGATCATATTTTAATCCACAACATTCAAGCGATGGAATGAAATTCTATTCTAGATGTGTGTGTTTGAGCGAAGTATTCGATTATTCCGGCAGATAAGACATGATTATATCTGGTGTGGTTGAAAGACATCTGAATTGCAAAAAGAAGTTGTTATTTGTGTCAAACGCTTGCTGAATTTGACAGTGGACAGTGTCGTGTTTGCCTCCAGTCTGTTTGACAAGACCGTTATGTAGAACCTTGCATGTGAGTAACTCAAACTGACCAACTATTGATTTTCCTTGTTTAATAGCAAAATCAAGCATGAAACGGTCTTATGTAGGAGCAAAAACTGGAAACATCATGGTATTTGAGTCAGTACTTGGTAAATGCATTGAGATGTCTTTCCGAACTGAATTTCCTTTTTCAAAATGAATTTCTCATGTGCAAAGCAATGTAAAATTATTTTTGAGTCACTGAAATTTAGAAAGCAATATTGCATAATTTCAGTCTAGCTATGTGAGTTCTGGTTGTTTTTAATGGAGAAATCCAGTTTGACGCCATCTTGATCCGTTCATCTTACATTTCCTTTTCTCTGATAGGATTTGAAGTGTACGCAACCACACCTGCTACAAAGACCTTAAGCTCTCTTACTCTAAGACAACACTGAAGTGTTTTGGAGTAAATTTATTGCAATAACTAAGCAATAAAATGGCGGTTCAAGCAACCGCGGCTCTAGCGGCTAGGAGGGCAAGCCATATCGCCAAGGACTGGATGTCTTCTGTGAATCAGCCTACAGCTGGAGACGAAAAGATTGTCATTATCAACATTGGAGGCAAAAAGTTTGAAACTTACGAACACACTTTAGATCAGTTTCCTAATACTTTGCTGGGTTCGACAGAAAAACGAAAGGTGTATTACGACTCCAAAAAAGACGAATACTTCTTTGAACGTCACCGAAGCTCATTCACGGCCATCTTGTATTATTACCAATCAAATGGAATTCTAGAACGGCCTTTGAACGTTCCTGAACATATATTTCTTGAGGAAATCGAATTCTTTGAGCTTACAGATGTGATTCAAAATCGAAATGAGGATGAAATGAGACGACAACAGGAAGCCTTGGAGGCGGAGAATAAGGAGGAGTTGCCTCATAACAAGATTATGAAAACGATCTGGATCACTTTTGAGAATCCCAATTCATCGACTTTTGCCAAAGGCTTAGCTGTGTGGTCACTAGTGATCATTGTTCTTTCAATCGTGGTGTTTTGTATAGAAACCCTCCCTGCCCTGGATGATTCCAAACCTATCAGAGATAAGTCATCCAATGGAACTGTGACCGAAACACCAGGAAAACACACAAACGTCAATATCTTTTTTGGGTTGAACGCATTTTGCACCGTATGGTTTACGCTGGAGTTGATCATCCGTTTCATAGTCTGTCCAAATAAACTTCATTTCGTAAAAGCGTTTCTAAATATTTTGGATTTCCTGTCAATTTTGCCTTTCTATGTTACCCATGCCCTCTCGGGTCACGCGGGAAGCATAGGGGTTCTTCGTGTTATGCGAGTTATTCGTGTCGCGCGAATCTTCAAGCTTTCTCGACACTCGCGTGGGTTATATATTCTTGGTAAAACACTCCATTCAAGTTTGAACGAACTGTTGATGCTATTTTTATTTCTGTTGATGGGAGTGATTTTGTTCGCCAGTGCAGCTTATTACGCCGAGTATCAGGAAAACAAAGCATTTGAAAGCATACCACACAGCTTTTGGTGGGCTGTGGTTACCATGACAACGGTGGGCTACGGCGATATTGCACCAACAACATTTCCAGGTAAGTTTATAATAAGGCTTTCTAGTTTATGCTGCAAAACGAGGTTACACTTCAAGCTCATTTAGCATAACCATTTGATGTTTTGATCTTTTCCAGTAAATTGAGGCTAATAGCGCAGCGCATCGGTTCTCAAAATCGCTTGCGTAATAGATGCGTGACTGAGACAAAGGTCATGAAACTGAAATTGTACTGAAAAGATCACGGGAAAACATACATTTTACATGAAAATATTGCTTATTTTCATGAAGAAGAAGAAAAAAAGAAAGAAAGAAAGAAAATTGAAAAACAGTTCTATTAAGGATATTTAGGATCTGGCAAGTTATGTTCTTTTTTGAAACACCTTTAGTGACATCGACAACGTACAGTAAACGTAACCTTTTTTGTACATTTTATTTCAGACATATTAATTTTTTCCGGGATTTTTTCTCTCCGATTTTCCTCGGCACTAGCTTATTGGAAGTATCATTATGTTCATGTCTCAAAGAGATAAGCTATTTGGAGACACAAGGGGCTGCCGACACCGACACTGTATACACAGTGTATATTTTTCGGCAAATATACTGTAGCAAATTATCTATTAACTTTAGATGTAAGCCTGTCTAGAGCAAACTTTGTTTCATGTCATCATTCTTAGATCGAGTGGGAATTACTAATTTGCAATGTAATGAGTTGAATTTCATTAACGTTCAAGTATGAGCTGTTTAGTCTTCAAGATTCAAACAGTTTCCGTACACATATATGCTCCCTAGTCCAGACCCAGGCCCCTTTTTACCCCGCTCCGCTTCGGTAAAAGAGTCCAGACGAACTTGCATGCGCATGCGTTGCATGAACCAATCAGACACCGTAAAATTTTGGTGTGACCTGGTTACAAGGCTATCGTTCAATATGGCTGCTGTTTACGAAGGGTTAGGCAAAATTTATCTGAATTGAATCAGCTATATGGGGCTCATTTAATTCATCGAAGCAGTTAAATATGCCTTCACTTGTACGAAGCACACGTTTTTGCCCAAATTAGAGCAAATCCAAGCCCTGCATGACTTATCAAAATGCCTTGTAACCAAGTCACACCAAAACTTTACGATGTCTGATTAGTTCATGTAACGCGTGCGCATGCAAGTTCTTCTGGACTCTGTTTTACCGAAGCGGAGCGGGGTAAAAAGAGGCATGGGTCTGGACTAATATGCTCCCCCGTGGAAACTCTGGGACCAATCATAAGCAATCTTACTTAGGGATGGACCATTAGAAAAGTGATGGGGGGGGGGGGGGGGTGGGGAAAAAGCAAAAAAAAAATTTATTTCCAATAAAAATTTTGAAAAAAAAATATCTGCCGGGACATTTTCTTTAAAAAAATATTCCTGCCAAAGTGAAAAAAAATTCATTTCCACTTTTGGTGGCCAAAAAAAAATTTATGTCAATCTCAAACTCCCCCCCCCCCCCATCACTTTTCTAATGGTCCGTCCCTTAAGCATGAATGCCTATGATGAGTCAACTTTGAAAACTGAATTAAATATTTTGTTATAATGAGAAATGTCCACAAAACATTAGGCACTCTATCTGCCCTATGTGAAAATATTCGTACAGTAGAACCTCCTAATACAGACAATAAGGACATTCCGTAGGTTTTCGTTATACAATATAATACTTAACAAATAGAAAGCTTTTTCCGTGCTCCGTTTAGTAATAGAGCACGCAGGAAGTGACGAGAGCAGGAAAGAAGTGTAAGGAGAGCACGAGCCGAAGGCGAGTAGCAGAAACAAGAACTGCATGTGAATAAACTAGTACATTTGCATGTATTAGCTAGTGTTAACATGAAACTAGTTTTATAAAAAAACTGAAAGGATATGTATGATTTTGGCAGGGCAAAGAAGAAAAAATGATAATGGTAAATGGCATTCCTCAATTAATGAATAATGAAGGCGTTGAGACAATTAATAAACCCGAAGGAAACGCAAAAATATTGTCATCGTTTTTCGAAACATGTGTTGTGGTCAATAGCCTTTGAGGACGTATTCTCCTTTTTGAGCACATGATAATCAAAGTTTTATTAAATTGATTGATCATTTAGGCCATCAAAAACTAATTTGTCTAATGTGGATCTTTTTTTGATACGGTTACGCCTCCCGTCTACACCAACACGTCGTTTTCCTTTTGACTAAGAAGACACCGTTGACAGCGCAAAACGGAGCAAAAAAGTTGCGTTTTCAAAATGACCCGATTAGTGTGGACATGTAGGTTATTTGGATATATAGCTATTTCAAAAAAGGTTGACGGGGCGAACGGCGAATGGCGATTGGCGATTGCACGACCAAAAGGAACTGTGGTCACGCTATTAGAACGCAATTCGGCGCGTTGATATGAATCCGTTCGCCTATTGACCACGTTGTCCAATAAGGTCTTTACTGCATGGTACCGGCATTGCTTGGGTACTAAATTAGTGAAAATGAAGCAATTCTTGTTACCGCAAATTTCCTTTAGGTCGTGCAATCACCAATCGCCGATTGCCATTCGCCATTCTCCCCGTCAACCTTTTTTGAAACAGCTATATACCTTTTCATCAGAATTCAAGCGATCGTCAAGGTTTTGATGAGTCGATGGTGGAATATTGTTGAAGTGTCTCATAGGACGTTAAATAATTAGTGTTTTACCTTTATCTTTACCTATCAAAACACTTCTTTAACAGATTGTTTTTTACTTGAATAAAGGGGCACCTTAACGAGTGATGGCTTTGTACTCAGCCTGCAGTAAACTAATGTCAAACACTCTCAATTTGTGCCCATGCGCGCGGCTCTTAATTGTCACAGAGCGAAATACAAACTACCTTTAAAAGCTTTACTCATGCTGATTAAACGTATGTAAAGGGTCCATAAACACACCTTAACACACCATTAATCAGCATGTAAAGTTTGTATTTCGCCCTGTGTGTAAAAGAAGACTTTCCTTTGAGACATCTACTCACTCTACCGTATACAAACTATACATCTTTGAAACTCCAATAATTTTTTACTAAAAACACGGTCGTGTTTTGAAGGATTTTTTTACTTATAACAAAATTCTAAAGTACCAAATAAAAAGTATATTTATGATTCAATCGTCCTTTATGAAACTTAAAACAGGAAGGCATTCTCTTTTGCATTTAGATTTAACGAATGTACAAAGAAGCGGGTTTTCTTTCCATCTTACTTGTTTAATGACTAATATACTTGCTACCACAGGTAAACTGGTTGGTACTCTCTGTGCTTTGTCTGGGGTGTTAGCCATAGCCCTACCAGTGCCTGTCATCGTATCAAACTTCGAATACTACTACAAAGAAGAAATGACTAGAAGAGAAAGAGAAGAAAGATTGGAAAACGAGAAATTAGGAACACAGGGAGCGACGCCAACTGAAAGAACAGTTTCGTATCGCAGCTTAAATCAATTCGTCCCCAAGTCGCCTTATCTTGAACGGAAAATCCTAGAAAGAGAGTTACGATCTGCTCACTCTACCCCAGACCCCCTCCGAAGGCGTGATAACTTCCATATATCACCGGGTCCTCATAAGAAGAATGGGGCAATGAAGTTAGTAAAGCATGACGCAATCAAGGAAATAGACGAGACGCGTAACCCGGGTGATGACAAGTCAATTCACGGTGGTTCAATCAAAGGCGCCGAAACTAAAATTTAAAGGTTTTCAATACCCATATTTTGTACTTCTGTTCAGCTTACTGATGTGTACTCTTCAGATACACGACGGAAAGATGGAAAGCTTCGGTGTGGTACGGTTCTCTTTCAATACTGGCAGTTTCAGGATGATCACAACTTCTAATAGCATTTCACTGGACTAATAATGCAAAGCCCATAATCGACCTGAGCAGAATTGGGATCCCTGTACTATCACGATGAAATTCCATCAATGCCCAATCCCGTCGGTTCTTTTTGAAATTCCGACAAAACAAAGACGCCTCCCAAGAAGTGGTCGTTTATGTTTCTTTCTTTGTGCAAAGATGAAAGTAAGTATTCCCGAGACGGGACAGTGGCACGGTAATTTCCATGAGTGACTTTTTGGACCATTCGCACCAATTCTTCAAACTGAAAGCAAAATATCATTGAATGTGTCTGACATGGTGCCAAAGAACAACTGATTTGACAGTGATTGACATACGATAACGATAAATCTGGGTGAATTTACCACCTAAAATCTTTAGTCATCGATGTATTTTGAAAATGAAAAAACTTTGATGAAACAATGGTTGTTGCCATGACAACCCTCGGGAGGAACTTCTAATGAATTAAGTGAAAATGAACATTAGTATTTATAAATTTGATATTGTGTATTTAAGCAGTTCCGCTATTTTAGAATCTGATTTCAATTATGAACAATGATGAAAACTAACTAAAACATTTGTAGCTTGCCAACCAAGACCTGTGAAATGTTGACGTTCTGCCATGCACAGTGGTTTTTGGTCACAATATACAAATGTAACATTTTCATAGAAACTGAGAGACCTTTCTGATAGACTGATTCTATACATGCATGCAAGCTGCTTCAATCTCACCGTGTCTTAAGCAGCATGGTAAAACGTCCTCACAAGAGCCTACACGGGAATGCTACAGTACAAGTTTTACTGGATCTGTAAGGTAGTGGATAACCCGATCCACAAGACTAGAAACACGATCTCGCTTTTCCGTCAAAGAAAGACCGAGGAGTCTGATTGATATTAGTGACATAAGCATGTACGAAAGCAACAAAAACAGACTCAATGGTTACTGCTCATTAGCAGTTTTTGTTTTTTTATTTGGGCTCCCAGGGGGCACAAGATTACAAAAGGACTTTTTCACGCGAGCGCTGGTCATCATGATTTCCCATTACACAGGACTGAAATCGCAAACCAAACTGAATTTCCCCAAAACTCCCACGAGGGAAGCCCGAGTAATCTACATTAAGTTAACACTATCTGTGTAAATTTCAAATGGCATCGAATTTAGAATTAAGAGAGGGGTGCAGGAGGGGGGTGTATCCTCTCTTGAGATGACTTTGGATTCTTTTTTCTCGATACTTTTTCAAAATATCTTCTAGATCCTGTGGATGGTTTCTGATTTCTATAACGCTGTACCCCCTCCTGAAGGATAATCGTTGAAAGAACGTGTTTTGGTGGAACAAAAAAAGGCGTTTTTTAGTCTGAGTCTGGCTGCCTTGAAGACTGTTATGCTCGTGTCGCTAGTGTGAACCAGAACTTACAATAGGGATGTAGGGATTCTTTTAGATGTAGAATAGCTTAGCCTTTTATGGTAATTAATTGAACTTAACCAAGTTACCTTTTATATAGAATTTTTAACTCTCCGGTACTTATAATTGTTTATAAAAGACGAATTTAGTGGTTCAGATTGTTCAATGCACGATACCTTATTCTCAAGAAAAGTGATCAATTGAAGGTTTTGCATTGGCATCCTCTATAATCAGCGTCCCATTAGGCGATAATTACACGATTGAAGAGGAATAAATATCACTAATTCAAACAGTTCACTGGGCTGGTCCTTCGATGTGAGAACTATCAGAGGCAATGGAAATATTTGCTTGAATTGATTTGTACATTTGTATGAATACTGCAATCAGTTCTAACAGTCTATCGACTGCGAGTAATTTTTTCAACTGTTTTTCTCTTTCAGATTGAATTTCAGAATTTCAATAAATTCTCTTCATTCTAGTTAATAAAAATGCTGCAACCAAACTCACTCGAATCCTGTGTTTTATCTTATAAAAACAATTTTCTGGCTCCTGTTGCTGGAAGGTGGGTTAGCACTAAACCAAGGTTAAGCCTAAAGAAAAGCTTTGAAGCTAGATCGTTAAATCCTGACGTCTCCAAGTTTGAAGGTCAAATATTCAATATCTATCGACTGTAGTCTCCTTCGCAGCCCTCCCCTGCCAAAGAGGGAGCGTTGCTTGACGCACCTTAAAAGGGCTGCGCAGGGGACTAATGTTACTCCTGATACTTCAAAAATACCATTTTATGCTAATTAGGTGCCTGTCCCAGGCTTTAACACGCTTGAATTCGATTTTAACCCTGTGTTAGTGCTAACCCAGGCCTTGGCTTTTAATGGCTTTTCCTCAAGACTGACCACAACCTTCAGCAACGGTAACACTTGGGTTCTGTACCGTAGATGGCCAGACCATTTACTGATGGGGGACTCCTATATATAGAAGGGATGCACAAAGGAAATTTTGAAAATGACTCCTAAAAGGTACCTGAGCCTTATACTTGATTTTTACCTCTAAAAGGTACCATCTCCAAAACAATAAATGTAATTTCTCAGTTTCAACAGTATGGAAGGGAAAATCTTCGAACACCTCCTACTTGTAAACTTTATATGAGGTACTTACTGAAAAACACCCCACAAATGCATGAACTCAGTCCCTGGTAGTCCAGTAAGATTTGAGACACCTTAAAAGGTACCAGATTGCTGATTGCCCTAAAAGTTAGTTCCCTCGGGACATATGCACACATCAGGAACTCTGTGCCCTTATTTTATTTTATTTTATTTCATTTCATTTCATTTCATTTTAGTTTTTGCCACAAAGATGACAGGCCGATACAGTTAGAGGGCAATTGTGCCCCAATTGCTTAACAATACCCACTAAAATTACAAAGATAAACAAAAATAGTTCAATTATGTTATGCACTAAATCCAAAACAATGCGAAATATAAAACTGATCAATAGCATTCAATTGACTGTCATTGAAGGGTTAGAATGCCTACAGAGATTGTAAATGATGAGATTAATATTCATGTGGTTCATAGCTCTCAAATTGTTCAGTATAGGTCTACCCTTATGCTGTTTTCTCGACCAATTAATAAATAATTAAATAATAATTCATTAACTTATAAATATACATTTTAAAGGAAATCATATCCCCAGTTGAAACTTGGAAACAACAACAACAACAACAACAACAACAACAAGAAAAACAGCAACAACAAGAAAATCATACCTTTTATAAAGACAAAAAGCCCAGAAAACAGTCACTCATTGCCTTGGTGGTCGGTGCTAGAAAATGCTAACAAAATGTTAACATGCTAAAATGCATGCTCACTCACCGTGCATTTCCATTATATTTTGTAGTGTCGTTAAATACATAAACAATCAAGGATTTAATAAAATTATTATAAATTAGACATCAAACAGGATCCAGCCTGCCTATACATACCAGTTATACTATCAAAATAGTTCGATCAGTTCTAGTTAAGATTCTAAGCCCAAATATTCCCGATATTACAAAACTACAAAAAATAGAGAGTTAAATAGAGAGGTTAAAATATTTCTCAAAATCGTTCAAAACTCAAGAGTTTTGAACATTGTATGACGTCAAGATTGTGACAGAAGACAGACAACTCAAAACCATCTTCGATTCGTTTTTTACAACAATTATTTGAGATAAAAGTTAAAAATCCTTTGCAAATCGAGCAACAGAACGAGCGCGCGCGCCGAAACGCGTCAACAGTGTGTCTGTCCTCTTATTGACACACTCTAATCAACCAATCAGATCGCGAGATTAGTGTCAAGTGTTGTAAAAATTGTAATCGAAAATTTCAAAATGGTTGTGGTGGATGGTGCCCCGGTCACACTTAAGCTTGAAGATTAGCTTTAATTTTAAACAACTGTTTCCGTTTCCGAAACGAGCTGTTGTTCCTCCATCTGTTTGACCTCTTTTTCTACACATGACCGAACGTGACTCTTGTAGTAAGACTTGGCAAATGTACAGGAACAGTATAAACACTTTCTAGGCCTTTCATCTCCACAAAACTCCAAGATCTCGACCAATCCAAGTATGATTGCCAGGCCATTTTTAGCCAGGAGAACTGAGACGTCCAGGTCGTATTCATGCCAAAGGTAAAGACGGATTACGAGGAATGGTACATTGACAAAGAACATGAACATTAAAACGTACAATACCTTGTACGACACAGGTGATACACGGCCACTGTCGTGGAACTTGTTGTGCTTCAGCTCGTACAGAGCCAGTACAGGCAGAAAAAAATTGATGCATGAGAAACTTAGAATTGACAGCTGGATGGATTGAGAGATTTCGGACTTTTCAAAGAGGTATTCCAACATTTCTACGCTATCAAACAAATCCAGGGTCACAGCACCTGTCAGCTTCTCCAAGTAGAACTTTCTAAGTGTGTGAGGTTTAGAGTCGTGATGAGCAAAAATCAAAAACAGAAACAGTGCAGGAGTGATACACAAAGACATCTTCAGTAGATTTGGTCCAAAAGCCATGGTCTCCTCTTCTAGTTTGTCTACCTTCAGTCTAAAGAGTGTAGCTACTTGAGGAACCAAGTGTAAGGCATAAACCAACCAAGCAATATAAGCAAAAGCAAGCTCATCTTTTAGGATTGTTTTTTCTTCACGTGAATGTTGGCGTTTGTATGACATGACCATTGCAGTAATCCATGACGCAAATACAATCACATCAGTAACAATCCACGCAAACCATTCTTTCTTCTGTCCTTCTATGAGATAGTAATCCAGTATTCCACCCTGGAACAGTAGAAATACCACACTCAGGATACGAGTGATATGACGACGCCAAATCGATGTTTTTACACTCATATTTCATTGATTTTAGTCTTACAGATGATCTACAGATGAGTCGTGTATGTTTAATATGCAACTCCAGCGACGACTTGACCCCGCATGAACTCGGCCACTGCAGGATAGTTTTAAAGAAGGGACTCGAGAACAGCGGCCGATTACTGGGATACAAGTGTGGATAATTCTAAAAAGTTGGAAAATAAAATATTAGATAATAAACTCCAGATTTCCATAACAAAATCCGGGCAAGGAAGTAATGTCAGTGTAATGTGCAGTGGAAATAAAGGGGCATGTCACGCAATACTCAGTTGATTTAGCAGTTGTACGTATGTGGTAATGCGCCGTCCTCGATCGAAGACCCAAGGGCATAGGGGTTAGGGATCCCCGAGGACGTACCCACGCCGAAAAGACAGGAAAACTGAAATTTTCAACCATTATTAGTTCGTACCACATCTCGTCGTTTCTCCATTATGTTATAGTTTGTTTTAGCCTAGACAATATGGTGTTTTTTCGTCCGAAAAATCTGCTTTTCAGTGTAGATTGCAAATTTGTTGACCTCTTTATACCCTTGTTATATAACGTGTTCTCAGTAGTCCAGTTTTCACCGCTGTGCTTCTTGACAAGAAATACAGCTCTTCCACACGAACAAATGTTATTTGACAAATGTTTTTTTAGCTCGTGTGGATGAGAAAATTTGACTAAATTCCATATGAGAAATTACCCTGAGTATCAAAGGTTATTAGTTTTCATGGTATACTCGAGAACCAAGAAATATAATAACTTCTGATACTCAAGGTATTGACAAATGCATTTGTCAAAGGTTCAGAGGTTGTTTATTTCCACAGTGATGTTTTACATTTGATATACACAATTCCCGGGGGGGGGGGGAATCTATTGTAAAAGGATCGGGTATGCTCCTCGTATCTCTTAGGGGTAAAAATCTAAAAATCTAAAAATCTTGGTATCTTTTAGGGTATTAAAATTTAAGTTTAGGGTTTTAGCATTTCCTTGTCTCTCTTAGGGTATCAAAAGAGCCCATCGCCCATCGTCATTATTTATCGCCTGGGGTGAGGTGGAGGATTTTTTGGGGGATCACTTGATTTTAGTCGAAGCAAAAGCGAGGATCACACGGTTTTAATCATACTGGGAGGGGGGATCACAAATGATGAACAATAATTCTTGTATCGAGCAAGCCGTCATTTCTTATCTTTAAAATGTAGACTAAAAACGTATATGCGCTGAGCGGCTCGCAAGCATTATTCCATATCAACTACATAGTTGAGGAGGAGTACCTTTTTGCAGAAAATCTAAAAACAGTTTATACATTGCTATTCAAAAACGACCGAGCACTTGGCGGCTCATTACATCACATGTTTCATTTCCCCCAAAGGTAAAAAAAAAACCCAATGTGATAAAAATATGGCCATTTTTTGCTAAGCGGGCTCGCGCTTAAAAGATCTAGCTGTATATATATATATTTTTTTATCACTGGAAAGAAACATCCCCAAACAACTTAGTGTTACGGGACTGGTTTAACGAATTTAGTTGCCAATTATTGTTTTTGTAAATCGTACCTTCTTCGTGTTTCATTAATTATATCTCTTGTTCCTATTTTGACTAAGGTTACCTCAACGTACCAGGTACCTGTAGGTTATTCTCACCCTCAGCATTTGATAAGTGCTGGAGGTCAAATAGGAGCACCTGGTACTTGCAAATTATTACTAGTAAATTATTAACTGAGGACGGATCTCATGCCCACCTGCTTTAGGTCAACCTTGAATAATTGAGATTATCGTGAGCTCTTTTGGATGGATCGTGTTTCCAGGAAATCATGTTTAGTCTAGTCAGGATTACTATTTTGTAGATAATATAATTTCTCTTCGAATGGTTGTCTCGGATAGGTTATATTCCACTATGCTTACATGTAAATTACTTTCCGCTATTCTGTTGTATACCTGTAAGCATATCTGGAATAGCACTGAGCTTTTTGGGACAACCAATAGGATTTCACGATTTCTAATCATGTCACCCTGACGACGGTATAAGTAAGAGTGTCCTTTGAGGGACAAAAACTTCGGCTTTTGTTAACAACCATCGCTGAGCTCCTTTTGTTACGTGGTTTCTTTGTTGGCAAATTTGATACATTTCTGTACTGCTTTTTGCAGCACGTGTTAGGCTTGAAAATAAATTCGAGTATACTCATAGCTAGCCCCCATTCTATCGAAAATTAAAATGGTCCTAATGAGATTTTCTGGGCTATAAACCTTGGATTATTAAGCCAGAGGAAAGTGCGGAATGAACGGACCTACAGCGACTTTAGCTACAGTGGGAAGATCAGGTTATGAAAAAAAAAAGAGTATGACTCGAACCTCAAAAACATGCAGATCGAAATGAAGGCTGCGTATTAACATTGTTATTGTTAATAAACTTTTTTTGGGGGGGTAGGGGGGGGGAGGAGGATCATCAACATAACAACCCTCAACAATGAGGAATCATTAAAATGCTGCAGTGAATTATGGGGGGATAGATGAATTTTACTGTGTTGCAACAAAAATCCTCTACCCCACCCCAGGTGATAAATAATGACCGGTCCCTTATAGAACTATTATAAATCATAGAATTAATTTAAGGATAAAACAGGGATAGCATATATTCAATCTCTATCAATCAAGTATTTTTTGTACCTTTTTTTGAAGGACTAATTTGCAGTACTATTTTTTATCTCAATACAGTCAATAGGGATATCATTCCAGATATTCAACGCCAAATTTAGGCCGTAATTCACATTTTGTCTAGGTACTAAAAGAAGCTTTTATTTAGTTTAGAACAAGTATGTAGTTGTGTACTTGGGATAAATCAGTGAAAGTCGGAAAAGTTATCTGGCAAACAGTTTGTGTTGTGTTGATATGCCAGCTAACCTAGTTGAAAGCTCACTATTTCAAACATATTTAAGACACCAAGCTTCTGAAATAACGCCCTACTCGGGACTCTTCTATCGGCGAAAGAGATAATTGTCAGTATGAAATTTGCTTATGTGGAAGGACCTTTATGCAGGGTTAGCGTCCTTTTCAAGAAAGATCCATGGGATTAAATTCGATCCAGTCTGTACTTGTCTTAGTCAAAGTGTTGAGTTTTTCTCGCTGGTATTTTTGAATAATTTACATTGACTCGAGGTAGACTGCGAGCAGTCCCACTTTCCCCTCCAGATTCAAAAGTGGGACTGCTCGTTTCCCTCGAGGCTATTTGCAGCGTTATCATCAAACTCGAAATAGGTCTATTTCTAGTCTAATTTATATTCATATACTGGCATTTTGAGACAATTCTATTGTCACCAAGCTATAGGGGGCAATGCCAATTGAAACAGCTGAGAAAACTTTTGCTATTTCACGTCTTTTATCGGCTACAAGATCAATATTACAAAACATTCTTC
This sequence comes from Telmatactis stephensoni, assembly GCA_029948255.1. Classification (NCBI taxonomy): domain Eukaryota; kingdom Metazoa; phylum Cnidaria; class Anthozoa; order Actiniaria; family Isophelliidae; genus Telmatactis; species Telmatactis stephensoni. The sequence goes on from JALIZF010001476.1 coordinate 147,764, forward strand.
TTTTCTTCTTCTTTTTGTTTTACTTTCTCCATTGAAGCAGTTCTAATTCACATAGCAAAAGTCAGGTCATCCAGTAGAACTGAAAGTGCAGTTTTAACTTACTCTCATCCCGTTAAAGCATAGGAGCTAGAAGATTTCATTGTCATATATGCATGTAGGGTTACTTAGCAACCGTGTCATATACCTTTCCTTTCCAGTAAAGTTTGCTGAGATGCCGCGTAAAACCGCGGCCGAAGTCCGCGAGGCTGACGAACAACCGTTGTTATTTAGTTGCCTATATATTTTGGTTTGTTTGTTTATTGCTTAACAAAACCCTTCAAAGTCATTGCTGGCAAGCTTTCATCGCAACGCGACAGCAGCAGCATCATTTCGAGCTAACAACGGATAAGACTCTCGAAATGGTTTGTGTAAAGTCAATTAAACGAGAAAAAATTGCACCGTTTATCAAGTGCTTATCTATCACATTTATTGAAATTCAATGCCAAATGAGAGTTACAGTACAAAGAGAACATTACAATCATTTTGTGTATGGCAATTAAAGGTAGGAGGAAAGATAAAAATGGTTTTTGGTTGTAATCATGTTTCATCTTGGCAAAACCAAGTGTCTAACCTCTGAGTCTATATAATGGACTAAAAATTAGAATTTTATTTTACTTTCGTATTTCGCTTTTGTGTATGGTAGGCGTTCTAGTAAAAAAAGTCAAAAAAGGTACCCCATTCAAGACTGAAGGGGAAAGGCAACTTAACAAATCACTCAGAAAATGCAAACCCTATTTAAGACAACTTGATCGAAACTTGAGCTAAAATGTATACCCTGTCTAAGACAACAAGCCCAAAAATCAAACTCTATTTATTTGGTGGCGCATACCCGTATAGTAAATACATGGGAGTACGCAACGATAATTCATGGCAAGAACGATCCTACTTTTTGATAAGAAAAATATAAAATTCAGTTTCGATGTAATCTGGTGATTCAAGTCAAAACAGGGTCGATCATCAAAACTTTTATCCTTTTCTCATCAAAAACTAGTAGAATAATCCTTGCATTATCATTATAGCCCTGGGTCTTCGGAATCGTTCTTGGTAAAATTAAAGTGTTAATGCCAGCTGAATAGCAATTCATTTGGTTGGCTATCGCATACACATTCAGGAAGGCTTTTGAATAACGAGTATATGAAAGATCCGAGTGATAATAAAGGCAAAGGCACCGACTGTTTGATCGTGCTGTGTCAGTAATAGCTTTTATATCTAAATTAAGGACTTTGTATAGAGCTGATAGGGAGATAAGCCATTGATTTTCTTGGGATTATAAGAACAGAAAGCTCAACCGAGTAAAACTTATCAACAAGCTCGTATTTTCTGATTTTCCGATCAGCGGATATCACAGGGCAAAAAGCTTAACTGGAGGCAGTGTTTGAAAACGCTGATGTCGGATCTGTATGATATACATGAGCAATCAAGAAATAAAATGGTTATCTAAATCATTTTTGTTATCTAAGTAATTCTAGCGTGAATTAATATCACCGCTGTGATATTAGAGCTTGTTGAATTCTTTGCAAAATGTCTTCCACATGTAATATAATTTTTTTTATTTAATTCAATATGATATTTGTATTTATATATTTGCCCGCTGGCCAATGAAATGAAATGTTATTTGAAAACATCCGTCCCATGCAGCAAGACGAAAAATCAGTTCATTAAACTGACTCGATTGAAAGCTATGCAAACTTCACATAATTCTGCTTAAAAAATATACTTTTAAATTTGACGTCCTCAAATTGGCTATCCTAGTTTGCCAATATTTTGTGACAGTAAAGTCACTTTAAAAAAGTCAAGAAAAAATTAAGGTTTAAAGAAATGAAGAGATCCTTGTTGTATTCCTTAAAAGTCTGTCTTCTACGTCTATGTGGAAATAATTTTACTTTGTCTTGTTTGCTCAGGACAAGTTTGGTGTTTTAAAAATACGTCTTTATTTAATGAGTTTAGTCAAGTGACGAGGCGCAGTTCTCACAGCTCGATCCAATTAGTTTTCATTTAAATTTCGCCATGGGTGCTTGGGGCTGCAATTAGCACCCCATCTTGGTGGCATTTCAGGTCTTCTGTCTCCTAATCCAAACGAAAGCTTTCTTTTACGTTTCTAACTATTTTAAATTGACATAATAAGACTTTGACCACGAAGGCAATTAATATCTAAAAAGCAAAATGCGAGGGTTTGTTTTTGTGGGCAAACAATTTCAAGTAGCTATGAGAAGAGATTTAAAAATTTATCATTTAAGAACTAAGATTCACTATGGAAAGCCTTTTTGGCAAAGTGTTCATGTAGTATTTAAGATGTAATATTTAGTATTCAGTTTGCACTGCATGGTATGAATTGACACTGAAACTCAGGTGTGAGAAAAGAAAGAACAAATGTTGCTATGGTAACGAAAATTTGGCCATTACGACTCTTTTTAGAAGTCGTATTTGATTGGCAAATACTCATCATTCACCTAAAAAGACTTTATACTTTTACAATACTTTGAATTTTGATTCCTGATAAAACTGGAGCTAGTTTGAGATCGAGTTCCTCAAATATAGATTCGAAGAGAAATGAGTTTATCCGGAAATACAGTTTTGTCCTGAGGAGATCTGGATTACAAGATTAGTTATCACAGTGAGCCCAAGGATTGATTTATTATGAGATAGCACAATGATTGAGTCGTGATAGCACTAACAAGCATGGGAAATGCCAACTTGTATATTAATACTTGGACTTCTTAAGGGGCGGCTTAACGAAGTGCTTATATATTCGTGCGACTGGGATACATTTCATTCATTATTACTCCTTAAGCTCAGATTTGTATACTCTCCAGGAGATCATCCTCTCGACCATTAGAAATATTGACTGACGGCTTTTTACAACAAACAAAGCAAAACATTTTAAGCAGAGCTTCATGGTATTGTGGTGAAGCGATGGAGTATGTTATGTTTTTTCGAGGATATTTCCTAAAATCGAATCTGACAATCGCCATTATTTTGATCTTCTTAAGCATGTATACAGTCATTGGTAATACTATGGTTTGCATTGTGTACATCAAAGACCCTGCAAAGAAGTTAAGGACCATCTCTAACCACTTTGTTCTCAACTTAAGTGTCGCGGATATTTTAGTTGGACTTGGCGTTGAGCCTCTTAATGCTGCAACAAACTGGAATCCCGACCAAAGGATTTTCTTTTCTTTTTACATAACGGCTATAATATCATGTGTGTGCTCCATTGTAACCATCGCTGCCTTGATGATTGATCGATATATTGCTATTAGCAGACCTTTTAAGTACAAAGTTATAGTGACAAAAAAGAGAGTTCGGATTTCGTTGGTTTGCATATGGAGTTTTTCAACGCATTTTGCTCTTATGCCGATTATAGGCTGGCATACTGCAGGATTTCAGGTTTATCTATACGTTCTAGGGATTCTAATGCCTACAATGTTCATGCTGTGGTCTTATTATGGCTTAATGAAAATACTACGACAAAAGACACGAAATCTACAAAACCTCACTGACTCGCGACAAGCGAATTTTGCCCGAAGGGCAACTGAAAGAGAAAAACGAATTTCAACGACAGTGTTCATAATGTTGATCGTCTTCCTGGCTGCGTGGTGCCCGTTTGTCATAACTGACTTTATTCTTGTTTTCTGTCCTAGTTGTCGAGACAGCAATGAAATTCGTCTTGCACGAGACGTTACTCTTGTATTGGGGTTCTTTTCTTCAGGAGTCAACCCTATTTTATATGCATGGCGTGTACCAAATTTCCGTAAAGGGTTTTTCCTGCTATTCAAAATTCAGACGAAAAGCAACAAGGTGGCAACATTTCAAAAATCTTCAACTCAAAAAGAGCCGAGTTTTGCTTTGGCGTTTCAAAATGAATTACCGGCACAGAAGTCCACAGAATAACAACCAAATACTCAAACTTCATCGCCTATAATTTGGTTTCCTTTGTCCATTAATTTGTGAATGAAGAACCTGGTGATTTTGATTTCTTTTCTATTAATTGAACTCTTGTTCAGTGTTTTTTAGCTTACAATTGGTATTTCCAAAAATGCCGACGGAATTCCTCACATTGCAAACAAACTGTTGAAAACAATGTTTATTCACGCGTGACGATTCTTTAAAGAACTCTAAATTGCCACTTTACGTTATTTTTTACGTGGGCGATAATAATTCATCATAAATACAATATTTCCTCATTTGACGAGATACTAAATTACCGAGCTTTCAATAGCCTTTGAGATATTGTTTTCGTTCTTTGGTATTCAATCTTTCGTCAAAGGAAAGAAGGTTGGCTATATGCTCGGCAGGGACATCTTTGTGTCGTAGAATTAGAATACCTTGTCAAAATTAAGTTTAATTTTTTATCAATCATTCAAATAAAAAAAAAGGAAAGATAAAGCATCCTTGCTATACGTCGTAACTCATAATAGTCACTCGCATCTCCTTACCGCACCCTACTTCTTCAGCATTCAGTTTACAATATTTGAAGTTGAAGCTTTTGATGGATCAAACCGAAGTCGAAACACCTATATCCGGTACCTTTTACTCCACAAGAGGACGCGCGGTACTGACACAATATAATATTGTTTCTAACAAAATTTGCTAATAACAGATTAAGTGAAAAAAATGTACAATCTAAGCCTCGCTTACGCTTTCATAGTTCTGTATAGCACTTTCATTGAAAATTGTATGAATTAATGAGCTTTTATCAAATTATAATATTTTCAAATTCGTAAAACAGAAAAAGAATTACCATAGCTGGAAAAAGAGCATGTTGAAATTAGCAAGACAGTGAGGTTTGAAGGAATTAAATCCAAAACTCGCGAGAATATGAATTTTTGAAAAGTGTGAATTTGTAAGTGAATGTAAGTGTGAATTTCATATAATATTTCGATTTCGGAAAATTCATATCTTCGTGAGTTTGAAAGTTATTTCATTCAAACTCCACAGTTTTACTAATTTTGACGTGCTCTTTCCAGTTATGGTAATAATATTTCTGTACTGAATTACATGATAAAAGCTCATTGCATATTTGTTATATTTTTTTAGCTTCTTCTTATTTTTTTTCACCTGTCACTATGGGGCCTTTTGTACTTGACTAACACAACAAAAACTCCTTGCATTATTCTTGTGCGAACAGTAGGTTCTTTTACATCCCTATACTGTTGATTGATTGATTCATCATTATTTAAATACGGTAGTTCCATAACTTTTACAACTTCTTTACGTGAAAGCCGTATATAAATAGAAGCAAATACAGTTAAAATTAAAAACTGATTTGCATTAATAACAATTATAAAATATGTAATCAATATAGGTATAAAATAGAAATTCTAATAATATGTTTAAGAAATTGGTATTAGATAAATGGTTGGAGAGAGTCCCAGGTTTTTTATCCCTCTAAGTAAAAGAACCTTTACCATATTCGGCCTTCGGGACTTTGCTAAAATCTAATTTTAGATAATTATCCCTAAGACAAGATTTGTAAGGTTTTTTCCCGAACTGATGACAAGAAAGATCACGAAGATATTTAGGAGCTTTGTCATTGATTACATCAAACATTAAGGTGGCTCGACTGGGTATTGTTTGAGGCGCACCTCCGCTGTTTGATCGCAAAATGCGTCACGGCAAAAAAACCTAACTTCAAAAAATATTCCACAGCAAGTCTAGCGATAGATTAAAGTTTCTTTTGACGTTTAAATCATTTTGATTGGAGTTTTCAATAATTTATAGTGGCGGCATGGCGATTTTCATAAACCTGATTTTTTGGAAAAACTAGAGTTTTGTACCGAAAACTGCATTTACTGTTTTATAAATTCTAAATCAACTTCTGAACTCTTCTGAACTCTCTCATCAAGCGAGACTTGATGTTACGTCGTGTAACACATTATGTGACACATAACAAACGGAACTATAGAAAACATAGGGATAATAGCCCTTGTCTATGTTTGGAGTCAAAACAATCAACAAAATAGTGGAAAAAGCTACATAGTTAACATTAACTACATATATTAAGCGCTAAATAAAGCACATATGGAACAACAGAAAGAATTAAAAGCGATTTTTTGCCAGACATTCGAAAAAAGAAAAGGAAAAGAGGGGAAAAAAAAGAAAGAAATTTGTAATGTTTAGGAAATGCACCCCACAGAAACAATGCAGTGAGATATATGAATAATTATAATTTATAATTAAAAATAAAAAATGAAAATGAAATTTATCAGAAAAAATATCAAAATCACTAAACATCTAAAAACAATTTCAAAAAGATGTAATTTTAACTTAAAGCTTGGGAAAGAAACGGAAAAAATGAAGAAAAAAGAAGTCAGAAAAGAATCCGGCGTCGACGAGGATCGAACCTGTAACCCCTTAAAGAGCACCCCCGGAACTAATATAACAGACTGAATGAATAACTGTAAAAAGAAAAAAAGAAAAAGAAATTTTGGGACGATTCTCCCGAGACATTCTGAGAAGCTGAGACATCGAATCGACTTACGTTACGGATGAAGATTTCGGCCCCATCCACGCTATCCCGGTGCTACATAAAACACTTATCTTAGCCCGAAGGCCAGGGAGGGAGACGATATCCGGACCCTAATCCATACCTTTAGATATCACCTTAGACCGCTGCGCTACCTAGACACTTAATAAATTTAATGACTAATTGGGGTAGTCTATTCGGCGAAGTTTCATTGTAATGCTAATACTCCCCAGGGACAGAAATGAACCAATCAGAGTCCAGCTATCAAAAAAATAGCTGTTTTGTAAACAAATAGAAAGAGAAAATAAAAGAATAAGTTTTCAGGAACATCGAGCTTGTCTGCATTGTTTTACTCCATCGATTTGTCCCAATTCCCCAGGGAGATAGAAGAACCAATCAAAATCTAGTCGATTGAAGAGGGATCAATAAATTTCCATGAATATTTTAAGTACAGCAAGCTTCAAGCCGTTACGTACGCTATTACTTATGGATTTTTATTTCCGTTCCAAAGTGAAATGATCGGCCTCACTGAAGATGTTCAGTTGGAATCCACGTTTCGTATTTCAGGAATATCCCTAGAGCGTAATCAGATGAAGACATCAGCAAAGGTAAGTTCTTTTATAAGTTAAGGTGATTTAAAATTCGGCATGGATTGATACTTTTAGCTCATCGTTTTAAAACAAAGCTCGTAGTTGTTTACATCTACGCGTTTGTTCTTCAATATTAACACCAAATTTGTTAGTTACATGGTCGATTTGAGTTTAATTGTTTAAGTAGACGAGAAATTAAATCATAACTGATCTCGTCAAAATGTATCCCCGAAAACTCCACAGAGAATCTCGTAATGCAGAATGCCAAACTCGAGCAAGTTTTTAAATTGTCGTATTCAAAATATTGGGAAATGCCATTTCTGCCTAGAAACTTAATAACACAAAAAGGTAAACCTTGTAAATTTTTTATAGTGCTTTCATTACATGATGAAATCTTTCAAGTGATTCACTGCTCTGCCTGACGAATCATCCTATATATAGTCAAGGTAACTAAAATTACACGATTGTAAAAAACAGAGTAAGCACCAGACTGAGACATGCACGTCACTTGATTTGACATGTTTCACCGCATTTGTGCTATTTTCAAACCACAGGTCACTTACGCGCGCTCGTCAGTTTTGAACATTTACATTCATTTGCTTTCAACGCGAGGTGAATTCGATCGAATCGTGTTCTAAAAAGAAATCGAATGGGGGACAACACATCAAAGTTTTTATAAGGGTGTGTGCGGAGTCTCAGTCACCTGATTATACTCTCCTGGATTTATTCGTTATTTTTTATGTTAGTCTTGTGGTTAGGGAACGGGAACTAATTTCGAAAACTGAAGAACTGATGTCCAAAGCTGTTTTTTTAATCATAATCGGTACCTATTTTAATATCCCTTATCAATCTTGGGGCGGGGTAGGGAGTGGGGTGGGGGTGGGAAAGAACTAGAACCCTTCACTATCCCTCTGACTTTCTCATGCGACCTGCGCTGGGGCTATTGTTAATGGGGCTTGTTGCATAATTTGTAGAAACCCAGAACAAAAGATGTTATTTTCCCTGTAGCTTGTAACATTGTACACAACATGCATCGTGCGTGTGTCCGACCCTGCAACAGGTGCGCGAACAGTTAGAGAAGTAGAAACGAGTTCCTTTTCTGAAGCCATACCAACCTTGCAACAGATCGCGCAACGTTTTTCGCAACAACTACAGAAGTACAACCGAGCTATTTCTGGGGCATTGCGCGCGCCTGTTGCAGGGGTTAACACACATTCTGTTGCGCGCAACATTGCAATAACCTTGGACTACTTAAATTGTTATGAGTTGGATTTTGGTATTTTAAACCTTGGCTACCATTTTCAGAGCTAATGCACACATTCCAGATGGCGCGGAGCTTCAGTAACGAAAATTCGGATAAATTTCGACGAATGTTTCGTTCTTTTACTCAAGTAAGCATACGTCTGTTGTGGGCAGGGCCAGAGTTCAAAACGTCGCCTGAACAAAAATTCTTACACATGTTCTAAAATGAAACATTTATAATCATAGATAAAAACAGTTTTCTGATAAACGTCTTTAAAGTCCGTATGCTTTTTCCTTGTGCTTGTCTACTGACACCTATCGTTTCCTTGACAGCCTAGATATGAGCACAGTCTGGATTTTAACCTTCTTCTCTGGATGGACTGGATGGAGAAAGTGGAAATGTAGCACTATGTATTCTAAATGATGCATTATTTTTAGCAAGCAGCGCTATTAAACGTTTGATAGATAAAACGGTTTTCTGATTTACATCGTTAAAGATCCGACATAAAACGTGGTTTTCGTTTTCAGATAAACGTCTTTAAAGTCCGTATGCTTTTTCCTTGTGCTTGTCTACTGACACCTATCGTTTCCTTGACAGCCTAGATATGAACATAGTTCGAATTTTAACCCTTTTCGATCTCTGAGTGGAGAAGGTTGAAATCCGAGTACCATATGTATTATAATTGCTGCATTATTTAATTAGCAAGCGGCGTTGTTAAACGTTTGATTAATGTTACGATCGTACTTTCAAGACCGACAGGGAAGAGTTAAACTTGCTACAGTTAACAGCGCTTGGCATGACATAAAGAAAGGTTGTCCTCAAGGCTCATGTTTTGGACCTTTGTTGTGGAACATATTCCAAAATGACTTAAATTACAGTATCAAGAAATGTAATTTGTCCATGTACGCAGATGATCACCAAATATGTGCGTCTCATCAACGGCTTGATAATGTGGTTACTTTGTTAAACAGCGATGCTGAGATTATGTCCGACTGGTATAAAAGTAACTTTTTGCAGGCAAATAAAGACAAATTTCAAGCAATAAAGAGTACACCAGAGGCACAGATCGTCATTGACAATGAAGAAATCGAATGCGCAAGTTCATTAAAGCTGTCAGGAGTCCATATAGACAACAAACTTAACTTCAGCGAACACATTCAACAAGTCTGCTTGAAGGCAAATTGCAAAATTGGTGTTCTTTCAAGAATGAAGAATTTGGTTCCTGAAAAGACGAAGGTACATCTGTTTAAGGTGGTTATTCTCCCCAAGCTAAATCACTGCTCACTTGTGTGGTTATTTCTTAGGGCATCTGATCAGAGGAAGCTGGAGAGGATTCAAGAAAAGGGACTGAGAGTTGTTTTCAAGGACAGTGTATCAACATATGAAAATTTATTAAAGAAAGCAAGACTGCCTACGTTGTATAACAGAAGACTGCAAGACTTGATGATCTTAATGTTCAAAGTTAAAAATGTACATGTACAAAGTATATTTCTGAATTGTTCCAAACAATGAATACTAGTTATAACTTACGTACTTCAGACTTTGCTATACCTAGATTTAACACAGTGACCTACGGTAAACATTCCATTAGATACCTAGGTCCTTATTTATGGCGGAAGCTTCCTGGAAATGTACGCACACAATGTGACTTGAACAGTTTTAAGAGACAACTCAGGAAAATGGACTTGGAAAGCTTATTGGTTGATAAATGTTCAACTGGCTGCACTTTATGTTATTCTTAAATTAGTCAATACAGTATTTTTACAATTTCTATAATTCTTATAATTTTAATATTATATATATCATTTTATATTTTGAATTTATATTTATATCGATCATATTATATTCACATTTGTACACAAAATATGTATATATTTCTATATTTTATACTTTATGTTATTTATGTTATGCCGGTTATGGTGTCCTCAATTAGCAACACCATGCTAAAGTCAAAAGACACTGAAATAAAGTTTATTATTATTCAATTTTCATACACTGTACAAATTCTGATTTTCTGATTGGTCAGTTTGTACCACGTGACGCGTTGTTATGACGTGACAACACGTCATTATGCAATAACTTCCATGAAATAAATATAGACAAATCACTTGTTGTGTTCAGTTCTACGAAACTTTGTTGTGTTCAGTGAAAGATTGTTGTGTTCCACGAAACTTTGTTGTGTTTTCAAAGCAATTTTGCATTGTTTTTTTGCCTCTGTCGGGGCCACCGTAGGGCATCTATCCGGGCATAATGACACAATCAGCTTTTACCGGCTTTTAGCTCTTACCCGCCAAATGACACCTTTGTAAGTTCTAGCTCACAAAAATGAATATATCTCGGCTCAGTGAAATTGAATTAATTAAATCAAAAACTTTTTTTAGGATGTCTTCTCTGAGTTTCTATGCACCTCGGAATATTAAGTTTTTTAACGTTTCTTTTGGTTTAATATTGAGATATTTAGGATTTAGTAAAGAGAGAGACAAAGTCTCTGAAAGTTTCTGAAATGAATGAATGAATGAATGAATGATTGAATGAATGAAAATATTTAAAAACGATAGAGAATAAGAGAAAAGAAAAACTAAATGAGCGGATCGGAGTTAAAAATTCTCGGTCGCTGACCAAGAGGAACGCAGGCTCTGGGCAATCTCGTACCATTGGGCTTCCTGGGTAAATATTTCTTGAGCATGCGCATCAATCGACCAAGTGGTTGTGTTGGTGTGGCTGGATTAGATTGTGCAGGATTTCAGTGTTTTTTACGGCTTCTTCAGAAGGGAATACAGGTTAGTAAGTGATTGTACATTGTATATTGTCTACATTTGCGTGATTTTTTGCCGATCGATCGCTAAGTATCGATTGCAAATGCTAGAAAATGGCGGGAATTTGCACTGTTGTCTCGAAGGTTTGTTTTAAGCTCAAAATTAAGTTACTGGACCTTCAAGATAATTCGACTAATCTTTTCGAGAATTTTTGTAGACTTTTCAGTTCGAAGTTTTTTCTTAATGTTCCGGACTAGAAAATGACTCAAGAGGTTTACAAAAAAGGTTTTATGTGTAAGTTTTAATTAAGTTGTTTGGCTAGAGCTGACTTCGTGTAGAGTAACACAGTCTACGTAATTTAGTTAGCCACAAGAAAAGTCTCCAACCTTATGCGATAGAACGAACTAACAAATGATGTTTTTAGTTCTTGACTTTTACTTCTTTCAAGACCATGCATGACTGTGTTTTGTGACCAATGCATGACTTCATTTTCTCGTATTTCGTAATTCAAAGCTACAAGTTTGCTCTACAATGAAGATTAGTTTTAGACTCTTTTTGATGAAAAAGTATCTTCTGGAAAAGGACTCCGCAGATTTTGCAATACAAGTTGTGTGCTACACAGAAAAATAAACAAGAGAAACTTTGCTCCCCAGGAGGGGGGGGGGGGGACTATGTTGCAAAAGGATCGGATATGCTCATCGTATTTTGTAGGGTGTTATGGTGTGGTATCTCTTAGACAGAGCTTTCAATAATATTTGGAGTAAGCGGGCCTATCTAAAAATTTTGAAATTTAGAACCTCGGAAATGCATTTTCCAGCAATTTTGGGCATCATTTAGTACATTGCATAATGTAAAATTTGCCATTGTCTACCCTTAATAAACCTATATTATTTAATATATCACCTGATAATAAATCATTATCAAGCCAGATTTGAACTAAGATGAACAACAAATAAAAGCAACTTTGCTTTTTGCCAACAATTAACTCTTATTTATACTTATTACCATAATTATTATACAATATTTGAACAATGCTTGATTGCAAACGATCGAATATCACGCTTGGCCGCCATTTTGTTTGTTTGGAACACAGCTGGTCTTAGCTACCACAGGAAGCCCGTTATATTACCCAGGGCCCTTTGCCATTTCCAAAGAATGCTGAATCCACTGATGTTATTATATGTCTTTATTTGATAATGAATGAAATGTTAGTCCCCTTTTAATTAATCATGTGTACTTTATTATGTCTAAAATAGCCGTCAGACTAGGCAGACGTATCCGTTGATAAATCGCCGGTTGCCGGCTTCTATTGAAAGCTCTGCTTAGGGTGTTAAAATTGAAGTTTAGAGTTTTGCTTGATAAACAGACAGATTTTCTTTTTAAAAGGAATTACATTTTGTCTTTATTTGGTCAAAAATAAAAATAAATATTTTTAGCTCTTTAAAAACAGGCTGCACTTTTGTAATTTACATGACAGAAGTCAACAGCACAAAGGGTCTAGCTCCTAATCGAACATGGTTTTGTAGCCAATCAGATTCCAAGAAAATTACCACAGCTTATTTCAAAATTATGCAACCTGCAATTGATAACTTCTGTTGGAAGTCTTGTGATGTAATGGCTTTAATCAAATTGACAATGTCCTGCAAACAAAAGATGAGCAGGCCAACAAAAGTAGTTCTGCCATGTAGTTTCTGTTGTGTTTAGTGACACCATGTGCTCAGTGCCATGTTTAATACCCAGCATGCTTTTCAAGATACAATAGACACAGGGAGCCCAATATGTGACATCTCCCCCTCTAAGTTAATCACTTTACAATATAAACAATTCTCCATGTTGATAAAGGGATCCATACGTGTTTATATAGGATATGCAATTCAATAGGGCATTTGGTTGTATGCAAAAAATTGTGTGTATAGTGTATATAGGGTATGCCATAAAGAAACTAAATAAATAGGTAAAAAAGTGGAATGAAAAATAGAAAGAAAAATAAATAAGTAAAAAATAAATGAACTAAATAAATAGGTAAAAAAGGGGGATAAAACAAAAAGAAAAAGAGGAAAAATGTTTTTAAGGAGAAGCAAAAATTAGATAAGTGGATAGCTAAAATAGTGAAATAGGAGAAAAATAAATAAAACATAAAAAATAATGAAAAAAGAAAAATGAATAAAAATAAAAATAATAGAGAGCAAAACCGTGTAAAGAAAAAATAGTAGGAGGGGAGGGGAGGGGTGTGTGGATAAGGAATGTAGTGTGGTTAGGAAGGAATGTAAGGAATGTAGGTAAACTGTGCATAGAGGGAATGATGTTGCGAGACACACGAAACAAAGCAGACATAAAATAATAGAGTGTATAGATAAATGGTATAAGGTAAACAATCGATGTGGGTATCGAAAAATAACATGAATAACATACAGGGAAATCTAAGTAAAATCTAAGTGAGCTCAAATAGATAGGACTGTGGTCGCGTCTCGTACAAGAAGGGGAACCGACGGAAAGGTCGCCGAAACTGCTTGTGTACTATTCATCAGGAGCAAGATACAAAGCAGCGGATGTAAACCCACGCGTTTCGTAACTTAAAAGCGCTTCAAGTCTTGCCCTACACGTGATCGGACGACTGAAGTACGAGAGGCGCCACGTAAGGAGAAGGAGGTTGTAAAGTGTGTAAGAATAAAGGTCAGACTTACTACGATGATGTATAATTTGTGGACATGGCTCACATGGTACACCAATCTTGAGTTGAACCGTGATAAATTGTCGAGAGAGTATAAAGAGTGGCTTGCAGATGGACGGATAGCTGAGAGTGAGGTCAATGTAATGTGAGAGGGGGCGTAACGCAAGTGACTGCGGGATGGTGTAGGATGATACGGGACAACGTGAGTTGGGTTGCCTGTGTGTGGCGTGTAATATTAGGGGAGGGAACGGGTGTCTGTTATTAGGTCGTGGGCCTGTGTATAGGCCTGTGAGGGTAGTATGGTCATGGCCCTGAGTGATTATGGGTAGGGGTACACTTGGTGTGGGTAGGTGGGTAGTCGGCAAGGATAGGGGTGGGTGTACTTGGGGTGGGTGACAGGTCAAGAGGGGAGGGGTGGACGGGTATGGGGTTAGGGGGATCTTTAGAAGAAGTGTGTGTGTGTGTGTGTGTGTTAGGGGGGTGTCTGTTATTAGGTCGTAGGCCTGTGTGTGGGCCGGTGAGGGTAGTATGGTCATGGGCGTGAGTGATTATGGGTAGGGGTACATTTGGTGTGGGTAGGTGGGTAGTCGGCAAGGATAAGGGTGGGTATACATGGGAGTACATTGTGAGTTGTGCTGTTGGTGGGTGCCTGGAGGGGGGCTGGGTGATTGGGAGGAAGCAGTTGTAGGATGATTTTGTTGTTAGTTTTGTAGCAGAGGTTGTTGGTGTGTGTGCTGGTGGTGGCAGTGGAAGAAATAAATGTGCTAGTGTGGCTTGGGAGGGTAAAGGGAATGAGGAGGTGGTATATGCGAGAGAGGGAGGAGGATGGGATGTGAGTGTAAGTGTTTAAAACAGGGGCACAAATGAACCTAGAGAGTTGTAATTGGCCTTCCAGTTGTACCTTACAGCCAAGTGAAGCATGCTGATGTAGTGAAATATCTTGAACTGGTCCAAGAACTGTTAGTAAAATTATATGGATTGGAAAATGCAGATAGAAGTGAATTACCTACTATTCCATTAGGAGGAGATCTCCTAGGAAGAGAGAGAGCTTCAGGGGCAAAAAAGCTAAGAAGTGGCTGTGACACTAAAGCTGAACGGTTCTCCAATATCATTGAGGTTACAGAGTACTGGCATGCAAAGCAATCATTTCTCAGTGTAAGTGATTTCACCTCATTTTCAACTGAAATGCATTAATTTATTCTATTCTCTACTTTCACATATCCAAAAGGTCTTTGGGAATATAGGAATATAGTAGAATTTGTTATTCAACTTTGCTTAATTTGAAACCTGTTTGTTTATTTTGTTTTCCTTAATTGTTTGTTTGTTTGTTGTTGCTATTGTTGTTTGTTGTTGTTGGTGTTTTGGGGGAAAGTTTGAATATTAGCTCTTTCCACAAAGAGCTGTTCAATCAGTTCATTTTTGTGAAAGTAGAGTTTATTTATTTGTTTATTTATTAATCTATTTATTTATTCAGCTTTCAACATATGTCAAAGAGAACTAGACAGATGGTGGCCACCTATAAGATAGTCTCCAAAATATAAATAAAAACCAAACCAAACAATGTTACTATAAATATAATTAGAAAACCAAAGAGAACAAAGAAAATAAACAAGCAAAAAATATGTTTCACACTTCAAATGTCCCATTTGTGTATCACAACAAGCACAATAATATTATATGTCAATGTATCCAACAATTTTATAGATATTATACATTCATTTAATAATTAATCTTTTATTATTGTTGCATTCTTAACCATATTGTTTCTTTCTTAGTTATGCTGGGAAAATCTATACAACACACAATCTGGTAGAGATGTTGGCACATTATTCTATTTCAGAAATGTTCTTGGAAGAAGGAATGTCAAAAAGAAAGTTAAAGACTGCTACGCTCCAGCAGAAAACCTGTTCTTACAAGTTGCAACAGGCTACCTTGTTGCTGCATTTCTAGAATGGGCTGGTGTAAAGAACACAGAGGAGGAACCCAAGAACTGTCCAAAGCCTCCAGACCTAAAAGTAGCAAGAATGTTAAAATTGCTTACTTTGAAGAAACAATTGGTGCCTTTGTAGACAGATACTGTTTAATGGAAGGAAATGTGGAACAAGCAATCAGACAGCAGCATCTGCAGAAAGAACAGCAGAAGCAACAACAACAACAACAGAGAATGCAAGGATCAAACCAACAACTGGATGCGTCACAGCATGTTAACTCTGAACAATCAAATGTTGACAAAGAAGAAAAAAAGCCTGAAGAGAGCCTTACAGAAAATATTTCTGATGACAGAGTGACAAATTATGGACTTTGGGTAATTAAATTAGGCATTGTTTTAATGCAGCTTAATGATACAGAAAAAGAAGGCGATGGAGAGAGATACATAAGAAATGCTAAACTTTTACTACTGCTATTTCGTGCATGTGTACATGGGAAGAAGTATGCATTTGAAATGTTTCGACTAGTTAGCAAAGTAAGATGTCAGTACACCCCAAAACTTTCTCGTAGAGTGATACATGGCCGATTTGTGAATTGGAAGGGTGGTGCTGGCAACAATTGTGCAAATGACTTAAAACAAGAACATCTTGTTAAGTTTAACAAAAAACTTTTGAGAGGAATGGGGGCACAAAAAACAGAGCAGGCTGTAAAAAGAGCAACATCTGCAGCATGTGGGCTTAAAAAAGTCCTTGAAAACTTTGATTGTACCTCAAGTATTGCACCTGATTCGTCTTCACACACCTACAGAAATAGTGATCGAGATCAAAAAGAGATAATAACAATCCTCCTTGGAAAGAAAGTTTTTAAAACCACCCCAGGAAGAAAACACACTCACTTTCCCACTCTACCAAACAGTCCCCTGGACCTCATTGACATCTGTTTACTAGAGAAGTGGATGAAAAAGCATAGAAAGAAACTAGCAGAGGATCCAGAACTGTTTCTTGATGATGAAGCAAGTGAAGATGATGAAGACAGTGATTCAGAATGGGAAGATACTGATGACAGTGATGATGAAAATGATGATGATGATGAATAATTTAATGTAGATTTAACAAAAAGGTAAATGAACAAAAACTAGAAATTGTTTTTTTAAAGGTTTCAATAGAGTTTTAGTAACACCACTGGAATTTTTTGCCACTACTGTTTTTCAGAAAATGAATAACATTATGTACTATTAAATAAATAATTAATTCATTTATAATTGCTGTTACCATTGGTGAGACTATTGCAAGATTCAAAGCTACATCAATGTAGACCTATAGAAAGTCCTCCAAGATTTTCCATATATCTTGAGCTTGAGTTTTGCTAAATAGAGGAATTTCATTTTCCAAGTCATTCAAGTTGTGAATCACATGAAACCTTTCCAAAATCAAATCAATGACTTGCTCACTCAAACCGGTTGTAAATGTTATTCCAACATAGCTTGTTGTGTTGGAAGATGACAACCTATATTGCTTTAGTTTATCCCTAAGGTCTTGACTTTTCTCAGGTGGTAGTTTTGGCGGTTGTGATGTCAAGATACTGCTTCTATTATGTTGTTCATTTACCTCCAAGGTGGCACATGCAGCCACAAGTTCTTCATCTTCTTTCTTTTCACTGCAGATAGAGCATTTGCATAACAGTTGGCAATTATCACAGCAATTATGTAAGGAATGGTCTTCAGGCAAAGAGTAGCCAAAGTATTTGAGGAGGACTTGCCTTCTACAGGATGTTGTTTGCACATATAATCTCATAGTTTCATGTAAGGACTGTTTATTCTTACTAATGTCATAAGAATTAAAATGCATTTCAGAAACTGCCTGCTGACCCTCTCTTCCAGCTCTGCTTATTTCTTGATAAAAATCTTCAACAGAACAAGGAACTCCAATATGTATAACATGATCTACATTTGGGCAATCTACTCCTATGCCAAATGCTACAGTCACCAATAAAACTCTTGACACACATGTACCATCAATCAAACTTGATATTAAATATTTTTTATACTTTTCTGGGTACTGGGCATGGTATTGGGCAAAAAGTCTGTTTTCAAATGTTTTGCTTGCTCCTTTAGGGTAGTATTGGTCATTACCAAGTAAAGTATTTAGAATAGAATAACTTTCTGCACATATCTCCAAATTACTAAATACAATAGTAAGTGGCATGTCCAACATTTCTTTTTTTAGCTTCAATGCTATTGGTCTTATTACTGATTCAACCTTGTCTTCTCTGTTAGGTCTTCTGTGAACAGAGAAAAATATATTGGGTCGATTTGGATTTTCACGAACAAACACTGGGTCATCAAGTCCAACAGATTTAATTATTTCTTTCTGGTAGTCAGCATTTGCTGTTCCAGTGAGTACCAAGAAAGGTATATTAGGAAATATAGTTCCCAAAACATTGATATTGGCATAAGCTGGTCTGAAGGTTTTCCTAAGAGATAAAAAGAAAAAGGTTTATGTACTTGTGGTTTAAGAACTAAATAAGTTATATGCTAGAATGTTGTAATTAAGATTTAAATACAAATGAAATAAAGCTTAATAAAGAGCACATTTTTTGTAACCCACAAAAAGGATTAAAAGACTTGAGATTTGAAAGACAGTGCTAACATCACTTACCACTGAACGACCAAGTGTGCCTCATCTACAACAATTGCTCTTACATTTTTCTGATATGGAGTGCTTTTAAGCAAGTTCTTTACTGTAGTGTTGTCCACAAGTACCTCAGGATGGGCGAAGATAATCGAACATTCCGCGTTTTGTAGGTCTTCTGTTATTTTCAAATCATCTGTCATTCTCAATACGGCACACAAGATTCCTTTTTTCGCTAGTTTTGTTATCTGTTCCTCCATTATGGCATTGAGTGGCGAAAGTACAATGATGATAGAGTCATTCGTGTCCTCAAGATAATTAAAAACGAACGGTAAGCTTTGGTAAATTATCGATTTCCCGTAACCCGTAGGAAGTATGCAAAAACAGTCCTTTCCTTTCATACTGACTGCCTGTATGGCTAGTATTTGCTTTTCTTTTAACTTGAAATTTACTTTTAAATTGTTCTGAGCGCTCTTAATACTTTCCTCGAAGGCCGCCATTTTGTTACCGGAAGTAAGAAATTTCTAGAGCATGCGCACTTTTAATGACCTAGAATCTGGGACATCCGGTTTTCATATTACCAGGGCCTTCGATTTTTTTTGAGAAGGGCCTGGGAACGAGGATGACTCAGTTTTGGGCCAAGAGAGAGGTCGTTTATTGATAGTAACCAAGTCAAGGAAGGAGCAGAAAACACTCCTAATAATAGACCTCTCTATCCACCAAATCCCCAAAACAAGCCCACAGTGTATTAATTTAAAATGATATATTGCCCTCGTGCAGACTAGACTTAATGCGGGAAGCCACCAGCAACTTTGAAGGCATAGACAAGTTCAAATAATCCGTCGGAGAACCAGTCTCCGAAAATCTGAATGAGCTCTCCTGGTATACCAACACTGAAGGCCCACGAAGCGCCCCCCTGCGAAAGGAATGTCCCCGATAAGAATTAGCATCAGGCACCCCTGCCAGATGCAACCTAGTCCTAAAGACCTGCACAAATTGTGGTTTGGTGATAGGCACCAAACGATAACCTGCTTTGTTAGCGGGAATAACAAAGGCTGGGGCTGGGCCAACTTTCCCGATCGCAGCTTACCTTTCTCCTTTTTCTGTTTAATGGCCACCTCCCCATCATCAGACTCTTCATCCGAGCTTGAAGACGAAGATAATCCCAGATCCGCGAACTGTTTATCTACTGTCTTAGATGGAGAAGACGCTCGACGAATTTCGTCTAAGCTGGGAACGCCCCAAAATTGGGGAGTCGCTGATCTTTGCTTTGTAACTTTCGTCTCCTGTTTAACATCTTCCCGAAGGGACTCATTTCCTTTGTGTAGCTCCTCGAGCTCCTTTCTAAGCTGACGTATTTCTTTGTCCTTGGATATACGCTCCCTTACCACTTTCGCGGCAGCAATCTGTTCTGTCAACTCTCGTACTTCATTGTGCTCGTCCTCGTGGTCCTTTGGCAACTCCGTAAAACTGTTGTGGAATACTTCTTCATTCTCCAACTCTGTGACAACCGCCTCACCGTTATGCAGGGCCACATAATCTACACGCTCTGTACGACGGTGCCGATCCATAATGAAATAGCTATACTAAAAATTATACTCAAAATATGTAACAACAAATCTAACAAGGCCAGCAAGCCGGTAACACAAGCTATATAATGTAGAGTAACATGATCCCACTAGTAATCCAATCCGAGTCCATGGCGAATTAATTATTTTAACCAATCAAAATATAACAATTAACATGATAACACCATTTGTTAGAAGAATAACCTGATCATGTAAATATCAAAATATGACTCAAATGTCAATAACTATAACAGATAACAATGTCATTGTTCACTTAGCTGATCCTAGTCTTCTGAGGTATATGTTCAGTGTTCAATAGACTGTAAACTGTTAGTGCATTTGGTAGTCAGTGTGCCAGACAGGTGGTCCTCAACTGCGTATCTTCATGTTGAACTTCGCATTCTGTTGTTGAGCTCTGTCTAGCACTTTCTTCAGAGTGCAATCGTGCTCCTCCTCTGTGTTAGCTGCAATAAGCATGTCATCATAGATCACGTGTACGTTCTCAATGTCTCCAAATGTCTTATATGCCATCTTCTGCAGTACCTCTGATGCACTAGAGATACCGAATGGCATACGGCGAAACTTGTTCCTCCCAAATTGGGTGCTGAATGTGCAGAGTAAAGAACTTTCAACATTGAGTTCTACTTGCCAGAATGAATCCTTTTGGTCAAGGATGGTGAAGTATTTATTTCCACCAAGCTGAGTTGCAACTTCTTCAAATGTGGTGATCAGGTAGTGTTCTCTGTCTATACTCTCATTCGCCTTAATCACGCGGCAGCCATCTTGGAAATGGTGTCACCATTTTCAAGGCGAAAACGAGGTCACACATGTCAAATGTTTTATTTTTTTGTCATGGCGAGTCATGGCCGTCATGGCAGAATAAAATGCCGAATAAGGATCACTGCTGTGTGCCTTTGTGCCGTAATAATAGGTCAAAGAATCAAAAAGCTGTAACCTTTCATCAATTTCCAAAAGAGAAAGCTTTAAGAAAACAGTGGATACAGAAAATTTGCCGAGACATTGGCAAATTTTTCAAGGTAAGACGGAGTTGAGCTCACGTTCGCGACACTTGTTATCAAATTGTTTACCCTCGTATTTTTTAAATCATTTCAGATTACAGATGCCACTCGAGTCTGCTCTCAGCACTTTAACGATTGTGACATAATGAAAACACTAGCAGGAAAGCGTATTCTTGTTAAGGACGCTGTTCCATCTGTATTTGAGTGGACACCTCCAACGAAAACTACAAGACCTGGACCAAAACAGCGACTATGCGTGACACCTGTCGTAGAGCTTGCTGTTACAGGTACAAGCAGTTCATTCCTTTAATCTATTTTGTGTTTTTAAATCTATGTACTCACCTCGTTTATTGATTTTTTGCAGTCTCTTCTGAAAATACTGTCGAGCTAGAATCCGACTCGAATGAAGTATTATGTCAACACCAAGACACCAGTGTTGCAACAGAAGACACTATAAACACTCACAATGTTACAGATACCCAAGTTTATACTCCAACTGTAAACAACCATGATTATACATACTCAGGATGCCAAAGTTCAACCGAGGAAATGCTGACTTCAGCTCAAAAAAGGATAGAAGAACTAGAAAGGCTTCTTGAAAAACAAACATTGTATACAAAATTGCAGCTAATGCCAGATAAACAAGTCAAGTTCTTCACAGGCTTCCCTTCCTTCAAGATCCTGGTGGCAACTTTCAATATTTTAAAACCAACAGCAGAGAAAATGTACTCATGGTCTCAATTACAATGGCTCCGTGGGAAGGGGGAAGCTGCTATAGAACAGTTAAGAAACTATACAAAGTCATGTAAGCTTAGTTTATTTGAGCAGTTTTATTTATTTCTTCATAAATTGCGGGTTGGGACTTTTAACCAAGAATTAGCTAATACTTTCAGTGTATCTCTTACAACAGTCAGTCGAATCTTTATCACATGGACAAATTTTCTTTACTTTGTCTTAAGAAGTATGCCAATATGGCCATCACAAGCTAAAATCCAGAAACACATGCCCAAATGTTTCAAAAAATTATATCCTAAATGCAGAGGTATTATAGATGCTTCTGAAATTAAGGTTCAGAAACCATCAAGTATGGTATTAAATAGTGAAATGTATTCTTCGTACAAGAGTCATACAACCCTAAAAGGTAATGTTGTAATTGCTCCATCTGGAGAAATAATTCATGTTAGTGCTCTTTTTGAAGGCTCTATATCTGACAAAGAACTAGTTAGGCAGTCTGGGCTACTCCCCTTACTTGAACCAGGTGATCAGCTAATGGCTGACAAAGGTTTTGTTATTCAAGACCTCTTAACTCCTATCCATTGTGAGATAACTGTACCATCATTCCTCTCTTTAAATAAACAATTTTCTAAGAAAGATCTTCATCAGAGTAAGCAAATACACAATTTATGGGTTCACGTTGAAAGAGCTATAAGGAGAGTGAAAGAGTTTCATTACTTTGACCATGTTATCCCACTTTCTGTAGCAGGAAGCATTAACCAATTATGGACAGTAGCCTGCTTAATTACAAATTTTCAAGGACCTTTATTTTATGAAAGTCATCATGAGGAGTAAAATATTATGGTAGTGTGCACTACATTGTGAAAAGGAATCTTTGTGATGATGATTGTGATCTTATAATATATTTTCTATAACTGCAAGTTTTAGACAATGGATGAATATGAAAGTGACCCAAGTGACTAATTTTCTATTTTTGACAAAATTCACCTTTTTTTCTGAGAATCTCTTGCTCAAACAAGGAAAATATAAAAGTCACTTAGGTCACCTTAATTTTCACCCCTTCATTATTTTTCTAAGTATTAATACAACATATACATATACAATATTGAAATATATTTATACCATACATTAAATTCTAACTTTGTTAAAGTTCAAGTTCCTGTACTGATTGAAGATCGAGCTAATAAAATACAGGTGCAGAATGAGAAAATGAAAAGTGAAATTCATGCTAGCAAACTCCTACTAGCAGACCACTATGTGACATGAGGTGCCTATACTTTACTATGCCTCAAGCTAGAAATAAGACATAATTGCTAATTACTGTGTTAAATAGGGCAAATGATAATTGAAATAAAACATATTTACTTTTTCAAGCATTTCTGAAAAAATATCAGTGTCAAAGTAAATTCTTTCTAAGTGGAACTCTTGTTTACAAAAAACAAAAAAATCTCCCCAAGTACATCCTGTGAGACCCAAGCATGCCATCACTTGATAATAATATTGACGTGATTTCCTTAAAGAGTATTTCCCAGTTCTTGCATTGAATTAGGTTTGATAACCTGTCTGCCATTGAACACTTGATTTCGAGAAGACCCCATGCTGAATTCTCAGTGGGATCATGAACTCTCCTGTCAGGGCTGCATCCAAGGTGAGAAAGGGATGGATTTATTATAAAGCCCACTTTATAACATGTATTACTTGATTGTTCGGAATAGTATTGTGCAGCCTCATCCTCATGTTCTACGCCATACTTCATAGAAGAACTTTGATAGAACTTGGTTTTTACCAGTTGTTCTGACAAGTAAGACTGCACAAATCTGATAGCATCATCACTAATACCATAAGCATGTAATTTAGCAAGGAGTAAATTGTGACATATAGAGTTGAACGCTTTGGATAAATCAATAGTCTCCTTAAAGTTCATTCCACCATATTCGATAAATTATGAATATTTCACCTTCTTAGAATCCAGAGCCAGTCGCCAGTCGTCACAGCATGAATGTCCACGCAAAAAAACAGATAGCTTTGGCCACAATAGACTGGTTGCATTATGGAAAGGTGCAGCTAAAGGACCAGCTAAAGAACCAGATTCATATAGAGGATTGCAGATTGGCTCAACCCTATGTAAAATCATAGTTATGATAATTCTATCCAGATTGAAAGAACGGTATAACCTCCAGCTCTCTGATCACCAACAACGTTTTAGACAAGATGAACAGAACGTAATTTAAGTACATGGGACGCTCTTCAGAATTTGTTTGATATTCCAAGTATTATATATAAGTTGTAAATGAACATTTATATATTTGAGAAACAACAATGGTCCAAGAATTGACCCCTGTGGTACCCCACAAGTAATTGACCCATTGTTGGACAAAGTGTCATTAATATAACAAAATTGAGTTCTAATAGTTAAATATGATCTGAACCAATTTAACTCAGTTCCTAATATACCATAAGCTTCCAATTTGTCCAACAAAATAGTGTGATCAACTGTGTCGAGGCCTTTTTCAAATCAAGGAACACGGCGATGTTAATTTTGCCTTCATCCATGTTATTTAGCCAAAACATGGCATCCTTAGCAAAGCAGTTGTAGTTGAATGTAAAGGCCTAAAACCAGATTGATGCTCTGAGAGGACATTGTTATTGGTTAAGAACTCATAAATCTAACTTTTCTATGATTTTGGAAGCTACAGGCAAAATTGAAAAGGGTCTATTATTACTTGTCTCACTTCTACTACCAGCTTTATGCAATGGAGACACTGGCAATTTTCCAGTCATCCGGAAAGATACCAGTTGAGATTGAAGAGTTAATGATAGTTGCAAGAGGGCCAGAAATGATATCAGAAGCAATTTTAAACATTTCCATAGGAAAATTATTGAGTCCAGAGGCCTTATTTGCAGGAAGTTTCCCAATGATATTGGCGACAGCACTAGCATGAGTTTGTTGAAAAGAATACCTTGCCGATACTTTGTCAACAAAGTCACATGGCTGATAAATGGTGCAAGTTATTTTGCTTGATAGTGCTGGGCCAACATTTAGGAAGTAATTATTAAACTGGTCAGCTATATCCTTAGAATCAGTAAAATCTACGTCATCGACAGTAAGCTTGTTAATAGCTGTAACCTTTGAGGATTTATTTAAGGCAGTGTTTAACACCTTCCAAGTTTTTTTTGATGTCATTACGACATTCATTGATATTGTTTTTAAAATAATCAGATTTCTGCTTACTGATAGCTCGATTGACATCATTTCTGGCTTTTGTATAGGCATTCCAAGCAACTGTAGAGTTATTTGTTATGGCTTGTTTTTTAAGCTTTTCCCTGCGAAACATTTACGCAGATTACTAGTTAGCCACGTACACGCTTGGTCTTCGGAGGAACACAAGTGTGTAGAACATTGTTAAAAATGAATTTAAACACTGACCACATATCATTAGCATCACCACTTAAATCAAGGAGGTCCCATGGGGCATCATTTAAATCTCTCAGAAATGAAGCCTTATCAAAACTCTTGAAATTTCTAGTTATAATAATTCTAGGTTGATTTCTGGGAGCAATTAATCTACGAATGGCATAGATGAAATTTATTTAGGCGTTGGAAATTTAATTAGTTTGTTATATTGATAGTCTTGAAAGAGTGATAGCAATTTAGAAGTGTGTGTCTCACAAGTAGATTGCAACAGATTACAATTTAAGTCTCCAAGAATTATAGATTCACAGTTGGTCTGGTCGAGTTTATCTAATAGGTTGTCGAAATAGTCAAATAGCCTAATATCACAACCTGGTGGTCTATACCATGTACTGACAAAATATGGTTTAACAAATTTACCAGAGACCTCAACTGTTAGAGTTTCCAGACACACAGATCTAAAATCGGTTCTCTCAACAAAAACAACACTGTGTTAAATATACATAGCCACACCACCTCCTTGTCTATTACGATCATTCCGAAGGACATGATACCGAGCTAGAGAAATTTCACTGTTGTTAATAGAATCATCAAGCCGAGTTTTGTTAATTGCAAGAATATCAAAAGGCTGGCTATGCATAATAATTTTAAGCTCATCAATACGCTTCACAAGACTAACAATATTTAAGCAGGCCATTTAAAACCCTTTAACCTGGTTAATCTCTTTAATCTAGGCCTCCTAACACCGTTCTGGATATGAACTTTAGATGCTGATGCGCAATGTGGAATACCGCAATGTGCATTAGTAAATAAAGACTCACCTGACAGTGGAGAGGTATCATGGACAAATCAGTGTGAAGACAGAAAATCAGTAATATTGGATGCTAAGCGGGTAGTTCCATCTTGTGTCATAGGTTAAGAGAAATTCTCAAAGTGATGAAGAACATAAGACTGCAATACACATATCTTGCTTGTTTAATCTTATCTCTGGAATTAACATCCATAAACATCTATTTTTAGTCAGTTTCCTGGTTACATAATTTGCATTAGTAGGGGTTTGGTCATTTCATGCCCCACTTTGTTTTTGCATTGTGACTGAAACATTTCAGTTTGTAATCAACAACAAGAGTGGTTTTGTTGTAGAGGCTCAATAACTGTTCCTCTTCCACCATTATTAATCATTTATACAATTTGTGAACTGAAATTGTCCATAGTTCAAGATTGATGAGATATTTATTTGCCCATACCCTTATAGATACAACTACATGTGTGATGCATCACATGATGAGAATATAAGTAATTTAAATACATATAAATGATTCAATTCTCTACTTCATGTGATAGGTTTCTGCTTTTCAGTTTGTTTTAGGAAGTATTATGATCATTTGTTTTAATGATTTTGTCTCAGGAAAATAAAATATGGTACATTTATTACATTTCAACTAGGTGATGCAAAATCTAAAAACTAAATGTTTCCATTTCATCTCGACCAGGTGAGACCCTGTCTGTGAGAGAAAATCATTCCTCTGTTTTTTATTTTTATAGTGCAGGCATATCGTGCAGAATTGTTCAGTTTTTTGCTACAAGCATGAAAATTGGTACAATGATAGAAGACAACATGCTGACTAATTCCTGATATAGCGCCATGCCCAAAAATCAATACTTCCAGTTTTACACCGATGGAATTAATTTTCACTTAAATTTAAATAAGATTGTTACTTCAACAAGCTGTTCCATGAAATGTGATAATCCTTTAAGAGTAACGTTCCTTCTACTTAACTAGCTATAGTGCCCCACCCTATTTCCAATACTTCCAGTTTCATGTGAATGGATTTAATTACCCTTAAAATTGATGAAAATAACTGTTAATCTTCAACCCTTTCACCATCAGCCAATCCTATTTGGTTTGATATTCTATGCTCTTGTTTCACATGCACGGCCACACCCTCAACTTGATACTGCCAGTACAAATACAAAGGAATATCTTATGTCTCTACAATATCAAAATTATTGACCACGTTTTATAGAAAAGGAGACAGAAAAATAGACCCAGTGTTACACTATCAACAACACAGTCACAGCCACGCCCTTTTCATTGGTACTTACAGTAACGGTAGCGGTGGAATTAATAATCTGGAATATGTTTGGAGTGTGTACGATCTGATATGTTTTCAAGGTTGAAATCCCTGAAAATAAAGCTTTTTATTTTAGTTTATTGGAGTAACAATCGATAAGCCTATTTTTATAACTTACCAAATTGATTAATCCCGTTCGCATTCTCCTCCACAATTACACATGGCTGTGCACGCGAGCTGTAATTTGACACATTTACAACGACCCTTGCACCCTTTATCTTGGTGACATCCACATCTGGTCAGGTGGCTACAAACCTTTGAAATTTCTTGCTTGGTTGTCCACAGTGGCTTCCATTCATCATTTTCGTCTGCTTTCGTCCATCCCCATTCAGACGGGGAAGGTAGGTGCGGCTGAAGACGTAACGACTGCCCCCAACAATAGCCCGCTTGATAAGCAGTTCTCCTAATGTGTTGGTGGAGAGCTGCAGATGTAGGGGGGATGGTATCCATTGACTTAGCCTTCTTTGAAAACATCTCCTTTCTAGCGTCATTAACTGTCGGGCAAGAACTAGTTTTGCTGTACAGAAGTACAACAAAACGCTCCAGTAGACTGGCGTGTTTGTTTAACAGATCTTCACTTGGAGAATCACTCAAAGCTTCAAATGCTGTTGTTACTTCCTCGAATGACCTCCAAGTTTCCCAGGCAGAGATTTTCCCCTTTCCAGCGAATGATGACGTTTGATCGCAGCCCGTGAAGGCATGGAATGCAGGAAGTGCAGCAGCTTTGCTAGGGCCTAATGCTCTGACAACTTCATGAACTGCAATATGCCGGAAAGATTTTCCTGTGCCTATTGCAATCCACAGTTCTTCTGCCCCAATTTTGTTATACATGGCGACTGCCAACACCACCACATCAGTATCGACAGTACGAATAAGGAGTTTCTTACTTCCGTAGGTGACACAGTCCTTACAATGAAGAAAAAGCCTTGTGTCTGCTTCCTCTTGGGTGCATGGTGCCATTCCAGTGAGTTCCCGTTCTACATTACAGGCCACGTCTTGTCCGACAGTAGTAATCAAGCATTTGTTTTCAGGCAACTCGATTGCTTTGCAAAGTTGAGCTAAAAATAAGAAAAGCTCAACTTTGTTTTCGGATACCCTAAGGAATCCCTCCCAGTTGCGAGGTATAAGACTTGTTGGTGCTACACGTCTTCGTTGACCATGACCTCGTTTACTTCTTGTCTGTGATTTCAGGCTATCAGCGTCGCGGTATTCGTCCCAGATTACGTCAACCCTGGAAACATTCTGTAATTGGGTCTTCACATATTGTAGAAAGACATTTACACCATATTCTTGGAACGTCTTGCAGGGACCTGGCTTAAGCATATTAACTATAGCTGCACCGTCCAGAAGTATGGCATCCACGACTGGAGTTTTGCTCTGTGAAGATGTAGTGACAGGCTCAAGGCATCGAAGAAGGTCTGATTTAGCTCCTTGTCGTAACTCTCCATACTTTGAAAGAGCTGGAGGGAAAGGATGGTTTTCATGACTAAAAAATTCGTCAAGATCTCCCCCTCGAACTTGGCAACTTATGAAAAGTTGAGAAAATAAAGCACAGTCTTTCTTAAGCGACACAACTTGATGTTGTTTATTCGAGGTGATTTTCGATGGCGGAGAACTGAATAGCGGTAGTTTGTTTTTCTTTATAGGATCAAACACTGACTTTTCTCTTTTCTCGAGGCGACATTCAACGTAGGTATGGAATGCTTGTTGTCCAACTCGCTGGATGGTCTTCACTGTATTTACAACTTCTTTGCTAGCAATGTCTCGGGTATTGGCAACTAGCAAATCACTACTTGAATCTGTAAATGGATTGCCCATTCTGTCGAATACCTTGCACACTTCTTTGACTTGGTTTTCAAAAGCTGCCTGTATACACGGGACTTGCTCGTGATGTCTTTGCCCCTGAACATCGTCTTCGTCTCTCTCGTCAAGCCCCTCAAACAGTTCGAAGTCGCCAATCATTCGTGACAGTTCTGGGCCAGATAACATCCACCGCAACAGTTCTGATGAACTTTCAGTGAGCCCTATCGCACCTCCATCCCCTTTCACAATTTTGTTGTGCTGCTCATGGGCGTGGTCGATTGCGATAGCTGCGAATGGGTTTGGCGTTTTGTGAACTACAAAACGACCATTCTCGAATTCCTTTGCCACTTGAGGGTGCTTCACAGGAAGGGTCATCATATCCCGCAAGTGAATCGGGAGCCAGCGAGAGAAATGCGTGTGGTCAAGGGCAAATAACCATGGTATCAATTGCTTCAGTGTATCACAATACAAAGCAAAATTGCCACGTCGAATTGACTTCACAAACGTGAGCACAGTCAATTCGAGTTCCAGTGTTAATGCCCAGTACTGAAACTGTGGACTCCTTGAAATGCGTGTTATCGTCCATTCATCGAAAGAAAGTTGAGTCTCACCCTCTGCTAGGCCTTTACTGTAAAACTTGTATGCGCTGATCATCAAAATATGAAGTGCGCACGCTGTAACCTGATGGACATGACGGGTGCGGGAAACATGCGATGCTTTTACAAGTGCATCTGCAGAGCCAGTGGTTGCAATGTTGGACTCTATCAACACAGCTTTCCATCCGCTTTCGTCTAACCACTGTCCAAGCATTTTCAGAGCCACCATTTCAATGTGAAGTCCCCCAAGCATTATTACAAATTTGTCTTCTCCACACTCTGCTGGGAAATTCCACTGAATAAGCTTAGTTATCGCATACAAAGGCTGATCACAAGTGATCACAGGGATCTGTCCTGGATTAAGGAAATTAATAGCTTGCTTGATTACTTCCATGGCATGCCGTATCATGGCTGGTGATTTAGAATCTTCTTTAAAGAGAGGAAGCAGAGCGCATATATCTCTGGTCTGCACACTGTTGTCTAATTCGGCACTAGCATGAAAAGCTGACCACGAGACTTTCATATCTTGCTCACACTCAACATCGTTGTTTTCAGTAGCTACAATGTTCATGACATGGTTTAGCCACATTGCCTGCTCATTGGAAGCCTCAATCATTGCTGGTGATGTCTCTTTTACAAATGCTGATTCAAGTCTCGGGATATCAGGCTCCTTCTGCGGAATCACAAGAGGTCTAACACAGTTATATACATCTGGTAAAGATAGTATACTGTTCTCCTTACTAAAGGAATTATCTTTGCACAGAACTGGAACTTCTCGCAAATGCCCAGGAAATTCTTTGGTTGGATGCTGAAAAAGCGATATACTCGTACCGTGAAACGATCCCTGGGCCGTGTTAGAGCTAGGGTTGTGGTCAATATTGTCGAACGCTCCTGTAGTGAATAGGCCACCGCGAAGTTTTGGTGGGCATACAACCTTTTCTCTTTGGTATTGTTGCGAAACTGCATTCCCAACTTCTTGCGAAATTTCCATCAGCCTTTGATAAGATATCGAGACGCCAAGGTCATGGAGTTTTTCTACCAGTTCACGTTTCCTTGTCTTGTTATGGACCAGCATTCCAGTGTAAATAACAACAGGTGGTTCTCGACGTTTTGTACTATAAGACGCTGTTGATCCTTTACGACGACGTATAGTCGAATTAAAGTACAACAGCTGTGCTGTAGTGAGTGCAGCTTGTGACTCTTTCAATTGTATATCTAGTGCTGTGCCATCCAATATGAAACGTACTAGAGTTAGCAGGGTCTTTGGAACAGAGTTCAGTTGGCAGTTTCTTTCAAAAGTTCCGTCAAAGTTGGTATCACTTTTGCTGAACATGTCCCTACGTACAATATTAGCAGCTTTCGCCAGTATTGATATTTCGCTGCTTGTGTCTTTCGTTTGCTCCAGAGCCCCAGCAATAGTTTCGTCAAATGCGAGCAGCACATTTCTCCCTTTGCTAAAAGAATGCAAACCCGGAAGCCTTGACAGTATCTCATTCTTTAGATTTGTAGAGTTAACACGGATAGGCACATTTTCGTTCAGTTCAGTCATGCAACTTGTATAGATATCTCTTAACTCCGACATGGTAAATGCTTTTTGGCCAGAATGATCTTCTACATCTAGATGAGAATCTTGAATAAAGGAAATAACTTCATCCATGGCGATATTGTGTGCCCTCCTTTCGCCGTCATCAGTCTCTTGTTCGTTGGTCGTACTACAGATATGATTTGCTTTTCTGTAAAATTCGCAGAGGCATTTGGTGTGGTACTTCGCGGATTGGGCTATCATGTCTCCTCCTTCAAGCTTTCGTAGCATTACATCGTCTTGTAGAAGCTGTGCGCATTTCCTTACTCTCTGATCTAACTGCAAGGTTGATGCTAGGCGCAAGTATCCAGATTCTAATCCTGTCCCGCAAAAGAAGCAAACGCCGGGAGATGGAACAGCTGACGCGCTACTTTGCCTGGTAATTTTCCTGTTAATCAACTCGAACTCATGAACAGTATTCTTGTCCTCGTCACATTCTTCTTCGGTGATGTCACTGTGTTTCCTCTTCTCTGCCCGCATCACCTTGGAACTATTAAATTTACGGCTACAACTCTTATGCCACTGAGCTTTATACTGCTTCAGCGCGTTCGCTAACTCTTCACTCTGTGTTTTTTCCAACACAAGTACAAACATCGGCTTCTCTCCTAAATTACAAAGTCGTGCAACATTTTTGGCTATAGTGTCATAACCAGCCCCAACATCACATCTTCTCGTATTCGCTGGGCAGGAAAGTTTTTCACGTGTTTCACGTTGACAGAAAACACATTTAGTCCAGTCGAAGGTAGCCACTTCAGACATACTGAAACCTAACACAACCAGTAATATAAAACAAAATATCTTTAGAATAAAGAACGAGAATCAAATTAACAATATCTTCATATGAATCATTCTATTGTTAACTTTCCACTTACCACATATATCGTATTCCAGTGTTGCAAGCGTCAAAATTATCACTGCCTTTGCTATTTAATACTCCAAATACGTAAAAGCCCACTAGATATAATCAATAAATAAATTCCAAGAGAATTCTTATTCGCGTTCTTCAGTTACGTCTAATAATCCATACTCAAGTCGCAACACATTCTTGATTTTGTGTTTCTAGTGAATAAATTAGGTATTGATGACAAATCCACGTGCACGAAAAAATCTCACACCGTTTAATCAGCACAGATTATTGAACATTTGTTCAAGTAATTTGTACAAATACTCACAAACGTCAGATGAAAGTAGTAATCCCATGAAATTTAAAAGAGAGATTTTTTCATCTTCTTTCAATTCTTCAGCAAGATAATCACCTTATTGTTACTTATATATTTTCGCAAAAATTTAAGGGACGTATTTCGCGGCACGTCATTTTCGCCAATTCTAGTAAATTAGGTCAAAATGTAGTGTTTGGTAGAATCGTTTTTCGCGGGTCTTTCATTTTTTTCTTCAACACACAAACATTCAATAATCAATTAAGTCACGCGAAAGTTAGTAACATTGAGCTGTTTCCACCGCTACCGTTACTGTAAGTACCAATGGAAAGGGCGTGGCTGTGACTGTGTTGTTGATAGTGTAACACTGGGTCTATTTTTCTGTCTCCTTTTCTATAAAACGTGGTCAATAATTTTGATATTGTAGAGACATAAGATATTCCTTTGTATTTGTACTGGCAGTATCAAGTTGAGGGTGTGGCCGTGCATGTGAAACAAGAGCATAGAATATCAAACCAAATAGGATTGGCTGATGGTGAAAGGGTTGAAGATTAACAGTTATTTTCATCAATTTTAAGGGTAATTAAATCCATTCACATGAAACTGGAAGTATTGGAAATAGGGTGGGGCACTATAGCTAGTTAAGTAGAAGGAACGTTACTCTTAAAGGATTATCACATTTCATGGAACAGCTTGTTGAAGTAACAATCTTATTTAAATTTAAGTGAAAATTAATTCCATCGGTGTAAAACTGGAAGTATTGATTTTTGGGCGTGGCGCTATATCAGGAATTAGTCAGCATGTTGTCTTCTATCATTGTACCAATTTTCATGCTTGTAGCAAAAAACTGAACAATTCTGCACTTTTTGTGCACGATATGCCTGCACTATTATTTTTCTATATAAATATGATATATATACTACATGATTATGAAAATGACATGTACAATGCCTTCTTCAGTAAAGCAAAAAGCATTTTGTTGTAGTAGGTTGCGTACAATTTGCTTGACACTCTCTTCTGGCTTCTCTTTGACCGATAGCCAGTCCTTTCCTCTAGATTGCAATCTGCATCAATTGAGCTCATCATAGTTTCCAAAGTATCCAGGGCTTTTGATACACGTTTGGCACTTTCTTCTGTGCGATTTGGACCAAGTGCTTTCCACATGGTTTTCAGATCTTTTTTGTTGTTTTTTTCTTTGTCTAGAGGGCTGTTTTCCCCCACTTCCCAGACTCATTGTGGAATCTCTTCCATTTTAAATCTAAAAATTCTGACTCAAGCAAAATTGCAACAATTTGCACCAAGTATAAAATAACAATGTCAGCATACTTGGTGTGATTGTCATTCTTGTATAAGGGGAGAGCCACTTTATAAACTTGGGCTTTCTCCATCACCTTTTATGGCATCGTTGATTTCAAAGACGATTAGACCATAACTTAACTTTGCTTTGTCGTAATTGAAAATGTAATCTTGTGTTTTGGGGTTTGACCTTGCTCTTCTGTGGGTTGCACATTGGTCGTAATATCATTATTATGGAATTTTTCCTTGTGCCTTAAAGAAAAAAAAAGTTACATTATTAGAAACAATAATTATTATAGCTGGAGAGTTGTTAAACAAAAAGTAATTACTTCTTTCTGGTTTGTTAGAATAAATTCTGACAATTGGCCCTGCAGTAGAAGTACCCAAACTCATCAAATATGCAGTTCAAGTTTTGTCCATGTTTTGTTATTTCATGCCTGTAAAATTTAATGTGAGTTCAAAAGCTACTTTTCTATTCAAGCAAGTTAACACAACATGTTAGATCTCTCATTCATAGTAAATAAAGAGGTTTCTGCAGGAGTTTTAGTCAGTGTTTGGCCTTCCTATCCTTTAAAACATTTTATCTGACAATATACATTATGTCAAACAAGCTGTACAGCTTATATTCAAGGAAGTTCCCATCATTTAATATCACAACTCTTAATTTAATAGTAGTCTCCCTACAGGCTCTCAAAAGGGAGGGGGGGGGGGGGGAGAGGAGGGGAGAAGATATAAAAATGTACATAATCATAAACATATAGATGATAACTTGCTCAAAATTGTAACTTCTTTAATTATTGCAGAATGTGTGTGAATGAACAAAAATTTCAAAGAAGTCAAAATGCAGAAGTCCAGTTTTGTTTGTTGGCAGTGGTTGTGATGATGGTGTTTGTGACTGAGGAGATTTGCTATTGAGTATGAAATGGACGGCAGCATGATGTGGCCATGTCAGAATACCTTACTCTCCATGATGGCATCCATCTGCTCTGCATAGAAATGGCTGTTGGAGTGCATCCTGAAGTTTCTGTGTCTGCTTAACAATCCTTTCAATTCTTCAATCACCAAACTCAAACCTTTCAACCCAAACCTTTCACAAATATTGACAAGCCACTTCTGTCTTTCATCCTTTGCCACTTGAGACCCAGGGTGGTTGATCTGAAGAATGAAAAGAAAAATGTAAACCATAGACAGGAGGGTACTGGAACCCAGGTATGCACCTGATAGAATAATCACACTTAACAAAGAGACCATAATACCTAGAAAGCAAAATTGGTATTTGGTGGCTGCGCATCTCCATTCTTTGAGAGTTTTTTAAAGAAAATATTTGAAAGTACGGAAATGCATCTTGTTCCTGAAGGAATGTAATTCTAAAATTAAATGAGACTTACCTGTAAGTTAAAGTTTGATTGGGATTTTATCTTGTCATCAGTCAGGAATGAAGGAGTCACATGAGAAGCATGCATGCTTGCTTATCTGGCCATTTTTAATTAAATGACCGGCTCACAGTTGCAGAAGGAATGAAGGAGAAGTGTAGGGAAAAAAGGGAGCCATCATTCCATTGGGCAGGCAGTGTGTCATGTGAAAATAGAGTTATCACTTTGCATTTGAATTGTTTTATTGGTTGCTGTTCTATTTGTTTGGGAGCATTTATTCGTGAGGCAAATAAGTCCACCTCAGGGCCATAATCTAAGCCACTAAGCGCTTTAGTTAGTGTTGCCCAGTTAAGCATCCATTCAGTATTTATATTAGTCTTTCTAGATTCAGCATCGGCTGTTATGTTCTCCACCCCCTTGTATATAGACTGCGCTAACCAATATTATGCACTTTGCATCATTCCCAGATATTTTTGGTGAGATCGTTACATTGTTGCGAGTGATTAGTTCCCATATGGTTAATCACAGCGATTGTATTTGCGATAAGATGGCTTGATTGCGATGGAATAATAGGCATCTTTCAGGTCAAGTAAGGCCATATAACAATCGTTTTTAACAAGTTTCAGGTTAGATTGTAATGCATCCATCTTAAAGTGATGGTTTGTGACATTCTGATTTAGTCTTTTAAGGTTTCAAGTCATACAATAAGTGCCATCTTCCTTGGGGCAGTGTTAATACAGAGGACAAACAGGGCAACATTCCAGCTGGCCTACTTTTTCACTGGGGCTCTCTTTAACCACCTTATGACAGCCATTTTTCTATATCTTGCCCTCATTGAAATATGGCACGTTCAGTAGGCTTTCCAAAGATGGGTGGGTTCCCATAGCCTCAGAAAATTCAAAACATCCCATGTCACTTAACTAGTCTTTTTACACAATGCTGCTTATTAAACCCCTTCATATCACCATTGCTGCCCAAGACATGAGCTTATGTTCCCGCCACTGCCCCAAAAACCTTTCCTTGAGCTTAAGGAAGTACTCTTATTTCGTCCTTAGATGAATTGCTTTCTTGGCTCATTACTAGTTTCGTGCATGAAAGGAGAAGAATTGTACAAATGTATAAATGTCTAAATATATATAAATGTATAAAATACTTTACACGGGGGCAAATACATAAAAGGGAAGCATGCATGCCTAGACAAGACTTGACAGAACTACACTATGCATTTAGGTTCTCCGATACTCTTGAATCTACAAAGGTCTCTTAAAATCCACAGCAAAGAGGAGTAATGCATTACTGGTGTCCACTCGGTTTTAGTGTCAAAAGCAAAGAAAGACTGCTTCCAACTTGTGTTTCCATGTTCTGAAGGCAAAATTGAACACTCCTAAACTAATATATCTATATCAATCCAAAACACAAATTAATAGCGACACACGGACGTGATGTCACTAAGCTCATTAAGTTGTAATTCAATACTAGAGTCGGACATATTGGTCGGACAAATAAACCGGATGTGCCATATATTTACTGTAATATTCTATGGAAAAATATGGTATTCATTGGAGGAAAAATTAGTTATTATGACCTGAAAACTACGAAGTTCCCTGGCTCTGAATTATCCAGCTGTACTGAGAAGTACTCAGTTGACCAAAACAAAGCGGCAAACGTGAAATGTAATCACTCGAGTCAAGGACTGTATTGCTAGTAAAAAATATTACTTTTACTTCTTCTAAATTGTTGTTTAAGCACTAGATAAAGCAGATCTGAATATCTTGAGTCACTTCAACACTCTCCCCGACAGCAATGCTTTGTAGCGACCATTTACAAGACAAAATTTTCAAATTTTCTGGCTTTCAACTTCACTAATCTTCAGTCAGTTCAGTAATAATGTCCGACCGAGGATCTTTATAATTTGACTGACTTTATTAAGATAGTATATGTCTGTCTGAACTAAATGTTATGGAGCTTCTTGTTTTGTCTTACCTAAAACCTATCCCACAACCACTAAAGTAACAAACAGGTTATAATTACCTTTGCAGTAGCAAGTCGATGTTTTGCAATGGCTTCTTATTTGTGTCTTATTGTCTGTATCCACACATAAGCAAAGATGATTGTTTGTTACTGATTTGTATGCCTTGTCTAGTGTCAACAACATCAAATTTACGATTCCTGGGCACTGTGGCAAACATTTCTGGCTTAAAAGCTCAGTCTGTATGAGGGCCAGGGACTCCTCCTTCCCTTCCTTTTGTTATTCGTTCTTCAAACTCAAGATCACTTTACCATCAACTATAGACTTCTCAGTTATGTCGCCCCAAAGTAAGTCATAGTGTTCCTGACAGCTTCTCATACTGAAATGCAAGGTATTATTGAACCATAGTAGTCCACGCTTAAACAGTTCCTCCCTATCTTCCTTTGAAAGGGAATTAGCAGCATTTTTCTTATGGCCTTTTCATTTTCCTTTGAGCATTTTTCTTTTTGCCTTTTTAAAAAGCTTCGCGATGTATTGCAAATTTGCGAATTCCGCGAGAATGGATATTGTTCTTCTCTTTCAACGGAATTACAAAAACAAGTCAGGCTGTCAGGTTCATATTGTTCACCATCTGGTTTAGGAATTTCTAGGATAAAGTGTAGGAGGTAATTTCTTTCAAATCTCTGTTTTCTGAGAATAGTGGTTCTTACATGAACTTGAGAAATCTCTTAGTTTAGAAATAAACTAGACACTCTATGAGCGTGAAGTCGGGCAAGCTAAAAATATCGTGCTCACATTATGACGTCATGTTATGATAAGCTTTGAGTTGCTTTCAGTAATGAAACCCCCTTTGTGGATTTTTCTGTGCCCGCTTTATTAAATCGTTGTTAATCCCATTTTGGTATGGTCATGCAATGTACGCTGTCTTACTATTTATCCATTGCATATATTTGATATTCTGCTTGTGTGGGTTTTATTTCAAGAACCATTGCAATGCTCGTTATATAGAAAAAATTGTTTGACGTTCTAGGTTATCAAAAAGTGAGATTCAAAATAGTAGTGTTTTTTTTTTGCTGAAAGTAAAGTGCTGTGATCTGAAGGAGATGGTGATACTGTCACTCTCCATCGTCAGGAACCCTGTCCTTATTATTTAAACAGGAATCCCAGTGAGAATAGAGCTACGATGAGCAAGCCCTTGTCTACCTAAAATTTTATCGAGTTTCCTCTAATTTTTAACCAAAGTAAAAAAGGTAGATAGAAGAAGATAGGTGAATATATTTATAAAAATAGATGAAAATAATCCATAATCTATGATCATTATTGATTTCTTTGTGATCAACTTGATCTAGTGTGAATCTAGTAAGAACTTGTTTGACTTTGCTATCTTTGCTAGAACTTTTGCTAAGGGGATCGCGAAACAACCCATTTCGAAATGTACGCTCATCGCCATCTTTTGGTGTGGGTCTATCGCGATCGGCGTGTGCATTTGTGTGTAATGTGAGCGTCTTAGTATAGAGTTTCTTTGGCATCTTAGTCGTGTTCTTTCAGTTGAAGCTATCGAAACAACCTAGTGCAAACACGTTTCTTCTACGACAACGAAAAGTATTATGGTTTACTCGAACACGTGACATTTTATCTGACTGTGACCTCCCCTGCCGGGCTCGGTCGACCCCACAAGGAACGCCTGGCTATCAAAGCTCGACACGACAGATACATAGAATGGTAGAACTAAAGTCAGGCATGCCTACGGCTGCCCGACTAATTATTCTTCCAATACTAACACATATGCATGGGACATATTATGTCACAGTACTCCAAATCCATCAGCAAATGCATTCAAATGTGGCCAACTGAGTGTGCTGCAACCCACATAATTTTGGTATATAAAAAATGTAAACAGGGTTTATGCAATTTTCACAAATGAGATGGCTTTTGCTTTGCAGTAATGTGGAGTAGTCATGTTCATAAATCAAAATTAATGTTTTACCTGTCTTGTAGTTCAATTAGCTGGTAGCTTTGAAGTGACTGGTCTCCAGCTGAAGAGTAGAGCAAATGCTAGGGGGCCAGCTCTAACATATTGTGCATTGTTCCTTCAAATTCCAATGTTGTAGAGCTGGAATGCTCCTGCATACCTCCATAGCATTTGTACCTGGAATAGATAGTTAGGATTCTGCACAGAACTTAGCCATGTGTATAGTCTGTGACTGACACCACCTGCTTCTTCCCCTCCTTTGTTCATTTCTTGTGCTTTTTTTGAACATATGGAACTAATAGCTCACAACATGAGCTTTCCAGCAGGGTTTTCAAAAATGTTTGGGCATGGTGATGATTAGAGGCACTTTTGGCATACTTCTGAGCACTTGGGCTTGTAAATCCCATCTCCTGTGCAAGAGCAGACAGGGTAACATTCCAAAGGACTCCAAAAAAGTCTTAATCATGTTCATCTCAACATGCAGAGACCCTAGGTGGGTTCACACTAGGCCCTAAGTATTTTTAAAGTGTAAACTTACTGCAGGTAGCCAAAGTACATTCTTTATGTACGTCTGTTTACATAAGATCGTGAGGCGTTCATACACACTAACAAAATAGTTACTTAGCTTTTAAACTGTCAATCATAAAGGGAAAAGTAGAAACGCTTAATAGGGGATAGGATTTCATAATCGTCTAACCATGCAGGGTGAAAAGTTCAAAATATGTGTAGTCTTGCTAACATTTCTGCTGATATTTTAAATGCTACAACAAGAAGCAGGACTTCAACAACAAGCTTTTTTTGTATCCACTTATGCAGCAGGCCATGCATGTGAGGAGGCGAAGCAGGAGAATTATGCTCTTGTTTTTGAGAGAACTTCATAGATGTCATAGAATGAACCGATGTGTTGGTGGTCGGAGAGCTTGGGCCTGGCCAAGACCTCAGCTTTGGTTTCGTACAATGTTAGCAAGTCACAACCTAGACATTTTGTGGAAAGAGAATTTTTGCATCACTCGGCCAACATTTGACTACATCTGCGATCTTGTTAGAGGAGATTTGCAGAAGAATGTAACTAGGATGCGACAGCCAGTAAGTGTTGAAGAATGTGTTGGATTATCCCTCTGGTGATTGGCCAGCGGTAACAGCTACTGGACCTGTGGCTTGCAGTTTGGTCTGGGGAAATCTACGGCGAAATGTATTAGCAAATCAAATGTAATGCTCTTTTTAGTGCAATGCGTTCTGTGGTTGAGAATGCTTTCGGAATGTTAAAGTCTAGATGGAGAATTCTTCTAAAAAAGTAGAGCAACAACTGAAAACTGAAAGGTAATGGGCTCGCGTGAGTTTTTATCAACGAATTTTTCTATAAATCATTATGTAGATTGTTTTTGAGTTGGGAACATCAAATCAATAAAGAAAATGGGGGGTCACAGTGCTAGTTTTGTTGCTATGATAGCTTGAAAAGAGCAAAATCTCGTCTTTTCGAACGAAAACAACAGATTTCAGAGTCTGACCTCTAGCATACGTTAAGTCTTTGCAAATTTGCAAACTAAAGGCTTTCAGACATGCTAAAGTAGACAAAGTATCATGAAAAGTAATATGTCTTCACTTATTTGTAGGTAAAGCTGAGTATTCGCAATTGAAAGATGAACATCAGGTGTACTTATGCGCAAATCGGACGTTCATTTTTCGCGATTTTCTCAAAAACCTATCGATGAATTTTTTTCCTTTTTTGATATGTTTTAGTTTTTATAAAAATACGTTATAAGGCTTTGAATACAGTTACGTGGCGTCCGCCATATTGAAATATTTTAGAACACAGGAAGCCCAATCAAATTCGATATCAGCGCGTGCGTGCAAAACATGCGCAAACGTTATGCCCACGAATGCGCGAGCTCATTACCTTAAAACAACTGTCATTGCAGCCTGTGTTCTCCATAATGTTTGCATTGAGAGAGGAGATTTATATGACCCAAGCGACAGTGAAAGTAGCGATGACGATAGTTCAGATGATGATGTTGGTGCATATGGTGCGGGAAACAACGTACGTGATGCTCTTAGGGATTATGTATGGGACAATTTGTGATCGAATAACTTTTAACATCAAAACGAGCATCAGACAAAGAAAATGAGAAGTGTACAATAGGATGCAATGATGCAAGAAGATGAAAACATAGGGAAAACAGGAGCGAAAATTAAGTATTAAAAAGCTGTCAAAGTAATAAAAACATGACAAAGAAATTAGCACTATGATAAAAATAGTAAAAAGAACTAATGTCAGTTACAGTACAGTTACGGTTTGTCATCGGATTACACTTTTATGATTTCATTTCAAATTTCAATTTTTAAATAAAGAGCATTTTGATAAAGAACTTTGTTAAATGCAAGTTCAATTGATTTATTAATTGTTTTTGAGTTGACAAACGTTTAATATGATTTGTAAATTATTTTTCGATGTAATTATTTATCACAAGTAGATCAAATGTAATCATATAAATTGTCCTATTCGTTATAGGCAGTGATTTCAATAAAAACAGGTGCATTGATAATCAATATTTCTAAATTTGCAAAATCAGCTAAAAATAGTGAACGGTAACAAGTTAAAATGAAAACAAAGCCTTAATACAACTTTGTCCACAATCCATTATTTCAGTCCTTTTTTGATAACAATTCAGAAAAAATGCCCTTAAATCCAGCAAGGATTTCGTTAGTTTGTTCCTTTTGGCTATCTTTAAAAGCTTCAAGGCATCTTTCATGCACGTGTTGTCCTCTTTCATTCCTCGTTCA
Organism: Telmatactis stephensoni; assembly: GCA_029948255.1. Lineage (NCBI taxonomy): Eukaryota > Metazoa > Cnidaria > Anthozoa > Actiniaria > Isophelliidae > Telmatactis > Telmatactis stephensoni. The sequence continues at coordinate 189,486 of JALIZF010001476.1, forward strand.
AACACATCCATAAACTTTTCCTCCCATTGCTCATCGTCATCATTATTTCTTTGTCTCTTTCTACTGCTCTTCTTGGCCGGGCCTTTTCCTTTGCTTGTTTTGGGAGTTTCCTCTATTTTATCGCCTGCACTTGAAGGGGTATCAGAGGAGTCAGCAGATGGGGACGTTGATCTGTCGAACTCAGATTTCTCTGAGGCCTCAGCAAACACAGAGCTTCCCTCTAGCTCCATCTTGTCAGGGTCGATGTTATCCCGATGGCCCGTTATCTCCATAGTATCGTAATACGGGAATGACTCTTTAATTTTCTTCACTCCTCCAGTTGAGCGAGCTTTTTGTTTTAAATTCTTGAATTCGTACTTTGAATTCTTTTTTTGATTTGGGGAAGAGTTCTTTCACTATTTTCCCAGGCTTTCGTGTAGGCTTCATATATACCATTCCATATTTTCTCCTTTTCGCTGGTCTGGTTGCCTACACTCAGGCCACTAGATGATGGCTGGTTAAGGTTAATAGGCACACTACCAGAGTTTTGACTGAATCCTGAGGGCATCCATTGACCACTTCCAGTACAGTACAATACAATACAGTTTATTTACATACGATTTTTCTAAATATTTAAAATGGACAGTTTTAAATTCAGAAGATTACATAGAGATTGCATATAATTAAACATAGATAGGTGTGCCTAAGGGCTAAATAAACTAGAGGTTATCTTATTAGCCCTTAGATTAGATGCTGATTTGCAAGTTTAAATGAATAAGGTGGGATGAAAAAAGACAGATAAATTAACTGAATGTTGCATGAGATACTTTAAAAGCTAGGAAACACAAAACCAACATGTGGTGCGTATTCGTTTTGGGCATTCGGTGGTGGTGTGTATTGATTCGGGGGATTCGCAGTTGAGTGAATTCCTTGAAAGTTGTTCCTGCGAACCATGTTTCATAGTTTAGTTTTACATTTATCGAACGCTGTGACAAGTAAACACAAAATAAAGATGCATTGAATTCTAAACTTACATTGAAAAGAAGTATTATCGTGAAGCACTCGCTGGATTTCTGTAATAGTTAGGATTCATAACGCTGGATTCATACACGTGTACGTAGATGCGATCTTTGAAATGAGTTACGGAAAGTCAATGCAGTCTTTGAAAGGTCAAAGTATTTTCCAAGCTAATGGAGACTGACGACAAGTAAGTTTGATGTTTCGCTATTTACATAGGGGATTAGAACCATTTAAGCATGGTTACAAGCTTACTTGAAACACACTGCGGCTTCTTTGTGTTACATGAAATTACCATAGCAACAAAGTATTTACTTGAGCTGATCAGGATACCGTACACGCTTGGCATAAATGACTCCAAAATCGCTCATCCAAATTACGCCATTTTACTCAAACCTACATATCTTCAACAGTCTTTCATCGATTGGGACGGAATTTTCGGAGGTGGAGTATTATAGTCAGCGTTTTGTTTTGTTATGCAGGAAGTTACCATAGACGTCATTTTGACGTCATAGTGAATTGTTACATTTCTAGCGAAAATCTAGATTGACACCAGAGGTTCTGAAAGATGTTCAATTTGATAGCAAACGACTTTCCCTAAAATTTGGCGTGATTTTTATCTTGATACGACAATTCGTTGCAGAGTTATAACGGATTTTTAATTCACGATGACGTCACAGAAATGACGTCACTTATTATTATTAAGAGCTATTAGAAGTGATTGGAAGCAGTAAGTGTTGTTCCCATGATCAAGTCTAACTATTATAACACGATTCTGCATGACAAAGGTAAAAATTTTTACTCTGAGGTTTATTAGGGATATTTTAAATTATTGGTGACGTCATTTTGACGTAATGGGATTTTGCTACATATTCTGATTAATAATTTTAATACTTATCTTCAAAATATCGAAAATCTAAAAACATACGATTTGAGCGGCTTTGAAGTTGTTTTGATGTGGAACGTATCAGAATAAACAGGCTTCAAACAAAAAAGATGAATGAAGAAGTATTTTTACGAATAGCTGTTAAAAAAACATATACGAAATTTTTAACAGCTATTCGTAAAAATACTTCTTCATTCATCTTTTTTGTTTGAAGCCTGTTTGTTCTGATACGTTCCACATCAAAACAACTTCAAAGCCGCTCAAATCGTATGTTTTTAGATTTTCGATATTTTGAAGATAAGTATTAAAATTATTAATCAGAATATGTAGCAAAATCCCATTACGTCAAAATGACGTCACCAATAATTTAAAATATCCCTAATAAACCTCAGAGAAAACACATTTTACCTTTGTCATGCAGAATCGTGTTATAATAGTTAGACTTGATCGTGGGAACGACACTTACTGCTTCCAATCACTTCTAATAGCTCTTAATAATAATAAGTGACGTCATTTCTGTGACGTCATCGTGAATTAAAAATCCGTTATAACTCTGCAACGAATTGTCGTATCAAGATAAAAATCACGCCAAATTTTAGGGAAAGTCGTTTGCTATCAAATTGAACATCTTTCAGAACCTCTGGTGTCAATCTAGATTTTCGCTAGAAATGTAACAATTCACTATGACGTCAAAATGACGTCTATGGTAACTTCCTGCATAACAAAACAAAACGCTGACTATAATACTCCACCTCCGAAAATTCCGTCCCAATCAACGAAAGACTGTTGAAGATATGAAGGTTTGAGTAAAATGGCGTAATTTGGATGAGCGATTTTGGAGTCATTTATGCCAAGCGTGGTAATTGACCGTTCACACACAAAAAAGTTCAAGTACGATCAAAGTATACTTTAGACCTACTTAAATTAGTTAGTGTCAACCCACCTCCTATTCTGAGCACAACCCAAACAATTTCTAGAACTTCTCCTCCTCCATGAACATTTTCCAAGTTTCTCCCACTCTTTCAAAAACATTGACATGGATTGTCAGGATTTTTTGCAAAATCTTTTCTAGGACATGAAAATTATTTTCAGGCATTAGGTAATCTAGTTACAGTGAGATCTTAAAAGGTTGCAATTTGGGAGTGTTTTTGATCAAAATTGGCTCAAAATAAGGCATGTGTGTTGCCATGGAAACCAGGCTTCCACACCTAATCATACGGATGTTTCTTCATTGGTAGGTATAGGGAAGCTGCAGAGTTTCAAGAAAATCTAATTTTTGGAATGGCCACCCATTTAAAAAAATGTTTGATATTTGCAGTCATTTAAACACAGATAATCTCATCGTCTTCATCTGTTACCAACATCATTTGACGTTTTCCTGGTTTTTCCTTTGATGGTCGATAAGGGTCCATCTAGAATGTTACGTAATTTAAGCTTATAGTTAAATAGGCATCTCGCAAGTGTTCTTCGGTACAAATTAAAGTTTTCGTCCTAGTAACCCAATTCAAAGCTTAGGTCACTGGCTTGGGTAATTTCCTTTACATAATTCTCTAACAAAGAACTTTTGAATTTCTGAACATTTTTAAATATTGGAACATTTTTCAACGTATACCGTGCCCAAATATAAATTAGTTATCAATGTTTGCAAGCTGTTAGCTAGAGCACAACTTGATTCATGCAGTGTCAAGACAGTTATAAGATAAGTACAGTTGTATACAGTTGTATTACCTTCTTTATTAGGTAGCCTCTTCCTTGCAGAATATTTATTGAACTCCCCCCCCCCCCCCGTCAGTCAATGTTGTACCAGGAGAGTGCTTATCCTGTGGGAGAGAAGGGAGAGGGGAGAAAATGTTTTTCTAAGTGATGGGATTTAGCTAAAAAGTCACTAATTGAAGCTTTTTCTCTGTAATTGTTAGTGTAAATGGGTGGGAATTTAAGTCCCAAAGACATATATAGACCTCTTTTATTAAAATCCACGAGAAGCTGGTGGTGTAATGCCTCCTTTCTACATCATCACATTTGCATTTTGAAATTTGAAACCTTTATATCTCAGAAATATGGAGTGTTAAAGATAAAATGGCATTAATTAACTATAATGTTCTTTGAAAAGAGTTTGAAAAAAAAGATGTCATAATTATATGTAACTGACCATACCAGCTCAAGCCAATGCAATTTAAAATGTTTTTATTTACATTACAGTACTGGCACTGTCATATTACTAATACAGTATGGTCAGGGTTTCCTACTCATGCAAAAACCACTTAATTTGATTTTAGTGGATGCAATTGATACATATAGCTAGATTTACAAGTTAGAATCACATTCATCCAACTATAAAAATAATTTAGTCCAATTCTATCTAATATTGTATACTACTTGGTGACAGAGTCAATTTTGTCTTGCAAATTGTCTCAACTTCAATTTGCACTCATTTGTAAATCATTTTCCCAATTTTATAATATTTACTCTCCTTTGCAGCCATTTTTTGTGTCCTCACAAAAAATGGCTGTAAAGACTCCCCAAAGAATAGTCTAAAACAGATTTCCATATATCAAAATACAGACAGGGTATTATGAAATTATTTCTCATGATCACTTACTTCATAAACAAAATGTCTATAACAGCAATAGATACTCGGTAGCCAACTTGGGAGTCCAGTAAGCAATACTCAAAAGAAGTCTGTGTGGCACTGTAGATTTGTTTCGTCTAAACCAAGAACCATTCTGATAACTTTGGGAAGGCAAGATGTGTTTGCCAGATCACTCGTTTCTTTTCTTTTCTTCAGGAAGGAGTCTTTATTTTCATGGATTGTTATCTTGGAAAACAGTATCTGTGTGGTATGCAATTCCTGCAATAAGATTTCATGCTGTGACTCATTTCATACCAAATTTTATCCAGTGAAAAGGGGCTGCACTGTTATGATAATTACCTCAAGTCTTCATTAAAGGAGAAGTTAACAGTAGCCAGGAAAGTTGTCAGGGGAATTTCATTCCCCCTGCCCCTCGTTTGCTTCCCAGCGCCTTGAAAAGTAGAAACCAAGGCCGTTTTCAAGGCATTTGGATGAGCTGGATCATCCCAGTATACTGGAAGAGTGCTCTTTACCAGCTCTGATATGATGGTTTCATCAGATGACTGGCACATCAGTGTCCCACCAAGCATTTTCTTGATCAATTGAGCTGTGGTTTTCCCACTAGCAGTTTATCCGACTGTTGTGAAATGCGGGCTTCCTGTGTCCCGTTGAAATAATTAATTAACAACAGTGATTGTGACGTAAGCGTTCGCGCGCGTGCGGTGTATGTTACCGGTGCACAATAAACGGTCTTGAAGCCTACCATTAGCTCTCCCAACTTCTTTGACATCGAGGGGTTTCAAGACACTGGTGCCGAAACCCGGGAGGAGCACACCAGGTAAAAGACATCTTAAAAAATGGCCGAACACGAGCTAAGAATCAAGAAAGGCTCACGCGCCGCGATACGAGGCCATTGCACGAGGGACATCAACAAGGCTGATTCGATCATGGAATCCGAAGAAACAAACTTGCCGGAGCTAGAAGCTATCGTCGACAGACTTAACCGTCGCAAAGACGAACTAGAGAGAGCCGACGAAGCAATCATCAGATTCTGCGCGGACCAACAAGCTATAGAGGACAAAGTAGCAGATGCAATCCTGTGGAAAGAGAGGATAGCCGAGCTACAAACAAAGGTCATGAAGTTCATCGGATCCACAACTGGATACATGAAACCGGATCAAAAACGGGTGAGCTCGTTTCAGTTTAACGATGTTAAAGAGCAAGTTCCACAACATAGAGTAGCCATTAAGCTGCCGAAACTAACGTTGAAGCCGTTTAGTGGTGACTTATTAGACTGGCTCACTTTCTGGGATGGGTTTTCCTCTGCCATAGACAAAAACTCCGAACTGTCTAATATAGACAAAATGAACTACTTGAATGGCCTCCTGAAAGGCGAGGCAGCCCGCACAATTTCGGGACTGCCACTCTCAAACGACAATTACATGAAAGCTGTAGATATTCTCCAGCAACGCTATGGCCAGAGGCAGACCCTGATCAATCATTACATGGACGCCTTATCAAAAATCCCCTCAACAACAGGCGATGTGAAAAGGCTAAGAACATTTTATGACACTTGCGAAAACTATATACGAGGCTTAGAAGCCCTAGGAACGCAAACGGAATCCTACGGTAGTCTACTGATACCAATACTACTGAAGAAACTACCGGAAGAAATACGCCGCGCAATATTTCGAGCGAACAAGAAAGCAGATAGCTGCCTCAATGACTTAAGAGACACGCTAAGACAAGAAATAGAAACGCGCGAAAAGGGTCGCTTGAACCCCCCTGAATCACCGTCAACATCCGGTTTGCAAGATGACAAACCAGTACCGACAGCAGGAGCTTTCCTCTCCAGTGCATATCGCAGAAGGCAAAGAGCGAGTAGTAAACCAGAAAGAAAGACCTGCACGTACTGTGACGGTCAACACCCACCAGTACAATGCGATAAAATAACTACCGTAAGCGACCGTTTTGCATTTCTACGCAAGAACCGACGATGCTTTAATTGCCTCGGCGCAAATCACACAACCAGTCAATGCTACTCAAAAGGCAGCTGCAGAAACTGCAAAATGAAGCACCACACGTCACTGTGCGAGTCACAGAACACGTCCTCTACGCATGCACATAAAGACAACAACGTAACCGCGTCCGCATCGAGCGCACATACGCATATGGGAACGACGCAAGCCCCACACCCGGACGCGACGATATTAATGCAGTCTGCACTCGTGACAGTTGTCAGTTCAAAAGGCTACATGCATCAAGCCCAAGCGCTATTTGACTCCGGATCTCAAAGAACCTTCATAGCAAAGGACCTCAAAGAAAAACTAAAACTCAAACCGCTAAGAAACGAAGTACTTGACGTGACAACGTTCGGTTCGAACCGCAGCAACAGAGAGGAGTACCAAGTTGTACAACTCAAATTCCGCACCAATCACGAAGACATTGACTTTACAGCGCTTGTCACACCGATCATATGTCCGCCGTTGTCATACCAAATGAAACAAGGCGGCCTAAACCACAAGGAAATAGAGCAGCTCAAATTAGCTGACCCACCGCAAAACAATGAGGCCCTTGACGTGGACATCATTATCGGAAACGACCTCTACGGCTACTTGATAACAGGAGAAGTAATCAAGTGCGGCGACGGAGGAATCAACGCCATGAATAGCAAGTTCGGCTGGCTAATCTCTGGCCCCACCACACAGGACAGCAGAGAGTGTTCCTCACGGGTAGCCTGTAATAGAACAGACGCCATACAAGCCCAAGAATCGCTCGAAGACATACTCCCTAAATTCTGGGAAATCAACGAGATAGAGACAACTAAAGACGAAGAAGAAGATGATGTGTTAAAGGTCTTCACTGAAACCATAGAATTTAATCAATACTCTGGCAGATACGTTGTACGTCTGCCATGGAGAGACAACAAGCACGAGTTGCCAAGCAACTTCGGGATGACTAAAAACAGACTAGATAGTCTCCGTCGAAGCCTACTGAGGAAAGATCCCAAACTCATCGAAAGCTACATCAAATACCTGGAAGATCAGGAAAAGCAAGAATTCATCGAAAAGGTCTCTACCCCAAGTACACACGTGGGGATATTGCATTACATCCCGCACTTTCCAGTCTTCAGATTAGACAGTGCAACTACGAAAATGAGAATAGTGTACGATGCATCTGCAAAAGTCCCAAATGCTCCAAGCTTAAACGATTGTCTGTACAAAGGTCCAAACCTCATGCAGGAGTTAATGGGTATTCTACTAAGATTTCGACTTCACGAAATAGCGTTTACAGCTGACATCGAAAAGGCGTTCCTACAAATAGAGCTGAACGAACTGGATAGAGACGCAACACGCTTTCTATGGTTCAAAGACTCAACCAAGTCAGCCAGCAGCCCTGGCAACTTAAAGGTGTACAGATTTAAACGTGTACTCTTCGGCGCTGCCCCATCGCCATTCCTGCTGGGAGCAACAATACGCTATCACCTCGACCAAAAGGGAAGGAACAAAATTGCCGCAGATTTAAAAGACTCCATGTATATGGACAACGTAGTCTCCGGGATGAGTACCGAAGAACAAGCAATCGAATACTACGCCCGCTCAAGAGAATACCTCTCTGAAGCCGGCATGAATCTGCGTCAGTGGACAACAAACTCCGCGCGATTAACAAAGAAAACTCAAATCGACAAGACAGACGCAGACCGAATGGTAAAAGTACTCGGCATCAAATGGAACTCGCAATCGGACTCGCTCTCACTATCACTTGAGAAGTTGCTCGAAACGACAAAGAAAATCGACAAAACGACGAAGAGAACAGTGCTCAGCATTGCATCGAAGCTCTTTGACCCCATGGGTACAGTAGAACCATTCAGCATAAGAGCAAGAATTATGATGCAAAAATTATGGAAGCTCAACATCAGCTGGGATGACAACCTACCAAGTGATCACAGAGAAGAATGGCAGCAACGGTTTGAGGAAGTAAAACACCTCACTTCACTTGAGATTCCGAGACATAATTTAACTTTGAACTAAGAAATAAGAACTTTGAACTGTATCTGTTAATTCGCGCCCCGGGAAGGTGTTGTGAAATGTGGGCTTCCTGTGTCCCGTTGAAATAATTAATTAACAACAGTGATTGTGACGTAAGCGTTCGCGCGCGTGCGGTGTATGTTACCGGTGCACAATAAACGGTCTTGAAGCCTACCATTAGCTCTCCCAACTTCTTTGACATCGAGGGGTTTCAAGACACCGACTGCCATCGGTGCAGGATCCTAAAAATTAAAATTGCATACTTTAATTTGATATTTTGAATTGTCTTAGTGTACAAAACAGCAGTATAAACTTGTCCTCCAAGAGGTGCAATTACAGATATCATGTGTGTTTTCGGTGAGCTTTAGCTGCTATGCCTGGTCAATTATAATTCCACAATTGTCTTAAGGTGACTGGCTACTATTGGAAACAATAATGAAAAATCGTTTAAACCACAATTTTCTGGAGATAAATTTAATGCTGATCACAAATACGAAAAGAAAAAAGGGGGTCCCGCACTCATTTTCGAGATAGTCAGCATTGAATGAATGCCTGTCATGAGGCAAAAATCGCTCAACCAGAAGTGAATAGAAAAGAAATATAAAATTCACGAAATAACAGTTCTACAACTACTACAGTTGCACAAATATTAGATTATGTCGTATTATCCATAATCAGAAACACATAATGGAGAAACACATAACGGAATTGAAACGTGTAACACGGGTCCCATGCTCCGGAATATTCAAATTATGCAAATGAGGCAAAGGCGCTATATGACCATATTTGGCTGACCATATTTGGAAAATGAAAACTTGGCCAAAAATATATTTTGTAGCTTTTATTTCTAATTTTCCAGTCATTGTTAAAGTATATTTTGCATTTTTTTATGACTTAGGACATCATAAAGTGCAACTTCGTACTCTGAAAAGAAAGTTTACAATCAGCTCAAAATGTTGAGTTCTCAAGGCAAACAGTAAGCTTAAGTGGATTTACAAAGCATTTTATCGCTCTTTCAGCTACTTTAAACACATTCAGAACAAATAATAATAATAATAATAATAATAATAATCAACTTTATTTCACGAGGGTAACACGTGACAGTAAACTGATAAACTTGTGGCCCTCAATAAATAAATATATAATAAATTAAAACATGCTAAAAACATTAAAATTATAAAAATATAAAATTACACTATAAAATTATCAAAAGCTAATAGAAAAGATAAAATACCTATATTTCGATGTCAAATATAAAGATCAATTATTTAGGATATAATAAATTGATTTATATTACGATAAGAGTCAGTGAAATAATTATACAAAGATTTCTTCAATATTGTTAAACTAGAGCTACACTTAATATCATTTGGAAGTGAATTCCATAATCTAGTAGCAGATACTTGAAAAGTCCTAACACCCTCAGTTTCTCTCTTGTACCCCAGTACAATTATGGACGTGATCACGGTGTGATCACTGGCGTGATCACAGTCCGTGATCATGGTGTGATCACGGGTAAAAACTTTTTACCCGTGATCACAGTGTGTTCACAGATCATACCTGTGATTGTGGCGTGATCACGGGTATGACAACAGTCCGATAACCAAAAATGATGTTGACGTGATCACGGTGTGATGTACGTGATCACGATTTGAAATTTGTGATTGTATCTTATTAATCTAGCGTGATCACGGTGAAATCACGTATTGCGCAGTGTGTTCTACAATAAAATGATATTTTGTTTAAGCTGGAGCTATCTTTAAACCAATAAAATAAAAATACCAAATGATCAATATAATACGATGTATGTTCGTTTCACACAAATATAATATGAGTAATTTCCACAAGAATTACGAGCTTCCAACATCTATTTAAATGCATCAATTTGTATATTGCTAGCTTAAGTTGACTCAACGTGAATCAAAATGTTTATATAATAAGTGTTCGTACACATGACTAATATAAATTCAATGTACTTAGACTAAAATATGTAGGAGCGTCCGTTTCACATTTGCTCAGACATTTACTTTTTCACCTGCCCAGACAAAACACCTGTTGTTTCTAACCATTCTACACTTTTCATCTATTGCTTTCTTTATCTCCATCCACTTAATGTCACTACCAAACTTTCGCTCCGTTTGTTCTCTTAATGCTGCTATCCTGTTGCTGTCCAGCTTTGTTAGCTTTTCTCCTTTCCCCTCGACAGATCCAGACTTTGCTTCATCCCTTCCAAACACAAGTTCAAACATTTTAAGTGTGTATCGTTTGGGGCACTGTGCTTTGATCAACTCTTCTTTTGATCGTGGTACATACACCCCCCTACTGGAAGAACCAACAAGAATAGAATCACTGGATGGTGATTCTATCTTGTTGGTTGCAGCATTCTCTCTTTCATTCAAGGGTGGGGTTGCTGGAGGGGGTGGAACGACTGTTGGTGGCAAGTGTCGAGCAGGTTTTTGCGCAGTTGTGCTTTTGGCAGGTAACTCAACATTATTATCCGCAGATGTCGGTCTCGGCATACGGTAAAGCTTTTTTATACAAGTTTTGCATGCAGCGAATTCGTTGATAATGGCACCAAGCTGTTTGATTTCCCTGGTCATTAATGTAACCTGCTGTTGAAGGTCGTCAACCTTTTTGGCTAGCTCACTGCAACCTGAATGGAGCAAACAAAATAGTCAAATTGTTATTCACTCTCTGTTTAAAGCTTTACAACCTTTGGAACTACAAATTCAACTGAATTCACTGGCTACTAATCGGTCCTTCCCCTCCCCTTTCGCCCTGGGTCCCCGAGAACGCTGGCTACTAGGGAGGGGTGTTATTACAGTTGGTACACAAAAATTCAATCATTCACATATCAAGTACAATTTTAAATACATATATCAAAATCACTATTATTAGTACGATTAATAAAGTTACATCAAGTAGCCACATAAAATCTCCCACAAAAAGTGTTACAATCATGACATTTTAAATAGGTCAATGCTACTTCAATTTATCGAAATCAACGACAATCAAATCAAATTAAACATTTCGCTTATACCAGTGAAGTTCTAAGCATCCTACCTGATGATGAGGAAATCGTTTCTTCTGTTTGCGCAGTGTCACTTTCAACTGACTCTTTGGGATCATGGGAGCTTGCTGCAAAACAAACAAGAAAAAGAACGGCCGACCAATGTTATTAGTTGATCGTTTACAAAGGAGGAGTTTTCTTTCTTAATGAATAGTGCATTGACACTTAGAGAAAAAGAATGTGTGTTATATTGTATTGTATCTCATATAATATACTTATATTGAGTATATAAAATAAATTATTCAACCTCTTGCTTTCCAGTGCAAATAAAAACTATAAACCGAGTGCAAATATTAAGCAAGCGTGTTACGCGGTTTTGAAAGCCGTATATTACACGGTTTAGCGCGTCAGCATCGTAATGTCATTTCGGACAGTAGCAGACTGCAGTGCACGCGCCGTTACCAGAGTTGAACCGTGTAATACTGACGAAAAAAGGCAAACTAAAGTCTGTTTTGTTTCTTACTTGAAAATGGTTGTAAAATAAATGATTTATCAGAAGAAAAGTTATGTAATGCGGGTGAGAACTTTTACTCGTCATTCTGAAATACACAAATGACTCATCAAAATATAATAGTTGCACCTTTTTACACAATTTTTTGTGTAACAGAATATTTTAACTTAAAAGGAAACCAAAACAAACCTTACTTTGCCTAATTTCTCTGATGCTCATGCTAAATCGTGCAATACCAACTTCGGGTGCGCTAAACCGTTTAAAGTGACTTCAACCATGCATGTAATATACGATTATTGCATATTTGCACTCATTTAATCAGTTTTTATTATGCACTGAAAAGTGATAAAATAATGTATGTTACATATTCTGCTAACAACCCTCGCACCTGGCAATGATGATATTATTGGTACTGGGAGACTTGTTGGGCTGTCTGTAAGAAGAAACAAGAAAACTATTTATAAAAGCCCCAATTATTGCAGGTTATATTACTGAATGATTGCGTGATTTCTTTCAAGGTTAAGCTGACAATAGTACTTAGCTTAAATAGTTCAGGTTTAAAAAGGTCACGTTATTTCTTCACTGAGCTATATGTAATCTCATAATAATCACCTTCGCCCTTGTCTGTTTCATAGCCATCCTCTATCATTTTGTCAGGTTTCTTGTTCGTCACAAATCAGCTCCTCTGAAACAGAGGGACAGCGTTTAACTTTCCATCAAATATACAGAAAAAACCTGACACGGATAATCATCTTGATTAAACTACGATACTTACCATTTGAAAGAAACTTTTTATTTCCAAGATTATCGAATACGGCAACAATGTCCTCGGGGGACCACATCCTCTGAATGTTTTCGCTCTCATCCATGCACCAAAGTTCTCCTCTGACAACCAACACAAGGTTTTCTATTGCTATTCTGGTTGTCTTTGCAATTTTATTGCGAAGGTTTCCAAATTTCATGTCTGGCAGTACAGAAATGACAAACTCAATACAATCTGAATCATCTTGCCGACGTACTTTCATCTGTAAAGGGACTTGCTTCGTAATTTCGTTTGATTGGGAGTTGGCTGCTTGCGCTCTAACTTTCTTTTTCGCTGCCTTTTCATTAGTTGCTTTTTGCAGTTGATTTTTTTTCTTTATGTTGTCGTTTTGCCCTGTTTTTGATCCACCACTTATTTGACCTTGGTTTTGGCGGGAAAAACCGTTGGCTTGTTTCTGTTTTTTCTTTGTTACTTTTGCTTCCAATGTTTTTAGAAAAGCACTCCCATCTTCAGTTTCTTCTTCAGATTCTGAGGAACAGTCTTTAGCATACTCCTTAGCTTTTTTTGCCTGTTTTTTTGGTGGTGGTTCATAGCTGTCAGGGTCTTCATAGTCGTCAAGTCTTGAAGGTTTCTTGCGACTCCTTTCCTTGTTAGAAACTTCTGCAGTTTCTCTGGACTTCTTCAAGCGATCAATAAATTCGCTGCATTCTTTTTTGGAGCCTTGTTTAAGCTTACTTGCATCAAAATACACCTCTCTCAGATCTCCATTGTCATCAACAACGTTCCACAGTACGCGTGTACAGTTGCCTTCTTCTTTTACTTTGCTCTGCGGGACAACATAGGGTCCTCTAGTTGTCTTGTCTTCAGACGGAAATTCAACTGCATAAAACATCGCCATTATTCAAAGTTTGAACAGCTTCAGAAAAGCAAATTTACAGAATACAGTACAGAATAATCTTACTCTGAGTCTAGAATGACCTGAACGTTAACCGAAAGAATTGAATCTCCCGCTTTCAGACAAGTTATCCGATCATTTGACATCAGAGGGAGGGGCGTAATAAGATACACACTCCAACAAACTATTTTCATAGTTAAGAACCCAAAAGATTTGCCAAAAAGATTTGATTTGTGTATCCACACAGAGTAAAATGAAAAATTACAAGAATTACAAACTGAAATTATCGCAATGGGGAATAATTTAGGGCGAATTCACCATGCAGTCTCGTGAAACTCGAGAAATGCAGGTTTTCATATAACAACTCTCGGTTTCTTCATTTCAGCAATATCGGTTTCAGCTAATGTGCTCACAATAACCTACATTGTTTCTTATTTATTTGAGAGAACCACACTATAAATCGACCTTTTTACAATTGGCAAATGATGTATGTTATTATCAGAGCAAACCAAATTGCCTGACTTTGGAATTAAACATAAGTACTTCTCGTGACCTTCCTTTTGGGTTATCACGAAAGGCTCGCATTCTTTAAGTGCTTCCCTTAGATCTGTGGTCAGATTTAGCTCAAATATGTCATGTGATTGGCAGATTTGTCTTGAAACCTTAATTAACAGTACTGTTGCGCTATGATAGTACATTCAGTTATCTTTACATCTGTCAATAGCACGCAAGAGCTCAGTTGTATGCTTTTAAGAACTAGTTTTACCGTCAGTACGTTATATTCTAGTGTTACATTTTAATTGAATTTCAGTATAGTGCGTAACAAAACAAAATGGCTAGATTCAATCACTTCAGTTCAACAGTTGAAGAATCTTCGATATCTTCTAGTGAAGATGAACAGCAGTCTAATTTAGACAATGTCACGCTATGCGGTCAGCAAAAACAAGCCTCCAAACAGCTTCGATACTATTACCGAAAAACTGCTGGGAAGGCTAAAAGACAATACACACGTTATTCAGAACAAAGACGTCCATCAAAGCAGCTGAGGAGATATCATTTATCTAAGAAAGAAAGTTCTTCGGAGCTTTCAGCCACAGAGGAATCACCAGTAGAACTTAATGACAATGACAATCCCTTGGCAACAACAGAAGCCACAGTCAGTGATCACGACAGTTTATCCGAAGAGGGAATGAGTGATTCTTCATCGGAAAGCAGCAGTTCAACTTTGAATTCTATTAGTGAATCATCTTCTCAGTATGAAAGTGATAATAGCGAATTCGAAGATCCAAACCATCAGGAGGGAAATGCAGCAGTAGAATCTGATGAAGAGGAGCCTCTTTATGAAGGCAGTAAAATATCAAAAGTTTTATATTATGTTTTGATTGTAACCTTCGTTTTAAAGCACAATTTAAGTAAATCAGCATGGGCTGATCTGCTTCGGCTACTTGCTATTGTGCTTGGAGAAAAATGCAAGAAAACTGTATTTCAATCAGTGTACAAGATGAAACTGTTTATGAAAGAGTACTTTGGATCGAAAGATGCAACAAAAATTTTGTACTGTGGAAATTGTTTAAAGTCTTTAAACCACGTTCCAGGTCAAAAATGCAATAACGCAAATTGCCAAAGAGCAACAGTATCAAGTTTTTTAGATTTACATTTTGAAGAAAAAATTAAAGAACTATTCAGAGATGCCGAGTTCTTTAATTTGATACGGAAAGGGAAAGAACAGATAAAGCATTCAGTTCGTCAACATATACATGATCTTTGCCATGGATTAGACTATAAGAATTTCTTGTATCCTGGAGGTTTTTTGACACAAAACTACAACATCTCCTTCACTGTCAATACAGATGGAGTGAATAAATTTTCTTCTTCAAAAGCTGGTCATCTTTGGCCAGTCTACCTGATGATCAATGAACTGCCAAAGGAGTACCGTTTTAAGAAAAAATATTTAATCCCTGCATATATATATTGCGATAAGCAAGACCCTAATATGGTGACATTCTTGAATCCATTCGTGGAGAAACTAAATGCTTTGTATGAAAAGGGAATCGAAGTATCAAACACACCAGCTGGAGATATTACTGTGCGATGTATGCTGTTTGTAGCCTCTGTCGATTTACCTGCTAGAGCTGATTTAATGAACATGAAACGGTTTAATGGTATATGTTGGTGTCACTTATGCAAATCTACAGGAATTGGTTATGGGCGAAATAATCTTCACAGAGCATGGCCATACGAAAAAACAATTAGTAAGCGAACTCACGAAGAACAAATTGATTTTGCGTCAAGGGGTACTCAGTCACAAGCTGTAATGGGAGTCAAGGGTCACTCTGTCTTTACCAAATTGAGTTACCCTTTTGACTCAGTACGTTCTTTTGCAATCGACTGGATGCACTGTGTGTGCCTTGGAGTTGTTAAATATATTATGGAACTGCTATTCTCTGAAGGTAACAAAGGATGTGTGTTTTACATAGGATCAAGCAAAACAAGTTTGACTAAAAAGCTACTGTCTATAAAACCACCTGACATTGTAGGCAGGCTGCCTAGGTCTTTAGAAGATCTTAAGCACTGGAAGGCAACAGAATTTAAAAACTGGCTTCTTCATTATTCTGTGGCAGTTCTTCGTGGAACCATGCACCCTTTGTATTTTTTCCATTGGACTTTGCTTATCGGAGGAACTGGGATACTATGTTCTGACTCAATTTCGAACCAAGACTTAGAAAAGGCTGACAGCATGTTACAAGATTTTGTTTGTTTGATGGCGATACTTTATGGACAAACTAAATGTACCATGAATGTCCACTTACTGCAGCATTTCGCGTATTATGTTACTAGAAGAGGACCACTGTGGTCCTATAGCTGTTTTGCATTTGAGAGCATGAATGCTTTTATTAAGCCTTTAATACATGGGACGCATCATGCCATGGAGCAAGTAGGAGCTGCAGTTGGTCTTTGCTATGGCATATCAGATTTTACCCAGAGAAATTTGGGAAAAAGCAGAGTCCCAAAAGAATGCAAGGTTCTGCTTAGGAGGCTAACAGGGTGTTCAAAGAGGAGCTCGAATACATCTGTCAGTATAAAAGGAGGTTACTTGTGTGCAAGAGATAAAAAACCGAATGTCAACAACAACATGAGGACTTTACTTAAAATACATATACTAAAACAACAATTGCCAGCAGACTATGAAATTGAGACTTATCGGAAGTTTGAGAGTAATGATGGACAAAAATTTTATAGCAATACCATAAAAACACGCAAGACGGACTCTACTGTTATTGAGTATACAGAGAATGATACGGTTCATTATGGAAGAATAATAACATTTTTTAGAATTCAAGATCAAGGATTTTGCTTCTGTAATACACTTCAGGAGAGCACACAGTTTGACTTTGACCCTAGAGAATGCAGAGGGACTCTTCCATCTTTAACTCTCAACGATTCCGATAAAGATGATATCCTTAACATTTTGAAGAAATATGAAAACATTCAAATTGTTAAACATCATGTCTGCTTGCAACCACACGCGACTACCATGCATATCATAGGTGTTGGGGATATAAGACGTAAATGTGTGCTAATTGACTTTTGCCCCGAAGTCTGGATTATTTCACGGTTTCCTAATATTATCGAGCACAATTGACGCATTGAATTACATCTGGGATAACACAGTCAACAATTGTAACAAAGATTCTGCTGCAGTCAGTTGTACTCATAACTAATTTGAAATAACTCTGTTTTCATCTGACTTTTTTGTTAAAAAAAAGTCAGATGAAAACAGAGTTATTTCAAATTAGTTATACAGTCAACAATTAATGAACTGAATGTTTGATAATTATAGCTTGCTGCTATTTCTTTAAAAATTATTCATTAAGACTAGATGTAGCAAAATCGGCATTTATTGACTATTTAAATATAACAATAATTTTATTGTATTTGCCAGTTATTCTTATTATATATTGCCCCGTGGCTATTTGTCAATCAGCCATTCAAAATACTCAAAATACTATCCATGATGCTATCTTGAGCTCCACTGGGGTTTTTATATTCACTTTCTTCTGTGAGTATCTATTTTCTCGTGTTGTGACTCTCTTATCAAATCAATAATAAATGTCAGAACGAGATGATATTAAACCCATGAAAGCGTCCCACGATGCCAAATCTTGTAAGTAAACTTCGACTGCATTAAACTTAAAATACATCTACTTATTCACAGCCGATCAAGTTGTAATGCAATTTATAGTGGCAAAATCGTCAACAGTATGCATCGCGTGATCATGTATAAGCAACCGTGATCATTTATCACGGCTCAATCACAATCACAATCACAATCACACCCGTGATCACTCCAATCAAGGGGTTATCACATAGTGTCAAGGACGTGATCACGAAAAAAGGAGTGATAACAAGAGTGATCACAGGCGTGATTTGTGATCACAGCGTGATCACAATATAATTTTACTGGGGTACCTAGGACAAATTAAATTTAAAGAACCATATCTATTTTGTCTTTCACTGGGGCGTATATCAATATTTCGTTTCAGACATTCTGACACATAATCAGGGCAATTCCCATTTAAGCGCTTATGAATAAGTACACATTTATTTATCTTGGCTTCATGAAAAAATGGTAACCAATTAAGTTGTTTAAAAAGCCCTACACTATTTGCTCTAGTATCAGCATTCAAAATGACGCTCGCAGCACGTTTCTGAAGCCTAAAAACCTTTTTCAAATTGTCGACAGATGCGACAGATGTCGAGACCCACATGATAGAGCCATACAACATAATTTGCTTTATCATGGCATTATAATATAAAATACGCTGATCTATTGGTAGATAACGTTTTTTCAAGACAGCAATACGCTGTGTTAACTTCTTACATGAGTTATCAATATGCTCATCAAAACTGAGCTGACTGTCAATAATAACACCTAACAGTTTCTGAGAGTGGACTTGCTCGAGTTCAGCTGAGTTGACATTAAGCATAAGTGTGGTACTCTCCATCTTCTTAAATAAACGTTTGCCAGATACCAACATTGTTTTCGTTTTCGACTCATTTAGAACCATTTTGTTGTTTTTTGTCCACTGTGCGACTTTCCCAACATCAGCTTGTAGTGCTACATTTAAGGCTCCAGGTGCTAGCACATAGTTTGCACTAGCACTTATTGTGGTGTCGTCAGCATATATGTCTGCTTCCGAGTGTTCGAGTGACTTCGGTAAATCATTGATAAATGAAACAGTACTGGTCCCAAAATGCTCCCTTGGGGCACTCCAAGTTTAACATGCTTTGGCATTGAATGACATCCATTAATATTGACATATTGCATACGATCTGTCAGATAGCTTTCAAAGAGTGAGATGTAGTGACCTTCAATACCAATATTTCCAAGCTTCTGTAGGAGAAGTGCATGATCAATAAGATCGAATGCTTTCTTATAGTCAATCATCACCAGACCAGACACTTTATCGTTGTCAAGATTGAGTAAAAGTTCGTCAATTAGTCGAATCAAAGCAGTCTCTGTAGAGTAGGACTTTCTAAAGCCAGACTGGAGTTTGTATAATATACCGTTGGTTCTCAGGAAATCACACAGGTGGTCACAAATGTGCTGTTCAAGAAGTTTAGACAGCACAGGGAGAACCATTTCCTTTGAACACGGGGGTTACTTTGGCTACTTTCCAGGCAGATGGAAAAACCTTCTGTGTCAGACAGAGATTTAACAATCTGGTCAGAGATGGCAGTATGGCAGGAGCAGCTATTTTTAAGATCTTAACACTGATGTCGTCATCACCCGTAGCTTTATGATTAGGTATAGACAATAGCAGTTCTGACACTCTTTTCTTTGTTATGCTTGGGACCACGAATGCCGATTCAACTTGATTTACAGGCTTAGTACTCACAGTCTCACATGTGCTTTGGTTAGAAATCAACTGCATTGGATAGTCAAGGAAGAAGGTGTTTAATAATTCGGCCATGCTTGACTTGTCCGTAATAACATTGCCATGATCAGTTAACTTTTCGATACAAGAACAAGATTCATCATCGTCACGCGACAAGCACTTTATGAGATTCCATAATTTTCTGCTGTTGTTTTTATTTTCGTTAATTTTGTTATTGAAATAAGCTTGCTTAGTTTTTGTAATCAAACTTGAGACGTTGTATTTGGCTTGCTTATACAAAGCCCAGTAGTTATCCGAATTACCATAATGCCTCCACTCTGTCACTTTCCAAGTCAGCACGTCTTTTTTGATCCAAAGAGTTCCTGACCCATATCATAATACCACCTCCGCTCTTCCCATTCCTGTCCTTGCGGTGTAGATTATAGCCAGGAAAAGAGTAATACGAATTCGGTGTTTTAGGCTGACAGAATGTTTCAGTTATTATTAGAACGTCAACGTCAGTATGCAAATTAGTTACGAAGAGCTTCAACTCCTCCAACTTAGAATCGGTAAGTCTTTGAACATTCCAATGGCAATACTTTAAACCAGTTGGCCCTGGGTTTAAAGATACATCTCCAGCACAAAGAAGCAAAAACTTGGCAATTAAAAACCTCTTTGTCAGTCGAAGGGATGCACTTGCTTTCATCCAGTGAGTCGATGGCACAATGATGGCCCGTTTATTACAGCCAAATGGAATTGAAGACCTCGATAATTTGTAACCAACAGCAAACTCCACACAGTTTCCACTATTAGAGCTTTGAGCAAGATTATTACGACAATTTCCAGTACATTCATTTTTCAATAGGACAAAAAAGACAAGAAAAAATAGTAAATTTGACAGAGCCATTGAAAACGTGGTCACCAGCATCACGCGTCACGCGTCACGTTCCATTAGCAAGGTTGTTGCGGCAATTGACTGAATATCTTGACACAATTTCTTGACACAATTTCAGTAGGTCATTTATACGAGTGAAAAAGAGAGCAGACAAGAGCAAAATAAGAGCAGCTAAAGAACACTCTTCCTCGTTACTTAAGGTGCCAGACAGAACATGTTATCTAAGTCGCGTAAATAAACAACGTATTTAGTGTCTACCTATGCGCTTCTATCTATTTGAATTTTTTAAATAATGACTGTCTGTTTACAAGTATAAAATCTAAGCTTATGTAACATTACTTCACATTCGAGGTTATGATTCAAGCGTTTCCTTACCAGAAAATTGCCCTGGCATGGGCTCAGGGTCTTCACAATTTAGTCAGTTACCTTGAAATACTGTTTCGTTTGGAACATGATTTGTTTTTTCCTAAAAAGAAAACATTTTTGCTCATTTTTCTAATCATGGATCTCATACTGCTTGTTAAAATGGTTGAGAACTATTTTAAAACTAAATTTTGTCAACAAACTTTGGTTTCCAAGCGTTAGTGTGGCCATTTGCTAGAAACTCTGTGTGCTATCACGTCCTGCATGTGCAGTAGCTAAAATTTGTATGACTGAAACTCACCAAGAACTGACAGAAGCCTCTGGAAATGAAATGCCGACAGTCCTCCTGCCAGGAGCATCACAAAAGGCATGAAATTAATGGACATGAATTCTTTAGAAGTTTCCATAAAACCATGCCGGTCGAACCCAACCAATGGGATTGAAATGTCGAACCTCGGTCATCAGTACTATAAATAAGAATAAAAAGTGAATATAAGGGTTAGGAACCAAAGATAGTAACCCATCCAAAGACACGATGTAGCAAACTGGACTTGAGCTTAAATATTGATTGATAGATATTTTGGCAAACATTCCTTTAATTTGTAACTTATAGGTAAACATATTGATTCCATCCTCAGGGCACTGGCTGTATCGAAGCTACTAGATTAGTTAAGAAAATTCATAACAAAACCTTTATTTATTTTATTTATTTATGTCATTTAATATATAACGTATAATATAACAGTAGTCAAGATATTTATATTAAAACCTTATGCTACATTAGAGGTTGAAGACTAAATGAAGCAACCCATCCGAGAAAAGCCTGTCCAAAACTGGGCTTGGCTTTGAGGGTTGAAAGTTTCCTATTTGGTTGAAAATGGTTTTGAATGTTTTTCATTCCAGACTCTGATTGTAAAATTGGAGTTGAATGCCAAAGAAGAGTGTATGTCCATGGCCAAAACTGGACTTGGCTTTGGGGATCGAATATTGTGTAATTGGTAAGTGCCTGATGCATCGAATATAGTCACTCAAGTGTTGAGATTGTTGGGGTTGTGCCTTACTAAGTTATGTCCTGCAACTTGTCCCAAACTCAGCTGTAGGAACTCTTTCTTTGCTTTCAGGGTCCAGAAGGTGGTTCGCTGGATGCAAGTGATGTCATCAAAATTCATGATCACTCTCAAAGAGGACATAAAGACCTTGAACATTAAATCATGATGTGGAATAGTAAGGCACTGCTGTAGGTTGCAAATCTCCTGTCTGGGTGTTGTGCAGCACATTAATTCCATCGGTTTTCATGCCAGTCTTTGCTTATACGCGGCAAAGCCTTTCACTCCTGGAGCAACATTACCCTCAATGTTTCTTGTGAGCTGTCAGCCATTGTGCTTGAACTTTCCTTGATCAATTGATTATCACCACTCATGGGAGACAGGGATGCGTGATACTAAAACTTGGGACAGTATCACAGGAAGCCTACTATTCGTTTGAAAAGAGGTTGACACTTGATCTTCATTACTCTATACTCAACAGGTCCACATTCCTTCAAATCCCCAACAACCACCACCATAATTCCCATTTTTCACTTTAATTTTCAAATAGGAGAGATTTTAGACCACAATCTCGGTCAAAACCTGTAATGACTCTTAACTTAAACTGACGGTTTTTTGGTGTTAACACTAATTGCACCACAAGATTAGGCTTTCCAAATGCATTTCCCCCTCTCCCCCATCCAATTTTGGAGGAGACTGCTTGCCGCTGAGCTGGCTTCTAATTTTCAACATTGAACGGTGAGGTAGAAATTTTTTCTCAAGCTCCATACTCAAAAGCACTGGAGATGACAAACTTGATGACATTCTTTGTCGACTGGTAAAGGAATTTGCAGAGCAAAGAAACAATTTTCCTCTGACCCTGATCTATGGTAATTTAGAAATAATATCCTCTTATGAATATTTCTCTAGAGAGTTAGGTGTTAGACAGTATGAGCCATTAGGCTCATTTCCCATTGCTGTCAACAGAATGTTTACAATGTATCATGCAAACTATCCTGAACATGATAGACAAAGAATTGTAGAGAAGAATAGTGCAATGAGAGTAAGGCTTTACCTAATACATGTTTCACTGAAAAGCTATTTGCAGAAACAGCAATTGACATTGACCCCTAAAAAAACCTAAATCACTTCATAACATGTACATGTAAATGCTTCTGTAAATCATCACAGTAATCCATGCACTGACAAATTGACGTTTCTGTGACATTGTCGTTGCTTTGTGCTGTTAGCTGTTATTTCAGAACAATGACCCAATTTATACTAGAAGACGAATAAATCATCTGGACAGACAAATTGTCTTAAAACTGGTTCGTTTCGTATGAATTTATAATTCAGGTGGGACTTTGGTTGACCTGTTTGTCTTAATGAACAAAACAAAACAAATTAGACAATTTGTTCTTTTTTGGAGACAATTTGTTCATCTTTAGAGTGAATTAGGTTAATACAAGGCAATAACTATTGCATGTTGTTTTGTTTTGGAGTTATGATTGTATATAGGTACCCTGGAAATATAGTACCTGTGAACAATTATTGAGTGGTACACCGTAATATTGAAAATGAATTTACCTGTTTTTATACTGAAGTTTCAAGTATTTTTGCTGCATTCTGATGTCTTCAGAAACAGCAGGAGCGTTTTCAAGGGCATTCTCAGTTTTCAGTTTTTCAACCAAGGACTGGAGCACTTCAAAGTTGGTATGTCCAAAATTGTCACACAAGTTACAGAGACCAGCAAGCATGGAGTCTGTCCCGAAATTCTTGGGGAGATGGGTATAAATATATGTTCGTTTCACTCCATTTGGGTACTTTAACATTTATTGTTGGAGAATGTCTTTCACTGACCTTTGCCAGTAGCGAACTCCTGTCTCTTCCTTTCCAATACGTACACTTCTACAAGATGATGGCTTTGAAATGTCACCTTGGTTGAGGAATTCTTCAAATTCTCTGATGATTTCAGGACCAACACTCTGTCTCTTGAATGTCAAACCATCTCTTGCTGCGCCACCTTTTCTAAATAAGATAGCATGTACCCTTGCTGCTGCTATAGTAACTGTAGAACACTTGAAATAGTGTTGCAGCTCACTTTGGGTTAACTCACATGCAACAATTGACAGAATTCTTCTTTGCTCATCTCCAAATTATTCTTATTCTACCAATGTTCTTGGCCATCTTTGTTCTAGAATTCTCTTGAGGGATACCTTTACCACCTAGTCTTGATCCCTTTAAGGTTCTACCAATTTTAACCTTTTCTGAAAATCGACCCTGTTGAAGCTTTATCAGCCGGGAGGATCCCTTCTCTTTAGATATCTCGTATTCGTTTACTAAGCTCTGTAGCAGTTTGTTGTCACTGCCTGTCATAGAGGTAGCTTGTTTGAAATAATTTCTATAGTCGTATCTGAATATTCTTGCATTGATCGCGTCATTCAACAACAAATTTGCTCCTACACTGTTTGTAGTATAGTTTGATATAATTGTGGAGAGCTTTTCAAACAATTCATTCAGAACATCTCTTTTACGCTGTTCATGTAAAGCTTCATATTCTACTCTTCTTATCGTTTCTTCAGGGACCTGGCAAGCTTTGTCTGATGTGTGATTGGATTCAATATCAGGAAATGCAGCTTCAGGATCTAAGAAATGTGTGGCTTACAGAGTCATTTGACTCTATTTCCATATCCTCAGTTTCTTGATCAATGTCAAATGAAGATGCAACAAGCCCTCTCTAGAGAAATGAAGGATAGAAATGTTAAAGCGATTTAGTTGAATAATCCAATTAAATTTTCACACTCGTTTGTTTGCTTTTGCCGTTTTACTGCCTACTTTTTATGAGCATCATTACTTAAATGCAATGAGCCGCTGTAACCAAGTGATGGTAAAAAATCTTAAAAATCTAACATTCTATAAAGATAATTATGAACTAAAGATAATCAACTAAATGTTAATGGTTCATTGTCCACATAATCAAAACTGCAGCTTGAAAGTAACTGAGAAAACTATGAAAAATCTGTGTTGGATCAGGATCTGAAAGACTTAACGAAATCAAAAGATGGGCTTGACCCTAAGGGATTGTACAAATTACTTTGAATACCGTATATCGAACGTGATTTTTTCTTTTTTCCTCTTGCTTTTAGTTCTTCTTATGTTTATCTCATCATTCTGTGTGTACAGACAGACAGATAAACAGACGTTTTGTTTAGTACCTGGAGTTAGCAATATAGTTATAAATCGTCCATTAAAATATATAGAAATGAATTTAAAATTGGCAAGTTTAGGTACAACAGAATTTTTGGTACAAGCTATCTATAATAACACTTGGTTAACCGAGATAGATAGCTATAAATATAAATGAATTGGAATTTATATGTTGGTCTATCAGTAAAAGGAAAAAAACGTATACACAAGTATAAGTTGACATGACTCAGTATGTCATATAAACATACTATTAATTGATAATAAATAATAAATAAGCAAATAAAAATGGATCAAAAGAAAAAGTTACAATCTTGATAAGTGGGAACGACAATTTATATCTAAAGTTCTAAATAGTCAAATGAAAAATGTAGTTGATAAAAATGACAATATATGAATGAATTGCGTAGAGTAAGATTTTAGTAGATGATCAAAAATCTTTTCTTTCAATTTCGTTCGATTTTAATAGGTTCATCAATTTCATTCCAGATTTTTGCACCAGAAAATTACATTTCCCATAGTTTGTCCTTGCTTTAGAAAAAAGAGGATGTTTTAGAAGCCAGTCTAGTGTTGTAAGAATGTTTTTGATTCACGGGATTGAAGAAATGAAAAGTAATGGGTAAATTATTTGACTAGAAGTCGTACATAAATAGTGCAGTTTGAAAGAATACCAGGTCAGCAAGTTTTAATATTTTCAGGTTAATAAATAAAGGATAAATAAAGGTTAACAAATGAAGGATTCGATTGGGCATTACAGTCAGTAAAGGCCATAAGACGTAAGCACTTTTTCTGCAGAATGAGGATTAATTGTTGTTTGATAGCGAACAGAAGTATTGCTTGACAAACTCCTCGTCTTGCGAGAATCCTGCGATACACACTCTGCTGAAGGTAATTTCAAGCCTCGTATTTCCGTACTTGTAAGTGTACGGACTCATGTCTTCTCTGCGATCATAAAGCTTATTTAAGAATGACCGTTCTTCCATATCCTCTTTCTTCTTTGATGACATATGGTCTAAAAATGTTGACAGCTCGTCACTGGCTATCAGAGCAATTCCATCGTTGTCAGCCAAATGCCGAGCAAGGGCTGATCTCGTATGATCTCCCACTACTATCACTGGTGAAGGCTCGTCCAACACGGCAAATGGAGAGGTTATTGCCAGGTAAAATGCCTGCGACTTTCCTGCCCCTGGCGGAGCCAGAACGCAGCTGAAGATATTTAGTGGTTCGCTGTAAGTTGAACGCACTTTCACTGTGGACGATGGTCCCATCAAAGTAGCGGTAGCAGGAATTGCTGAGAGCAGAAGAAACTCAGGGGATGTATTTCGTGATTTCACAATGACTTCCAGCCATTCGCTGACTCTCAGTGGAGCAACTTCTCAGGCCATTCTGACAACTTGGAGTGCAGAAATTCCGGATGTTCTTCTCCTTTTGGCGCCTAACATCTTTCCTGGTCACCGAATAAACTGATATCCAAGACTTAGAGGATTAAAAGTATTATTTTGTGATGCTATTGAGACTAAGTTTGTTAACCTCTTTATACAAAATTAAAGCAGGCATAGTAATAAGAGAAGGAATATGTTAAACGTCCCGCGTTTTGTAAGAGTTTTGTCTCGTTATGAAAACGAGGTTGCCTTTCTCTACTCCTGTATCTGTGTACCCTCCCCACTTAAGGAACGACAACTGAGGTGCTCTGGGAACGAGGATTCACATGTGAAAATTTCACACTATCACACGTTATGGAATGGCTCAAGCTTTCGTCAAACAAAATAGAGATAAGTATCCTTCCTTCCAATATGTGGAAGAAAATGACAAAGAAAACAAAAGCGATAAAGTTTCTGAATACATCACAGCTGTAATTGCATCGAGGTTATGGAGTGTTGAATATTGAGCCTGAATATGTGGTGACATCTTCTACAAAGCCAAATTCTTCTCAGTATATGCTTCCAGCTCTGCTGTTATGGAACCCTACCTTACTCTTTCCTGACAGTATATGGAGGTTTAAGTGTCCTAAGTGAAATTCGTGTGTTGAACAACTTCAATTTGAAAAATGTCATTCCGTTCAAAGTCTGTCTGGCAAACAGCACTGGCAAACAGAACTGATTCTGGTTTTGAGTAAGTATGTGTGCACTCTAAATCACACGTACTCTGGTTACAATCCAAGACTGCTACAGTTATTTCCAGATCAGTTGGTGCCATTTATTCTGTTTCACAAGATTGGAGTTACTAGAGAACTATTTGATGACATTTTTTAGCTGTTTCGAGTGGATTGAAATTTAATGAAATAGAACGGAGTATATTGGAGCAGTACTGGCAAACATATTCACGACATGAGCATTCATTTTGGAGCAGTGTGAACCTCTATATCGAGAAAAATCCAGACTGTCAACTCACTGACTTTCACTTTGAACAATTTGACCCAGCTAAAAACAAGTACCCAAGCAATGACACAATAACATCCTGTTTTATTATTTACTTTATGGAAAATGAGGAACAAACTGTACGGCTTGTACAACAGCTAAGGAATGGATATCATTGGACCATACTTTTAAAGTTGCTTCAAATATTGGATTAAAATACCCAGATGGTAAATTGGCAAAGCAGTTTTCATCCCTCATGTGCATTCTAAATGAAGCTGGTAATGTACTCTCGTGGAAGTTAACTAAATCTGAGGGATTTGATCACATTGAAGACATGTTGCAAGCTCTCAAAACTAGACATGCAGCATGTGTAATCAATCTAAAGGGAGCATGTATTGACAACTGCTGCCATTGGCGCACAAAACTACAATCTGTTTTTGGTGAACAATTTACTGTTGTACTGGATTTGTTTCATGCAATTAGTAGAATTACTCGTAAAATACCAAAGCGCCACAGTCTACGCCTTCATTGTGTTAAAGATCTTAGAATGGTGTTTCGCTCACCTTCAGATCTAGGTGAAGAGAGGAAAGAACAGACTCCCTGTTCTACAGTGATCAAGGAACAAATGCATGCTTTCTTAGAAAAGTGGATTGGTGTTGAAAATGACAAAGTACAAGCTGTCTTGCCAAAGAAAGCAATATAGGAATGTAGAAAGTTAGAGAAGCACATAGATATGGGCTGCCTCAGTGGAATTGCACGTCACATGTCAACAAGTAAGAATGAACGATTGCACAGAGATCTGAAAGCTCAAGTTCCAAATTGTAAATTAGGTGTTGAGGTAGCAATAGCATCACTTACTGTTGCATTTTATAGACATAACTCTAAACCACTACATGGAGTAGTTCCTCCTCTTCTTACTTTAAGGAACAAGTTCTGGGATTACAAGCAATGGAGTTCAGTCAAATGGAAGCTTTGGTTTGGGACCATCACTGACAGATATGGATGGTAGTGGTATTAAATTACAGAAAAGTACATCTTGGTGTCAAAGTACACTTGACACTGATGCTGTTACAGCCTTGCTACTCAATGTACCTCTAGAGATGAACTTAAAAGTGATGTTGTCTCAGGCTTTTTCAATGAAGTTCTATGAAGATATCAGAACTTTTTAGAAGATTGTAAGGACATACCGTATAGTTATTTATGTGATGATATACTTGACCTATAATCAACTCTATGGAAGCTAAAACAAATGTACATAGTGGTTGGTTAGTGACATTTTTCAGGGATGTTTACTTAATAATGAATGGGTGAAAATGAAAAAAAAGTAAAGTAGAGCGACCATATTTAACGTTGATAACTTGACAGTGCGCTCATTTTACTCCCCTCTCTCCATCAGTGCTCCGTTTTAAGGGTATTTCAAGCTAATTAAAGCTACACAGATTGGAAAGAAGTCGAAACAAGAATGTGAGGTCTGGCTGGGGATCGAACTCGGGACTCAACTTTCTAAAAATCACTCAAATCATCCCAAAATTACACCAAACAACTTTTTTCTTTTTTTCTTCTAAATATTAATGTTTGATATTTATTATGTGTATATATCTCCTTAATTAAGTCTTATTTGCAGTAAGGACGAACAAGAAATAAAAAAAATTACTTTAACCTACCTTGATCATTCTTGAAGACTTTTTGTGGCACTAGGCTCACTGGTGGTTTTGGTGAGTTTGATGTCCCATTTCTTTCGTCTCTTAGTTCTCTTACTAGTTTTTGTATTCTTTCCGATCTTGAAATGCTATTATCCATTTTATCGGCCATGTTCTTTAACTGGAAGAAGCGGTGGGCCACTGTGACAGAAGACGCGAGTTTGAACATTGAAGTTTGAACATTGAAGTTTGAAGTTTGAACAGTGAAGTTTGAAGTTTGAACATTGAAGTTTGAAGGTTTCAAGAAAAAAGTGAAAAAGATCTTGCACACTTTACGCATTTTAGCAGCTGATTGAGCTGTGAGCTGTGGCGACTACATGAGACATCTATTTGCACAAACACTATCGCAATTTATGTTGAAAAACATAAAAAGTTAAGTCGGAAGTTTGAACAATGAAGTTTGAACGTTGAAGTTTGAAGTGGCCCTCCTTGTCCATCGTAATTATTGCAAGAGATTAAGTTTGTCTGCCTTGTTATCATGCAGTGATCAGATGAACCTTTTGTAGAGGCATTTCTGATTGCTCAATAAACGGTATTATTAGTAATGCAGAAAGAGCAAGTAATGTTTATAATTTCATATATGTAATTAACAATTATTTCTCAAAGGCTTATCAAATATTGTTGGTCACAGGGATTGTTCATGTTTAAAATAGCAACAACAGAAACGTTTAATAGTTACTCAAAAAGTTAATTGGACTTCAATTTAATTTAATTTTAATTAATAAATTTGATTAGAATTTAATTTATAAATTCAATTTTAAAGCTGTGCTAGCTATATGTGCTACTTTGATCAAAAAAGGGTGAAATGAATTTTCAAGGATCTATTGATCACCAGTTAACATATATTTTTGATATTCAAACAGCATGAGCATTAGATTGCAGACTAGAATATTATTCTTACTTCTTGTAGAGGACACTGTCTGCATAATTCAATAGCCACCTCTAGACCTATTGTGTCCTCTACCAAAAGTAAGATCCAAGAGTCTTAAACTTTAACACTATTCATTCTACATATCTATAGATCAAAACATGTTATATTTTATTTAAAAAAGAATTGGAGTTATAGAAAACAGAAAATTAAGAACAGTAGTAAGTGCAATTATTATTGGTTAACGTTCCTTTATGAAAATATTTTGATGTGCATTTGCCACAAGCTACATATTCGTACATAGTAATATATGATGATGATGATATATCATTTTCAGCAGTTTATTAAGAAACCTTTATTAATCTACAAATAATGAATGAAATTAAAACGGAAGGTGCAATACCTTACATGAATACGTTTACGGCAAACCGCTAACGACAAACGGCAAAATTGATTTTAATTTTGCATTCTATTCTTATCCTTAAATCAATCCAACATGCAAATATAGAACAAATCTCTTGATCATAGAAAATACAAATATTTTCACTTAAGTGTACATTCGGCTGAGGACAGATGGCTAAAGTTTGTCGTTTGATGGTTTGCGTTTGCCATGAACGTCCATTTAAAGGTCTCAAATGTTTTTTTAATCCTTCAATATGTAGTGCATTGTGCATAAATGCAGTTAACTCTTGCCTTTTCGACACCTTGCCGAAAGGGACAGCTGCAAATTAAATCCCTAACCAAGAATGTATTCAAAAATTGTGTTTATTTAATACTCACCTCACTTTTGTGTTCTTTCTTTGAACAGAAACTAAATGTCGGCCCCAAAGTTATCATCTTTAACAACAATTATTGTCTCATCCAGGCTGAAAATAATGTTGGGTTTCCTAGGCCGGTTCATTTTGTACAGTGATTGGGATTCCTGTGCCAAAAATTCCTATCTTAATTATTGGAATTCCTGTTGTGTCCCAAGTGTCCCACCTGTCCCAAGTGTCGTAAGTGTCCTAGTGTCCTAGTCAGGGAGAATAGAAGCACAAGTGTATTTGGATTGGGATACCTTTGGTGTCCTAAGTGTCCTAAGTGTCCTAGTGTTCTAGTCATGGAGAATAGAAGCACAAGTGTATTTGGATTGGGATACCTTTGGTGTCCTAAGTGTCCTAGTGCCCTAATGTTCTTGTCATGGAGAATAGAAGCACAAGTGTATTTGGATTGGGATACCTTTGGTGTCTTAAGTGTCCTAGTGTCCTAGTGTCCTAGTCATGGAGAATAGAAGCACAAGTGTATTTGGATTGGGATACCTTTGGTGTCCTAAGTGTCCTAAGTGTCCTAGTGTCCTAGTCATGGAGAATAGAAGCACAAGTGTATTTGGATTGGGATACCTTTGGTGTCCTAAGTGTCCTAAGTGTCCTAGTGTTCTAGTCATGGAGAATAGAAGCACAAGTGTATTTGGATTGGGATACCTTTGGTGTCCTAAGTGTCCTAGTGCCCTAATGTTCTTGTCATGGAGAATAGAAGCACAAGTGTATTTGGATTGGGATACCTTTGGTGTCCTAAGTGTCCTAGTGTCCTAGTCAGGGAAAATAAAAAGCACAAGTGTATTTGGATTGGGATACCTTTGGTGTCCTAAGTGTCCCTTTGAGTTTTCTATAGCCCAGATCTGGGAAGAAATACCATTACAGATCAAAGAACTCGGTTCCCTATCACTCCTTAAAAACAAATTAAAAACACACCTAATTATGTCACAAACAAGTACTATTACTTGAGGAATTAATGAACGTATGTTTGTATCTTGAGACTTTTATGCAACTGAACTATTTCAATTCAATTTAATTCAATTCAACTAAATTATACAATTTCTTCTTGAATTACTACAAACATGTCTTCTTTAGTCTTGTAGTAATTAAAAAATCTCTGTATCTGCAATCGTCCAATGTAAGAAAAAAGAATCTCATCTCTCAATGTAAAAAAAAAATCTTTTCTCTCTACTTTCACCAAAAAACATCTTGGTCAGTTATTTTAATAATTTCAACTTATCTCCTTGTGTGGTTGTCAACTCGAGAGTGTAATGCTATTTCGACAACCACACACATCACACTTATTTAAAATACAAAAAGAAAACTATCTATGTATATATTACTGTGTAATTTTGTTTCTCTTGTAAATATGTATATATGTAATTGATGTGTGAATAAAATAAAAGTCTAAAAGTCTAAAAGTCCTAGTGTCCTAGTCAGGGAGAATAAAAGCACAAGTGTATTTGGATTGGGATACCTTTGGTGCCTAAGTGTCCTAGTGTCCTAGTCAGGGAGAATAAAAGTGCAGGTGTACTTAGATTGGGATACCTTTGGTGTTCAAACAGGATTCAATCTCAATATAAGATGAAGTCAATTCATGTAAATCTAGGATTGACACATAATCAACTAATACTGGGTTATGTTAGGCTTAGAGATACAAGTATTAAAGTGAGAGTACTCTTGTAGGAAAAAAATCGAGACTTTTACATCGAGAAAGAACCCACAAGATGCAAAAAAGTGACCAAGACACTGCGAACTGAAGTCACAAGTCAAATGTTTTCAAACTGGGGACAGACAGCTCTTGTATTTGGTGATCTTCACAGCCACTAGAATCAATGAGTGGCTCGTTGGTTTCCTTTCCTTGCAGAGTTTTAATGGTGAAGGATGAGCATTGTAAGGTCTCAAGCTTAACTCATTTCTGTGTCCTGATATGGCCATAATGTGGCAATTTGAAGTCCCGGCTTCTGACCACAAGGTTATTGCAGTAACTCTTAGGGAATGTTTGGTGTAGCGGCGTGAAAGACGTGCTTCTTGGCTGATTTAGCTCATCATGTCGCCTAATTTGCTAACTCCAAGTGAGTGGTTTTCATACCATACTTGCTCAGATATATCCCATCCTTGTCTTTTTGGATACTGGAAAAAGCTAGCGCGCTTGTGTATGTAGTGGAATAAAGTTTTCCCCGATCGTTGTCACTGGCAATTCATATACCAGGACAGGATCCATCCTTTCTTAACAGAATTTTTCCTTTCGTTTTTTCCTCTGTAGACATTGATTAAATAATAAGTGACTTCTACAACTCAGACTTTCAGCTATGAATATCTTCTGGGCTGTATGTCTTTCAATTCCAAGATCTCTTGTAGATTTACTGCGAAGATGGGATTTCGCTTTGTAAGTAAGGCATCGCAAACATCTCAATGGACAAATTTTACGATGTCTCTGTTGAGACGGTCCCTACGAATAGTTTGGAGTCATCTGTGCTTTGGGGTTCCTGTTGCTGTTCTAATCCATGCACTTTTCTTTTGCATCTGCATACACTTGGAAAGTGGATGGCAGGTTTTTGCCACTTGATAGGCTTTCTCTGAGTTCATGTTTGGTTCCACAATTTCCACAGCTAAATTGCCTGGTTGGTGTGGGCAGACTTTGTGTTGTACTTGCTTTGCTG
Source organism: Telmatactis stephensoni (assembly GCA_029948255.1). Taxonomy (NCBI): domain Eukaryota; kingdom Metazoa; phylum Cnidaria; class Anthozoa; order Actiniaria; family Isophelliidae; genus Telmatactis; species Telmatactis stephensoni. The sequence continues at coordinate 222,892 of JALIZF010001476.1, forward strand.
TACTTGCTCTTCAGATAACTAGTCTACAAAATGTAAAGATGGCATCAGCCTGATGGCCGAAATATTAAAACATGACAAACAAGTATCTTCTCGTTTTACTCTTCGCATTTAAACTGTATGCCCACGAATTCTCAAATATATACGTTTATTAACTCCCTTGATATATTCTAATAAAAGTGTTCATTTTAGGCTAATAGTGACTGTGGAACAAAATGAATATCAAGTGAATCGTACAAGAGAATAATAAGAACAGTCATGAACATTTAAGCTGACAAGGAATCTTTAGTTTTTAAGAACATTAATTATTACTGGCTTCTGCTTGAATTACGCAAAATTCGAATGTTACACACTTTACGAGGAATACATCCTCGCGGGGACCCAAGCCATCTCGAACGTTTATGAACCGTTTAATTATTTCTCCCTTTTGCCCGTCTCCCTTCTTCCTCCCTTCCCTTAAGCCCTGGGTACCCGAAGATGCGAAGAGCGTGAGTCATAATTTACTTTCTTTATAGTTTTGGAATTTAACGGGATAATAAACGCAGAATTCAAAGGAAAAATCGGGTTTTTCATTTAGAGGTGTTCCGGCGTTCCGGCGTTCCGGCGTTCCTGGTTTTAGTACATGCCCTGGTTTTTCTATAATTTATCACGAGATTTTTGAAAAATCATACTTTTGGTTATGGTCACGTGACCTGTTTTGCTAAAGTTGCTTGAGTGAAAGTCATGTTCTCCACCCTGATTGTAATAAACTGTTATAGGAGAAGTACATTCTATGTATTTGTTTTTTTATTTTTGCTTAAACTCAAAAGCAGAAATACTTTTAATTATTTTCCTACTATAAACAACCTACTTGGTCACGTGACCTCTGAAACCATAAACTTACCGTAAGGTTGATTCTTTTATCAACATCTATTGTTGTGCTAAGTTTCGTTCATTTCAGTTAAGCCCTTTTTTGCTACAGGACACATTTCGCCTGACTTAGCCACCGACCCAGGCCTTAACTACCTTGAGAATTGGAACAAATATGACAAAAATTCCCTGTCACTTTTCAATGACTTGGACTAAATTGGATCAGATTTCCTGAAAATTAACTTTAAAAAATCAAAATTCTCTCACTTTTTCTAGGTTGTGGGAGCCCTGTACTTGATGAAGATCAAAAGGAAAGAACCTTTTCACAGGTTGAATAAAACTACTCCATTAGAAGTGACTGCTTTCAAACAGCCTAACAAGAAAACAATTTATTTTGAAAGTCTCGATCATCACAAGCTGAGATAGATAAGCTGACCAACAAGCATAAAAAATACACGTCTCAAAGTACATGTTGATCTAAAATAACTACAGCATGAGACAAAAACATTAGACTTTGTAAAGTTCACTTTTTAGGCATGTCTCTCACTTAACTTATACTGTTGAAATAAGTATCCCGGGTTGTATACTGATGCATCTGGTTGCAATTCCGTATAATCTCTTTGGTCTTCAAATGCTGTTTGCAATTGACTTTGTCTTGGGATAGTATTGTGCACTGGCATTTGGATGGTTGTCTGCCTAGGTACTTCATCCAGGTTAGAGAGGTAACTGGTGTCATATCTTGATGTAGTTTGTTGCTTGCCCAGTAAATGATTGTATAGAACATTGTTCAGTTCCATTTTTGCGACTGTACGTTCACGCATTGGCAGTTTGCGAAGCTGTGATGCTATTAATTCTCCAAAGATGGTTTCCTCATCTTTCACTGGTTCCTGCTTTTTCAGCCTGTCTCCAATTGTTTGCAGCAGGTCTAACTCTGCCTTCTCTATTTCATGGGATTTGGGTTTGGTCTTGCTTTTTTGGTTTTTACATACTTTACATCACTGTCAGATTCAGATGACTGGATAGATGCTTCCTCATCAGACACATCTTCATCATTGCTGTTCTGAACAAGTTTAGTATCGTGTTTAATGGAACAGGCAAATATACCACAATTATAAACTACAACAACACAGGAAAAATAAAATATCAACTCAGACGATGCATTTTGTTTGTTTAATATGAAACCTGCATACAATGAAAGGTGTCCGAAAAACAAGAGACAAAACAATCATGATTTATATATTACTTTTATATATTCCCAAATGGTCTTGGAAGTAGCAGTAAAGTAATAAATTTAAAGAAACCGACAACAGTTTTCAAAGACATGTTTCGGCATACTTATGCCATCTTCAGTTTAATGGAGAATGAATTAAATTACAATTTATGCTATGAATAGATTATAAACAATATCAAATGATGTAATAAAAGTGGAACAAAAGAAAATTATGAAAGCAATTACAAAGTAAGGAAAGTATTAAAATGTTGAACTTGCTTGTTAAGTTCAGGATTATTGCTTTTGATATAGAAGGCTTCTTTAAAGCGTGGTTTTCACTGCGACATAAGCATAAGCATAAGCATAAGCATAACGTCAGTGAGGACGGGATCGACATAAGCATAAGAATCTGAGCATGCGCACAAAGTCTGAAAGCGTATAATTTAGGTACGAAGCTTCCTCCAACGTCAAGAAACAAGATGGCGGATGAATTGGCAAACGATGAAGAGTTTTTGCTCGAAGCTTTGATGCTGTTGTTTCTAATAAGAAAAAAAAGACGAAGAAATGATAATGAACGTAGATATAAACAAAAAAGATTTTGGGTCAGAGATATTTATCGCCGCAGAGAGGCGCAAGGAGAATTTCACAATCTTATCCAAGAAATTCGACTAGGTGACCGAGAACTTTACTTTAGGTAATGAAATTTTATTCTAAAATTTATTACTGATCAGCTTAACTGACAATATTTGAATGTGTTTAGGTATATGAGAATGTCACCCGAAAGTTTTGACTGTTTGCATAAGCTGGTTGGCCCAATGATTGAAAAAAGAACAACAATCCTTAGACAGCCAATATCATCTGCAGAACGACTCGCTTTGACTTTAAGATATCTGGCGTCTGGCGATAGTCAACAGTCACTTTCTTTTTCTTTTCGAATTGGAAAGACTACTGTTAGCAACATAATTCATGAGACATGCTTAGCTTTATGGGAAGCTCTAAACAAGGAGTACTTAAGACCACCCAAGTCTTCAACTCACTGGAAAAGCATTGCAAAAGAGTTTTTAGATTTGTGGAACTTCCCTCACTGTGTAGGGGCCATAGATGGAAAGCACATTGCAATAGAGTGTCCATTAAATAGTGGTTCCCTTTACTATAACTATAAAGGGTTTTTTAGTCTAGTTCTTCTAGCAGTTTGTGATGCTCACTATATATTTACTCTTGTAAATATTGGTGAATATGGAAGCAATAATGACAGTGGAATTCTACATAATTCAGTCATGGGAAAAGCACTTGAAAGTAATAATTTAGCAATCCCTGAACCAGAACCTCTAGAGGGGTGCCATCCACAACTTCCCTATTACTTGGTTGGAGATGACATATTTGCCTTAAAACCATGGATGATGCGTCCATTTCCTGGTCGTAACCTCTCAGAAAACACAAGAATCTTTAATTACCGTCTATCTCGTGCGCGAAGGGTGATTGAGAATGCCTTTGGCATTCTGAGAGCTAGATGGAGAATCTTCAGCCGACCAATCAAGGCCTCAGTTGAAACAGCTGAGGCCATAACAAAAGCTGCAGTATGTCTTCACAACTTCCTTCGTCAAACAGACAGTGCAGGGTACTGCCCTGTTGGCTTTGTCGATAGCGAAGATAATAGTGGAGTAATCAAACCTGGAGAATGGCGTTCAGAAGTGGCAAGAGACAGCAGTGCTGGTGGAGCAATGATAAACGTTAACCCTCTGAGGGGTAGAAGAAATTTGCAATCTTCCATTGAAGTAAGAGAGGCATTGATGGAATACTTTATCTCTGCAGAAGGATCTCTCTCATGGCAATGGGATTATGTTAGAAGCAGAGGTCATGTAAACTACTCTAATTGAACTTATACCACAGGATAAGCTACAGTATTACTCATGCATTTCCATGCTGTACACTCTAGGTGAGTTAGCAATATTTAGCTTTCCTAAATATTTGAGTTTAATATACACTCTCTCCCAAGAGATTGGTGTGCTTATTTTGGTGGAATTTTTTCCTTGAAGAATACTTATCCAGAAATTGTCTCTGATACAGCAGAAGATATTAAATTTTCTTCTTTCCCTGACATTGTACATGGGACTTATTATTTAGAGGAGGTTGAAGGGAATTTGTATATTTTTAGAATACAAGGGGTAGGTCAATGAAATCATTTTAATGTGGGGTTATTGTTCAAACCTCATTGCATGCAATTCTTTAAAACAATTTTTTTTAATTAGAGACCAGTTTTTAATTATTTTTTTTTTAGTGGAGACCAGTGATTAGCATGTCTTTGAGAATGTAAGCTTTTCATTTCTGCTATATGCATTTCACTTTCACTTTAAAAACTTCTTCAGGGAGACCAAAATTTTGGCTCCAAAGCTTTCCTCTCAGTCATTTTGTACTTTCCCTGTATGTGTTTTACCTGTAATGCATATCAAGTTTGTAATCAAGTGTATATTTTATTTTCATTCTTGGAAACGAGAAGTTACTACATGTGAAATAACCTGTTTTTATTTTGAAATATCATTCAACTTGTCAAAAACAGACCACAAAATATAGACCTAAACATGGTTCTCTGAAATGTATTGACAACTTATAGCACAAACTGTATAAAAGTATATGTTATATCTTTTATAATAGCAGTGACATGTTGTGATAACAACAATTGAAAGCACAAACTCTTCTAAGCCACTCCAAACAAAAAAAATTTAAAAACTAAAATAAAACTCAACAAATTGTGTTTTACTAGAGACTGTTGGATGTCTTTTTGTCTATAGCGCTGGAAAAAAAAAACCCAGGGGGGTAGACAGGATTGGGGGGGTAGACAGGATTGCGGGGTAGACAGGATCCCTCCTCCATTAATTGTTGTTGCTGAGGAACATGATGGTTGGGCATCTCAGGAAATACAGAGGTATTATTTGTACTATTTGGAATCCAACCAGGAGAAAATGCATAACTTTGGTTACTTTGATTCTTTAGCAGGTGAGAATACATTACATTGCTTATTTCCATCTTTGCCATTGTTCTCTCGTTGGCTGGTAACTTCTTCAGTTGGGATGCTATAAGCTCACCAAATAATACTTCTTCATCTTTTTCTGCTGGCTTTTCTTTTTGGCTCAACCGTTCTCCAATTGATTTTAACAATTGAAGTTCAGCGGTATCAACAGGATTTTCTTTAACTAGTGCAGTACGAGCACGCTTCGTATTTTTGACACGACCAGTAACCTTGGATGTTATTCCAGAATCTGTTTCACTCCTACTTTCCTCACTGATGTCATCTTTATCTCCACTATCCTCATCTAGCACTTCAACTTCAACAAGATTACTTGCGGATGCACGGGCCTGTATATATGGATCCAACCACGCCAAATAGGAATAGAGCTCACTTGTTTCTTGTTTGACCTCAGATACACTCTCTGTATCAGTACCACTAACTTTGACTGCTTTGACTTTCTTTTTGTCCCTGCTGTATCTGTTCCTCAGGTTTTTGAAACTATTTTCGGCATCCTTCCCTTTAATTAAAAACCAATGCTTTTATCAGTTCACTGAGTTTAAATTACAAGTCATTTGAATCCTAAATTCAGTGTTTATTTTCATGGTCTATCGAAGGGAAATTGTTATGAATTTGACATTTATACGTTCCCACTATCATCACGAGCTTTTTGCACCTTTTGCGTGTTATAACAATAGAAATGTAAACAGCTAGACGTTTCTAAAAACAACAAAACTCCTTGCTTGTCACGTGCAATACAAAATTCTCACTTATTTAATTACCTGAAGGAAAACCAAGTTTCTTCGCGACATCTTGCCATGCTAAATCTTTTTTAGCTTTGTCTTTGAAGTCTTTTGAAGACTTGTCATACAGAATAATGTACATTCTTACAGTCTCTGCTAAACGTTCGTCCAAACTAAGTATTGAAGCGTCCGCCATCTTTGTTGATGTGCCGAAAGGGGACTGGGACAAAGTTCTTTGTGATTGGACTATCCGTTTGTGCTTATGCTTATGCTTATGTCGGTCCCGTCCTCACTGGGCATAAGCATAAGCATATAAGCACAAGAAAATCAAACACGTCTTGTTTTTCTTGTGCTTATGCTTATGCTTATGTCGATCCCGTCCTCACTGACGTTATGCTTGTGCTTATGCTTATGCTTATGTCGCTAGTGAAAACCACGCTTCAGTGGACATAAGCATAAGCACAAGAAGAATGGAAAGTTTTGATATTCTTGTGCTTATGCTTATGCTTATGTTGTAGCTGTCCTCATTAGCGCATAAGGCTCTTGTGCTTATGCTTATGCTTATGCTTGTGCTTGTGCTTGTGCTTATGCTTATGCTTATGCTTATGCTTATGTCGCTAGTAAGGACCAGGCCTAAGCGATCGGTTTTGCACTTTTATTAGCCAGATATCAAGTCACCTATTGTATAGTTGATTGCACATGTAGACCCCTTTATTTAAAGCTGCTCTCTAGTTCGAGAGAGATATTAGAAAAATTGGTTTCAGCCATCTTTGTTTACCGTCGCTATGGCAACACAAATAGAAATGAAGTCACAGAGTTCCAGAGATCCACAATTCCACAATTCATTTTCGTCAACACGTAGCTTCAAACGCATCAAGCCTGTTTTTGAATCGCCAGACGATGATGCCAGCATTCCAGCCCTCAAGCACATTGACAAATTGACTTTATTTACTTTTCTATTTGTAAACATGAGTTCTGGTTGCATTATTAAAGGGTTATTAACCAAGCACGAGGTCTGTATGGGAAAATATCAAACCGAGGTCTTGACAGTACGGACCGAGCCGCTAGGCGCGGTCCGTACAAAAAAGACCGAGGTCTGATATTTTCCCGTACAGACCCAGTAAGCTCGGTTAATAACTTATTTATTATATGGCTTTGAGAAGTCCCGCTAAAACAATTGCTAAACGCAAACTTTTCTTTTCATCCGGGACAGCGGTCCTGATATGGCAAAATATAGACCATGCGTTAGCCAATCAGAATTCAGGAAATATCTAGCCATATAATAATATTCAATATTTTGTAATGGTCACTCATTTTTCTTGAACTCCGCCAAAACTTCTATAACGTTTTGCTATTAATTATAACTTGGTAGCCACAGGGATATTTACATATTTATATTTTTACATGTAATTTTTTTAAGATAATCATTTTCGCGCTGGTTGGTTTTCAGACACATCACCAACTCTAAAATCCCGTACGCGGGCGCTTTCTATGAAGTTATCTATATGTTAATGAGGACTACAATGTTCACTAACCAAGAGACCATAATACTAAGAGAGCGAGACTCAGTATTGATCTCGGATGTCTGTGCGATGTTCGTGGCGGCTAAAGCTATTTTTAGTATTATAATTAATTCTAAAGGGGTACTTGGATGAAAATAGGTCAAAATTGGAAAGTGGTTAATTCCTAAGTTGACGTCAATTAACGACCAATATAGATAAATATAAAACCTACTATCCCAAAAATTCTGCATTTTAATCATATTATCACCAAGAACTTGTACTTATGACGTCATAGATACACAATGTAGATGCTAAAATACGTGATAACTTTTTATCTGTACCTTTGGAATTTGATGAAAATATATTGCTTGGTGACTATTTGTCACATATAGATACATTGAACCAAGTTTCAAGTCATTAAGTTTTCATCGATTTTCATCCAAGTACCCCTTTAAAATACACTACAAATTACTGCACTACAAATGTGTTTAAAATTACAATCAAAACACAATAAAATAGAAGTTCACAGATGCATGATGGCCGTTGGCTCAGTCAAGCTCATCCGCCCTTTGACAGGTCTTGTTTTTATTCCTGCTGGGTGTCATGCCACCCTCCTCGCCAGAAAGAACCTGGTGGGGGAGCCGGTTTAGACGCCGATATATAGGAAAATGTATTTTCCTACATTCTGTCTAGTTCCTATCATAGGAAAATGCAATTTCCTAGATATTTCCAAGATATTTCCTATAATAAACGTTTATTCAAAGAAGATACTCAAAAAGTAGTTGTTTGGACCTCCGTATCGTCGCCTTTGGCTGCCTTGACATCAGCGTTTTCATCTCCAGTAGTCTTACTATAGCATGGTACATTACACGGTACGCTGTAGTCCAATTGTACAACTTCAACAGCTTCAATAGTTTGCTGCATCTTAGTTGATACAGTTTCTGGAAAGAGTAGTGCAAGAAGGGCCGCAACGAAGGCTAAACCTCCAAAAATAGATAATGGCAGAATCAAGGAAATCCCCGGTAGCTGGGCCTGCAGAGAAAGAGAGATTACACAAATAATTAAACCTCTCCTCCCCTCTCCTCCCCTCCCCTCCTTTTACTTTTCCTTTGATTTCTACGTCTCTTGTAGTATATCGTTCGTTCACTTACCATCATTATAAAGAATGGTGATAGAATAGCACCGGCACGACCAACCATGGACCCAGTCCCCAACGATATGTTCCTGAACGACAAAAAAATAAAGAAGAAAAAGAAAAAGAAAATAAACAAGAATGTGAATGGTGTTAGAATGGTGTCAAGTTCCGCTTGATCGGCGTTACCTTGGTAACGATAAACAAAGATCGCGAAAATCAGTTTTTCTAAAAAATCTCTTGTATTCCAGCAGCTCTAGACAAGTGGCAATATGGGCAATAAACTACACACCAAGGCAAAGAAAATAGGAGAATTAAATTTTTTCTACCACGCCGATGTTGAGTAAATCGCAAGACTTTTTTAAGGGTCTGTTTTTTGTTGATAAAGCTTAAGCTAGGCAAAGCAATCCTCGGTGTTTGTGGGAAAACGCTAAAATACTGCTGGACATTTCATGATTCGAGTGTTGACTTTGCTGTCGAAGATTAAGGGTGTACTGACATATATCGTTGCTGTGCAACGGTTGCTATGCCGACAACAAATTGCGTTACATCGACCTGGCGACAAATTCTTTTGTGCATGCCTAAATAGATTTGCATAATAACGAATGTGCTATTTTACTGCCAGTCAAAGCGTTCTATACTGGCACTAAAATAGCACATTCGTTATTATGCGCTTAATCTTGATAACAGGGTCAACACTCGCATCATGAAATGTCCAGCAGTGTTTAGCGTTTTCCCACAAACACTGAGGAGAGATATTTTAGAAAAACTGATTTTCGCGATCTTTGTTAGACGTTGCCATGGTAACGCCGATCAAGCGGAACTTGACACCATTCGAAACTTTCATCTAAGCCTGATAACTAGAGCAAAAGGCGTTTGGATCCGTCTTCAAGAAGCCTGTTATTTCCTGAAACAAAAAGTGGAAGTGTGTTCACTAGGAAACTATTTCGAGCCACCTTATAGACAAGGCGCATTTTCGAGAAATCAAATACCTGAATGCATTTTAGGGTAGAGGCTGGTAACATAACTATTCTAAACTGATTTTTCATGCTGAATGCGAATATGACTGTTACCAAGACGTATTCTGCAATCTTATACGTATAAGACGTGTTTTGTGAATTGCTACAGTCATTTCATACTAACGGCTTTTTCATGTAATTCCAAAAGTTCCCAAACTTAAAAACAATTACCATAGCTGGAAAGAGCATACCAAAATAAGTAAAATTGTGAAGTTTGAAGGATATCAGTTGAAAAATCAAGGAGATACGAATTTTCAAAAAACGAAATTTTGTATGAAAACACTTACAGTTATGCAAGAGATACAAACAAATTTCGATTTTTGAAAATTCGTATCTCCTTGATTTTTCAACTGATATCCTTCAAACTTCACAATTTTACTTATTTTGGTATGCTCTTTCCAGCTATGGTAATTGTTTTTAAGTTTGGAAACTTTTGGAATTACATGAAAAAGCCGTTAGTATGAAATGACTGTAGCAATTCACAAATACGTCATTTACACGTATAAGATTGCAGAATATGTCTTGGTAACAGCCATATTCGGATTCAGCATGAAAATTTAGTTTTGAATAGTTATGTTACCAGTCTCTACCCCAAAATGCCTTCTGCACTTTTTGCGATCGACTTTTTCAATTTTGCGCCTTGTCTATTACAGGACACCTTGGGACCCTACAGAGGGTGTCGTAATGTTGGTTAATTATTAACTTTTACGTACTAACTTTTAGAAAATGGAAATGGCCATCAAAATATGATTCATCAAGCATTACAGGCAATTTCAGACTGTTATAAAGGTTTGGTTTTCACTTACATCGGAATCGGAGTTATAAGTGCGTCGGGATCGGAAGGTTTTAGTTTTCTTACGATTACGATTCTGACTACGACCTTTACGATAAATGAAAACCAGAACATCGGCATTTTGGAAGAAGATTGTTTATAAGTGCCACCTTCCAATAAGCGCCGCAGTTTTTTTGCACAACGCAGCGCATTAATTGAAGCACTTTAAAACCATCATCTTGAGTAACGTAAAATAAGTACAGAAAAGACGTTTTAACATCTGAAACACGTTTGTTTTATTGTTAATCATTTGCATTTATAAATATGAGTTATTTAATAAACGTCACCCTCGATTTAACGCCTCATCTGTAAATTGTCCGCTTCCGCAGTAAATATGGGAAGAAGATTCTGGGACCTTAGATAGTGTCCACTCAACAAGGGGTGTCCGTTTAATAAGGGGCCCACTATAATAGTCCAGTTTCTAATTACTAGAGACCGATGAGGTTCCTGACAAAAGGCGCATTTATACAACGTTAGCGTTGAGTCAACGTAAATTATTCAAAAATACCAGAGAAAGAAATGCAGAGAAATTCCTCACCCCTCCCCGGGAAACTGGAAGCTCCGGGGGGGGGGGGGGGGGGGGGATTGAGGGTATGATTGGGCAGTGGTGTGCCGCGGACAACTCAAAACCCTGACCCTATCCCAGACCGTTAGATCGGGGTTCGATACACGCCACGACCACTAATTCAACATTGGATAATGATATTCACCAATGGTACCATTGGTAAGCCAAGCCATAGCAATTGATACCACAGGGATTCCAAACACGAGCGTATAAGGAGTAGATGATTATGATAGGATTCCCTGTGGATTTAATAAACCTTTAAAGGAAACACCATTGGTAAAACACTACTTAAAGATGAATGCTGTAAACTGATAGCTGCGTTATTGCAGAAGCCATACCCTGTCACATAGGTTAAAGCGATACCCTATCATATAGGTTGTGCGAGAGTTAGTGCTTGGTGCACTGATCCGACAATACTCTTTTTACGCTGGTGTTTATTGAATGACTTTGAATCTAGATTGAATACTATACTCCTTTTGACTTGACCTTACGGTCTTCCTGTAGAATGGACCTTGTAGTCCTCGTTTGAATAGACGTTCTTGTCTTCTCGACTCTTTTCACTAGACTTGACTCTCATGACTGACTCTCACGACTCCTTCCGAAAGCTATACTCATTTACATAAATTATTCACTTTTACAACATAGGTTAAAACGATACTCTATCCCAGACTAAAAAGCCAAAAACGATAATCTACCCCAGACCTGAGAGCTGAAAAACCCTTCCCGTGGCACATATACCCTTATAACATGTATAGGGGAGTTCCCCCGGTAAATCCTTGTCAAGTTCTATTTATTAACTTCTGCAATACAGTTACCTTACTACTGTTGGAAACAACTCCGTTGTGATCATGTAAATCAAGCTAAATTCACACCCTATCAAGGATTTCCCCAACATCGCAAACGCGGTTATCACTTTTGGAAAGTCTGAAATGTAATGAATTCTTTCAGTAATCCTACAACATAGGTAAAGAGGTTTGCCGTTTTACTTGTCTATCTTGCCTTGCATATCTGTCTGTCTGTCTGTATTTCTGTTTGTCTAACGGTTAGTCTGTCTCTAGAACATTATATTCTAGTCCGTTTATTTATGTAGCATTTATTTTATATCCGATCTGAATTTATAGGACTTTCTTGTAAAGATTTTCTAGATCCATCTATTTGTTCACTTACATATGCCCGTCCGTCCATTCATTCATTCATTCATTTATTCATCCACCCATTCATTCATTCATTCATAGTCTCTCTATCTGTGCGTATGCCTAAATGTTTATCTGTGCGATAGATGCATGCATAAACAAACTCTTAAGGGATCAAACTTCTGTGGGTGAGCTATAATCTAACAATACCTTTAGGGATGAATGGGAGTATAATAAGCGTCACTGCAGCAAGCGACATTATCATAAAGTAGGGGATACGACGACCAAACCTACAATAAATAAACGTAGGAGAAAGGATTTTAGAAATTCATGACTGTGGAAACTTTTGAATATAAATAGTCATAAGTTTGTCTAAGAAAGACAGACAGAGCACGGATCGAGATAACTCACTGAGGAAAGCCCATCAAAGTTGTGTTCGTTGGTCATTTTCATTTGTCAGACTTAACCACGTATTTCTGTCGGTTTTGTATCTGTAGCGTCTTCACAAATTTTGTGCACCATTATTTTGTACATCCTTTCTCTTTTTGAATGAGTAGCAATATTTTCTATTGTTTCAACAGCAGTAGAACTACGCAGCACACAAACGAATTATCACTTGAGGTATACAACGTTCCAACGTTTTCAAGTAGACTGAAGGATGTTGAAGGTGCAAACTGTTTTTAACCCATGAGTTCAACCTTTTCGGCTTGTGCATGTGGCGTTCGAGTGAGTTATAATTCTTACGTTATAGTCGCTTAACTAATACGGAAGTACTGTGACGAAGGAGCTAGGAGATATAGCACACAATTTTGAAAACTCGTGGGCCTGTTTCTGAAAGCCCCAAAGTGATAATCCGGGATTTAAGTGAAAGGTTTTTTAAAAGTTAATCCTGGATTATTAGTATCAGCCTTTGGGAACTCCATCCAGACTGCTAAATATCCTGTGTTCTTCCTCGTCTGCTGCCAGCGTACACGTGACCCTCATGGTGAGAGTTAGCGAGCAAAGACGTTTCTTACCGAGCAGCTAATATCCACGACAAGAGCACTAACGGAATGTCGGCAAGTTCCATGATGCCCACATTTATAAAAAGATTGCCAGACAGCTGAGACACGAACAAGTACATAGCGTTAAACAGCATGGACACCACAAACCTGGAAAAAATTGTGGATATTTAAAGTTCAACGATGCAGTGGCTCTCTCTCTCTCTCTCTCTCTCTCTCTCTCTCTCTCTCTCTCTTGAGTGGTAACAGGAGATCATAGTACTAAGAGAGCGAAACTTAGCATTGATGTCTGTGCGATGTTCATGGCGACTAAAGCTACTTTTAGTAACTTTGCCATCGCGCGCGCAAGGTTTGATTTGTGACTTGCGCGCAGACGGGACCGTTTGCTTTTTGCATCTTAACTCGAGCCTTGCGACTAGAATTATGGTCTCTTGGTGGTCTTAGAGCAGTTTTCGTATGAGTGGGAACTGTACCGTACCGTGACCGTGTCAATACTAGTACTAGTAAGTTTGGAGACATGCGCAGATGTTATCACTTGCTGCTGTGTGAGCAAATAAAGCGGTCGCTCCATGGAGGGTCCGCTGTGCAGGTAGTCTTCCTCGCAGCCGTGTTTAGCCTCGTCACGCAACGCTCCCTCGGAAAAACACGAGGGAGCGTTGCGTGACGAGGCTAAACACGGCTGCGAGGGAGACTACTGTGCAGGTCACTGGAGCACAACTTACCAGTTATAGCAGGTAATCAAACTAAAACGCCTCATCCGTGGCGTTCTAAAGATGTCGGTAACATGATATGTAATGCGTCTTTTTTCTTGTGCTAACTGATCTTCCCTGACACTTTCCAATGTAGTTCGCAGTAGTTCCTCATCTAAAGGCTTCTTGTCTTTGGTTCCGAACTTCTTCAGGACAGCTTGTGCCTCGTCTAGTCGACCATGAGCTACAAGCCAACGAGGCGACTCTGGAATCAATCTTATACAAGAGATAATGTACAATCACAACAATTCTTGCCAGAATTGTTGGTGCAATTTTTCATAGTAAATAAATAGGATTGTTTTTGGAGGGATACGCGCAAAGTGGATTTTACCGAGACTGGTTCTCTCCCCGCCCCCTTACAATGTTGCTATGAAAATCTGAAATCAGTTGGACACACTTTATGGCTACCAATAATTGTTTAGGTGGGTGGAGGATAAAATAACAAAGGCACTAAAGTGCAGAATATACCAAAACAGTCTGAATTTCACATCGTGCCAACAAATAATGGCAAGGATTGTACTCCATTGAACATACGAAGGGGTAAAGGCGCTGTTACACTGTGCAATTTTCCCCAGCAACTGGCCAAAAATATTGCAAGTTGCTAGGGAAAATTGCACAGTGTAAGAGAGCCATAATTTTCTCTGCAACCTGTTTTGAAACGCCGTTGCGAGACAAGTTGCTGGGAAAATTGCACAGTGTAACAGCGCCTTAAAGCCTGGTTTTCACGCGCGGAGGAAGCAGAAGCAGTATCGCAGACTTAGTGTTGCATTTCTCACCTTGGTGTGAAATAAGAAAATGGACAGTGCATCACTGAGTCTGCATATGTTACTTCCGCCTCTTCTTCCGTTACTCGCCAAAACCAGGCTAAAATCTAAACATCTTACTAAAGACCTGAAGGGATGGTTAAAATGCAATATCGTTGGATAATCAACGGATTTTCATGAAGAGTGAAAACAAAAGAAAATGAATACTGCTTGTTATGCTGAATTTGAGAAAACATAAAATGATAAATTAGGACATTCTTTCTCTAAGAAAATTGCGGCAACCCATTTTTGTCTTAGGCTACCATCTCATATTCCACGAAGAAGACAAAAGACATTATAGACTTTCTTACTTGTAGAATGGTAGAAACAGAAAACCTGTTATGCTTCCAGCAATAACCATATGACGCCAGTACGGAAACCAATAAGCAATTACAGCATTTAGAGCACCTGCTGGTTTCCATAGTACCGTGGTGGCCATGGCAGCAAAGGTCCGTTTACTTGGTCCAACAAGTTCGACGAGGTACGTGTAGTGTGACATCAGGACTGATGCTAATGTAAAACCGACCAAAAAGCGTAGAATGATGAGAGTTATCGCTGAAGTCGCAAAAGCACAGCCAAGAGATAGTGAGGACTATAGAAAAAGGAACATACAATGCAAATTAAGGTAATGGACTCGCGAAATATTTTAGGGACGAATTTTTCCATATATGTATGTATGTATATATGCGCAGAATTGTAGCCTGTGTACAGCCTTTTCCCACCCCTCCCTTCTGCGGGGAAAAACGGGGAGGGAACTTTTCCCCACAGGGGGGAGGGGGTGGGTGGGAAACGGCTGTATACAGGCTAGCTAGCAGAAGTGATGCGCATAAATGCGCTAGCCCATTACTCAAGAAGGTGAGCCGAATAGAACGCAGGTGAATCGATATCTTCTACATTACAAAAGACGTAAGCTTTGAACCGATACAAGTGCATTTACAGACACTGATCGCGAGATCAAATCTGAAACCATCGAGGGTGTACATCATCATCCAAACTGAGACAGAAAGCATTTAACGAACCGAGGATGAAAAAAAGAAGAGAATTTTATCATGAGGGACATCATTCACTTTTGGAATGATTTTTTACATCAGTTAAACTACCCGCTTACCCATAACAACCAACCACCTACCCATCTACGTACCTATCTACCACGTATCAACCTTCTTCTCTCTTTCTCCCCCTCTCTTACTAACTACCTACTACCTAAAGCCTTCCTATAGAGAGACAGACAAGTCAGCAAATAAGCCATCAAAGTAAATGAGCTATCCGAGGCCTTACCATAATCAGGAGATTTCCAAATAAACACTTTTTTCGTCCGAATGTGTCTGAAATCCATCCTCCAGCGATGGAGCCAAACAGCATTCCCCAAAAGAATACAGATTGGATTACAGCAGCCATGTGAGCACGATCACAAATCAGTTGCCACTGAAAATACAGCATATATCATGTGCCAGCTATACAGCTGATATGTTGCATTTTGAGAATACTCTGAACATAATTTCTGGTATCGTTGTATTTTTCAGACTTCATTGCAACTATACTCGACTCAACAGGCAGCTTCTATATATATCATGAATACGTAATAAACATGCATTAATACATATCTTTCACGTGACAGATATACTTGTAACAGCCAACCTATACTATCGGCTTCATAAAACGTGAAAATTACAGCTGGAAATTCCTCAATTTCAAGAGTTCAGTAATTTCTGACCTGGGGTTCAATTTTGCGTCTAACCACTAAACAACACATCAAATGGGAATTCAACTTCTCTCTTTATCTTACGATGCTTACGACACTTACCTCTGTCACTGCGCTATCGAAGGTTGGATCGAAGACATATGTTGTACAGTTTGGGCAGCATTTATAAACTGCACATGTTGTATTCGGTGTACTGCATTCAAACTTTTGGTTCCCATAGGCAAAAACCAAGTATCCAAATTCGAAGCCCAATGGAATTTTCAAAGTCGATATAAACCAGTATAGCATGTGTTGGTAAAGTCCGAAGGACTTGATGAACTCGAAAACGCTATCAAAGTCACGGGCAAGCTTCTTTTCGTTGGAATTTTCCATTGGTAACGATCGCTGCCGAAACACAAGAAAGAACGCTAAATTAATTAAGGTTTGTTTAGCTTGAGGATCCTTGAGAAAACTGCCATCTTTTTAAGGTAATTAAATGACGGTGCGTACTGTTCTCTCAGGCTAAGCATCACATCTATACTGTAAAAAATGTGTCATTCCTAAAACGGTACCATCCTGTTGGATCACCGTGTCAAACTTTTATAATCCCGGGCTTAATTCCTGAAAGTAACCATGTTATTTGGAGAATAAGAAATAACACTTTTCATAGACTCTTGACCACCAAAACGAAAACTTGTGGAGTAAAATGCCTGCATAGAATGGAAGAAATACCTTGTTACGCACCTAGTTGCAGTGTCTGAAATTGGATCCCTTCATGCTGAGTTTATGCTGGAATGGTTATAAATACACTAGGTGACCTATACCTAACCTATAAGCTGCCAATAATCATATTTTTCATTGATGTCTACTGATTGTTTGCTTGACCTTTATCGCAGTGCATCATGTATAGTGCCAGAAAACTCTGAACGTAATGTAAAATTTTAGTCATTTGCGCTCATTTATCAGTAGAGCTAGTCACACACAGCGGAACAGATCGGAGCACAGCACAGCACCGAAAAGACAGTGCAGCATGGCTTAGGGACACAGCATTACATAGCCTGTGTACACACCCTGTCTAGGGGGAGGGGAAGGAAGAGGAGGAATTGGAAAGAGAATCGCTAAACGCAGCCGGATAATGCGCACACTTCTCCGTGTACCTTTGATTAGTCCGTATTAAGCAGGTTCCACCGTATCAGCGTACGTTTGTATGGTTGTACATGACTCCACGAGATAGCCTTGATTTACTTTTATTTGGCTTCGTTTGGCTTTATTTGGCTTTGTGTGATCTGTATCGAGCGAGCCAAACACTTTTGAGTGAAATCATATTTGAATAAGGAAGTTCGTTCATCATGTTCATAGTCCGTTGCTTTTTTACGATCGCGAAGTCATGTTCAGTTTCGTCTTGATGTCTCCACACCCGCCGCCGAGTAAACACTCGAATTAGCGCATTATTTACTTCCGGCACAGGCACCCCAAGTCGATTCGAGCAGCTCGTATTGTAAGGACGCTAAAGTAATGTAAAGCAACAGAAAGCAACAGAAGGGGCGGGTTCGAATCCTCATGAAATAAAACTGATAATAATGAAAAAAACTGAAAACGGCCCAAACACTATTGATTGATTGATTGATCCATCCATCCATCCATTCATTCATTCATCCATTCATTCATTCATTCGTTTATTTATTTATTTATTTATTTATTTATTTATTTAGTTATTATTTATTTATTTATTTATTTATTTATTTATTTAGTTAGTTAGTTAGTTATTTAGTTATTTATTTAGTTAGTTAGTTAGTTAGTTATTATTTAGTTAGTTAGTTAGTTAGTTAGTTAGTTAGTTAGTTAGTTAGTTAGTTAGTTAGTTAGTTAGTTAGTTAGTTAGTTAGTTAGTTAGTTAGTTAGTTAGTTAGTTAGTTAGTTAGTTAGTTAGTTATTATGTACTTATTTATTTAGTTAGTTACATAGTCATTTAGCGGACCTTCCTTTTCTTTCTATGGCGGCTTTACATTGCTTTACGTTCGTACAAATGGATGCCTGGTGTGAAGTGCCTGTGCTTCCGGAGGAAAAAAATATTTTGTTTCCGGTTTTGGTACTGCAATGACTTGTGGGATGTCGTTCTCGAGATGTAAACATGGCGGACGGCTGCGAAGGGAAAAGAGTTGGCTCTTTGTATGATTTAGCAGTAATTAACGTTGTTCGCCTACAGCATTTATTTAGAACGGAGTTCAGATACCTTCCAGATGTTATACAATGCGATATTTATCACCAGGTTTGAGATTTACCGCGTTTTATGAGACGATTTTGTGTTGACTTGCTGTATTTACACTCACGTTATCGCGTCATAATTCTGACAAACAAACTCTTTTTTTTGCAGCTTTTTGAGGAAGGGGAATTAGAATCGCTAGCTGAAGAAATAGTTAATCTTGAGGTGTTTGCAAAAGCATTGAGAGCAGGTGATAAAAGGTATGCCATCCAAGCTTTGCGAGTATTTACATGTTTTTTGACATATTATCCCCATTCCTCATATTTGATTCCCTTTACCGTGTTGATTGCGTTATGCCTATAAAAAGCGTTGTTTAGATCTTCGAGTTTTAACATTTTGGTGTGCTATTGGTATAAGAAGTAGTGCCATAGAGAAATTTTGAAAGCCGTATTTCCAATGACAGTGTACAATCCTAATTCTCATGGTCGATGGAACGTGATTTTTTGGTAACAATTTTTTTAATGTCCTCTTAAAAAACATCATTTTAACTTCTATGTATTTGAACAGCAGTTACTTAAAGAATGACATTAAATGTCACTTGACAGATATAAAATCAATACGTAACTTCCATCATATAAACTGACATATTCGAAGAATAAATATTGATATATTTTTCAACGTTAAAAATTGATTATCTGTATAAGACTAGTGAAAATATATTTCTTTTCCTCATCACATATTGCATATATCCTCAATCCTCGCTGGATGTGAGATTTCTATTTCACTAGCTATATAGATACTTTTACTGAATAAACATTTTTATTACATAAATAGCAATAATTCTATGCATGCAGTAAACCTCATCAATACAATTCTATATTTTATATTTTCACATGTGAAAAAAGTGATATATCCAATCAGCATTGTGTAAAACACTTTTCACATATGAGAAATGTAACCAATCAGAATTGAGGATTGAGATTCCCAACCAATCAGGAAATGAGAAAAACACTTGATTGATTTTCCCAGTAAATGAGAGTTGTTTTTGTTTATACATATGTCATGAATGGCGGACTGCTTTGACGTGCAAATTTGCTTCTTGCAGGTACTTATTTTTACTTTCCTAATGTCCAGTGTTAGTATTTGAGTCAAGAAAAATGTTTACGTTAGACTGCTGTAGTTTTCCTGAAGAAGAGTTGAATTTTGCAATCTTGAGTTTTTGAAGTTGAAGTTTTGGCTTTGACCAGAGTGCAACGGCCGGCTCCTTGTACTGATTTGAAACCCTTCTCAAAGTGCTTTCTGACTGAAATTGTAAAAAAATGCTCAGACAAAGTCAGTAAAAAAGAAAAAAAAAATTTTATAGATCACTTGCAGTGAGTTTTGGTTTGAAAACATTCAGTCAGTTAGATTATTATTTTCTATTGCTGTGGGACAGGTTATCCAAAAGTAGGTTACTAACCTTTTATAGGGCGTGGTAATATGGGCAACAAAATTGTGCAACATTTCCCATAACAATGTTGCATGAGTTTGTTGTCCATATTACTGCACACACCTTTAATGGCAATGTTTTTTAGATATAACTTACCCCAGTTAGTACCAACCCACTTTTGAACAATTTAACTGATGACAACTTGTTGATTATCAAATGATACTAACAGTAACTTATTGGAAAATTACAATTAACTTAAAAGAATAATTTGGTACAACTCTGTGTTGGGCAAAACAGTACAAAAAAATTGTATTATTTGCATTTGTATCCTAGCCTTGAAAGTAGCTGGTGATAATTGCTGGTTGTTTGCCTAATGAAATCTGACATTTTTGTAATGTATTGACAGCATTTCTTGCTATCAACTACTTAATATATAACTGGAATAACTATAAATTTTGATCATCTTTTTGCAGAATAAAACTGTACCTCCCTTTCCAGACATTGGTTGATAAAGGTTATGACTTACCACAAGAATTATCTAGAGAATTTTGTCAGAGATGTAAAGTGTCACTAGAAAAAAGAAAATCAACAAATGAATATGAAACACTACTAACTATTGGATGGCTGATTGGTGAGTGTCATAAAATCAGTGTTTAAATAGCCATGATATTATTTTGTTAGAAAAGCTACGTACTCTGTAATGAGAGTGCTTTCCACATTGTATCCTAAGGCACTGGATTGGCAAGTACTTGCTAACTTTAGAGCAGTATTTCTAGTAGAAGTGTGAAATGAACTGTGTCATTGACCATGTGATGTGTTGTCTGTCAAAACATTCAAATTTCCTACTGTAACCAATGCCATGCTGTGATGGTACTGTTAACTTCACAGTAATACAAAATCCACTCTAAATGTAAAGCTGCCTACTTTTAATTCCCTAGAAAACATGTTAAACAAATGTTGTACATTGTTCAAAGTTATGTACAATTTTATGCAACCTTTTTTCTTTACTTCAGCCAATTCTAGTCAATAAACAGTGAATTTTGAAAAGTCAAGTCATTCTTTTAAGCATTATGTGGGAGATATAAGTACATGTATTTATATCATATAGAGAGAAATATTTAATATGTTTTTATTTTCAGGTGGATTTTTATCAGAGACAGGATGGGATGTAGCTGCAGAACAGATCTATGAAAGCTGTTTATCATTATGTGACATTAGGAATATGAGTGATTGTAGAATAGCTCTTAAATGTTTAACTAGGTTTGTGGCCTTTGTTTAAATTACACCTGTAGATACGAGGCATATTGGGAAGGAATTGTACAGCAGGACAGCATAACTAGGATACCCAGACTCAGCAATTGTACCTTAACTAAAAACTGCCTTGACAGCCAAATTTGACTTGCCCCACATTTAGGCTATTTTAGAACTTGAATTCAACATGTACTGGTAGCAAATGGACAGGAAATTTATAGATTTTCAGTGCTCTCAAGTGGTTGGTGGTCCAACATAGCCTAAATATGGGACAACCCATCACACCTGACACACATATCAGCCTACTGGTTATGCTCTGATGGGTACAGTAAATGTATGCATTTTTATCCAAAATTGCAGGGGTTTCAATAATAGGCGGCTACCGGCGGTATAGCGCCACCTGTTTTACCTCTTACCGCCGGTTATTTTGTGTCTTACAGACTCCCCTAGCACAACGGGGTCTCACGGCCCCGTTTGGGACACAGACGCCTACTTCAATCACTCAGACGCTTATTCAGAAAGATAATGAAAACCCTGAATTGATAGGCATTGTTGTGAACAATGGTTTATCAATCAGACACCAGTTTATTGGTCTTTAATGGGTTATCACAAGTGGATTCGTTATCATGGGATTTTGTTGACTTGTGCTAAACAGGGCTTGGATTTTTTTTTAAAATTTACATGTACTGTGTTAAACATTCAGGGTTTTCAACCTCTTTGATACCTCCCTATGCATAGAAATAGGTCAAGTTCACCTACTCCCCACAGATTAGGGATCAGATTGAAGGAGGGACTGAATTTTATATAATTGTCAAAAGGGGAAAAATGAAGAAGAAGGAAATTTTCTTCTCACAAGAAAAGCTTTATGTTCATTTTGTGATTTGGGATGATCAGGTTGAATTTGCTAAAGACCTCTGAGGAATTTGTCTGCAAAGCAAGCGTTGATTTCATTCTGACATGTACATGTACATGTACATGTATGTTTCAGCTATATGTAATTTCAAAAATTATCAGTAACGCTCCTTTTATATATTATTATCATTGTTATTCTAAGTCTCCCTTACTTTTTCTTATACTTGTATTTATTAAAAACACAGCCCGCCTAGATTAGTTATGCTACCTGCGGACTGTGTATATATTTTTTGTAATATACTGTGAATTAAATAAAGTATTATTATTATTATTGTACACAATCATATTTTTTCATTTCTCTTTAGATTATTGAGGGTTAGAACTTCTTATTGTAAATTTACTGAAGCCAAACATGCCTTTGAAAGTGCAATGGAACTAGTTCAGAAGCTGAGGAATAGAGGAGAGCATGTCAATACTGCAATTTTACATGGTGAAAAGAGTGCTCTACTCTTTGCCCTTAGTGAATATGAACAAGTAAGTGAGATTGATGTTGGTAAAGTGCTCAAAATGTCCTTATTTTCATTGTGTCACCAATTCAGCAGGACATACCTTCAGGGAATTCATTTTCTTTGTAGCCTGAAACAGCCTTCAGTATTTAACTTACAATGCTGTGCACCAAAGTCATTGTGATCTGAGCAAAAAATTTACATTTCAGTGTCAAAAATGGACATGTATATAATACAGACTGACATAATTTGCAATCATTGTTGTTCAATCATTACCTCCCTAATCCAGTTATCACTTAATCTGTCCCCAAGCAAGCCAGCAGTACATGTAATTGTACAAATGTACAATATTACACCTTGCCAATAAAATTGCATTTAACATTCCCATGATCATCAATTTATCAGGCTTATCAAAATAGTATTCAAGCTGTAAAAGAAATCACACCAAGTCTACCAGACAAGGTAATGTATTCATCACTGCTCATAACGAGCCGCAGCCGACTTGATTTTTAAAACAGCAGGGGTACTGGTTGCTACGGAGCAACGTCATAATCTGATTAATTGCGGTTACGTTCTGACTTTGCCGAGGGATTATTCTGTCAACAACATACATACGCAGTTACGTTTTCCGTGTTATTTTTGGGAGCTACGTCAGGATTTTGGCGCAAAATTGAAATATAAGTCCATTCATCTTCGGTCATGTTTGAGCAGTGTTCGTGTTTTAGGATCGGTCCCTAACTATGAATAGAGTGGTTGAGCAAAAGAACCCTCAAACGTTTTGGTACATGTTGAATAGTACTTTATGTGGTAAAAAGTTTCTATGTTCTGGATTTAATTCTTTCGAAATATCCACATCAATTCTCGCGAGACGGCAATGGCGTCCAAATTGAGATGTGCTCGATCGACGCGCGACAAGGAGGTAACAGTTGTATTGCCGTTTGGTCATGAAGTTCTGAGTATTTGAATTGGTAGTTGCATTGCCTGAGTGCTTCGGGTGCAAAGAAATTCTCTTTGTGCCTAACTGGTTCATCCAGCATGAAGTCCTGGCTATTTGAATTAGTAGGTACAGTGCCTGAGTGCTTCGGGTGTAAAGAAATATTTTCTTTATGCCTAGCTGGTCCATCCAGCATGAAGTCCTGGCTATTTGATTTGGTAGGTACAGTGCCTGAGTGCTTCGGGTGTAAAGAAATATTTTCTTTATGCCTAGCTGGTCCATCCAGCATGAAGTCCTGGCTATTTGAAGTAAGTGCATTGCCTGAGTGCTTCGGGTGTAAAGAAATTCTTTTTATGCCTAGCTGGTCCATCCAGCATGAAGTCCTGGCTATTTGAATTGGTAGTTGCATTGCCTGAGTACTTCGGGTGCAAAGAAATTCTCTTTGTGCCTAGCTGGTCCATCCAGCATGAAGTCCTGGCTATTTGAAGTAAGTACATTGCCTGAGTGCTTCGGGTGTAAAGAAATTCTTTTTATGCCTAGCTGGTCCATCCAGCATGAAGTCCTGGCTATTTGAATTGGTAGTTGCATTGCCTGAGTGCTTCGGGTGCAAAGAAATTTTCTTTATGCCTAGCTGGTCCATCCAGCTATTGGAATTGCTGGGTGAAAAAGACTATAATATGTTAGGAAGCAGTACTTGAAGCTCGTTTCAGTAATCAAAATAGCTTTATTAGCATAAAAGTCCTCAGTCTTTGTACAGAACTGGAATTATAATATAAAATGTAAATTTGCGCTGACTTCGGATTGATGTACTTCTATAGTACTGCTGAGATCTTCGCTTACGGTGGCAGGTTGTTGTAATTCAGCAGTCTTCTAATGAAGTCTATCTGAACGACTTGGACGAGAGTTAAAGAAAGTTTTATTTTTTTGAGTTTGCGATTTAGCTTTGTTGTTGTAATCTTTTCTGAATGAAAGCCTGGTTTTTGGCAAAAGATGGTGTCAATTGACAAGTATGACATGTTTGTTAAACAAGAGGTCCTGCTGTTCTGCTGAAAAAGCTTTAGTTGCTCAAAACACATGAATAATATTCTTATTTCGGGTCAGCAAGTTTCTCACTAGTCCAAAATACTATTTCATGCAAAATTGCAACAAAAACATGTTAAATTAGCTATAAATGAGTTGTTGCTTCTGATCAGCTAGACCCCCTACAGATGGGTAAAGAATCTTTACCGATCTGTCGGAGATTTTGCGGTTTCTAAGGGCATGAGGCTCGTTATGTTTTACTGAGTGTGTATATAGAACTAACTGAAAGTTTTTCCTGTAGGCTGTAATTGACATTGTGAGGCAAGCTTCTAAGGTAGGATATTTAAAAAATGACATGACTGCGGGGCCAGATGGCTTTGTGCATGCAAGTGGGCCAGAAAAAAGAATAGAAAAAACATCCAGCCCTGCTCATTTCCATGTGCTATATCTTTTAACATTGTCTTTTTTATCGCTTTTTTAAACAAAAAAGGATTATATGATAAAACGCTTTTTGACTGGGTCAGGTCGAGTGGGACAGGATCAAAAGATTTTTCTCTTGACCTTTTGTAATATAGATGTCACTGAGCTCACTGTATTGGTGCATGACCGTGAGCCAAATATTTTCCCATCTGGCCCTCACACTTAGTCAATAAGTGCATAGTATCATGGAAAACCAGTTACAGCTGCAGTAATCTGTTATCAATTTCATTTTTAATGTTTCCACTTTTCCAGGCATGTGTGGTCAAGAGGAAATTTAAAAAAGCAGAAACTTTAATACAGCAAGCAATGGGACTGGCTAGGTATCAATATTTGTGTGACAATCATGCTGATATTATTCTGTTACTTCTTTCATTAGATGACATAATATCATATCACTTAGGGCCGTCGAAGATAATGTTTAGAAACAGTGGATTTACAATAAATATCTGCATTTAATCAAAGAAGTTAAACTCTTTGAATATGTACAGTAAAATGTCTGCACTGTTTTAAAAAAATCATGCTTCATTTTCATTTTTCTCTGCACTCTATGAGATGGGTGGCATGCTTTCCCATAAGCAGTAAGATTCACCTACATATGTGTTCCAGGTTTGAGTGGACAGCAGCTTAAATTGAGTCAGTGATGGATCATGTGAACTAAGTTTGTTTGATGTGGTGTTCTCTACCATGCCACAAGAATTTTTTCTCTGGATTTACTCCGGTTTTTTCCTCCCCCAGCAAAAATCAACATGTGAGTTGCCGAGTGTTATAATGTAAAATATTTAATATGTGGAGTGACAGCCGAAGAACCATTACTACATGGTTCTCCTAAAAATATATTTTATAAAATTTTATCATTATTTACTTTTAGATGCCCTGCCACAAAAATCAATACTTAACAATTCAAATTTTAAAAGTCCTTAACTTGCTTTTGTTATTAGATATTACTATGGTGAAGAGCATCCCAAGTTTGCTGACACCTTAGTTGACTATGGATTTTATTTATTAAATGTGGACTCCATTCAGCTGTCTGTAGATGTTTATACAGTAAGTTAAATGATTACGTGGTTGACATCTGATGATGGTGAAAAAAACTTCCCTCTTTTCTTCACAAAAAGAGTAGTAATATTGGTTGAGAGTGAACAACCTTTTTCATAATATTAAATAGTATTATTGATAATTATAGAAAAGTAATTGATATTCTAGCTGCTTAACTGTAGATGGTTGTTCAATTCTAGACTTCACTTCAAATTAGAGGCAAAGTATTTGGCTGGCAAAATCTCCACGTAGCAACAGCACATGAAGACTTGGCATACGCCTTATATGTGCATGAGTATAGTTCAGGAAACTTTACTGTAGCAAAGTAAGTGTAGTATTGAATTTTTATTGGAAGCACCTGGGTATACGTACATTAGCTGCCACACCCACCTATACTGTTGACATATTTTGGTGATGATCATTTACTGTAATATAATATTTGACTTTTGTTTTGAATGCCGAATGCATTTTGGTAACAACATATTCGTATTTTAGACCGAATGGTATCATCCATTGACTCTGAGCCAAATAATTCTGTCTTTTTTGTTTGTTTGTTTTTAGAGCAGTTTTATGGCTGTGAAAACATCCATTCAGTGCCATATAATGTACTGTGTTTTGTCTCAGCATTTTGATTAGATAGGGCATCAGTGATTAACATGCAATCAGGACACCGAGACAGCATGGTGCCGAGTATGGCACGGACTTTATGAAAGTCATACGCTACGAAGACTGCTCTAATTGTGTTCCGTAATTATATGCAGGTCAATAACGTCCCCAGCCCCCAGGTATCTGCTCACTACTTCCCCCATCTATTTTGTACATGTAGGTGTCAGGCAGAGTGTGCCATATCAATAGTTACAAAGCTTTTTCCAAAAGATCATTTACTTCTGGCTTCTTCTAAACGAGTCAAAGGTACGCAGCATTACGTCACTGCATTCAAATGGCTTTCAATTGAGTGTTGTCCAATCACAGACAACATTATATTCACACTTCATTTCTGTTAGGTTTTGTTCGGACTAATATCATGGAATAAATCGTGTATTTGGATTTTGCAGCGTTAATTTTAGAGGAAATTGCTATCGACTGTCGAGATAAAAAAGAGGAAAGTAAAATACTCCAAGAAGCTCAGGAATTGCATTTGGCATCTCTAGAGCTTGCAAGGTACGTGTGTCACTTGGATTAGCTGCTGCTTTGTCTTTAATGTGTTGCAAAGATCCTCAACCAGCTGTCTGCCAATCAAATATAAGTTATTTCTATTAGACTTAGAGTAATAGTGTGGGAGCGTAAACTGTATTTCCACTTCTTATTTTTTATTCTTTTTGCAGAAAAGCGTTTGGTGAGAATAATGTACAGACCGCAAAGCATTATGGTAACCTAGGCAGACTGTACCAGTCCATGCGACGATATAAGGTAAATATGACACTGCCATGTCATACTTGCTTGGTTCGACTTTGAAGATAACATATATGGCAAAAATCGGAATTTACTTCTGACGTGATGATATGACATCTCTTTCATCGATGGTGTAATCGCTGAGTCATGTGATCAAGTCACGCAATCAAACTGTAAACATCTCATAACGCTTCTTCGGGGTGTTCGCATGTATGTATACGCTGTTCACGGCATTGGAAGTGTTAGTATGATAAAGCTAAATTTTGGTCAGAAAGTGAGCCTATTTTGCCTTATGTCGTCGTGTTTTTGATATGATTTACAGGAAGCAGAAGATATGCATAAAAGAGCCATAGCAATTAAAGAACGTATTCTAGGAAGTGAGGTAAATGCTGATGTAACAAATATTTATCAATTAGATAGCATTTGCAGTCCTTATCCAATAGTCGGGTCATACATATTATTTAGTTATTTTCATCATCGTGTAAAATATTTTTGTTTTCATGTTGTTTCGTTTTTCGTTGTTTGTGTTTCGTGTTTTTATCAGAAAAGTGGGCAACTGTTTTTTACCACTATGCAGGCATTTATTAACCAGATGCAAAAGGGATATCGATAAATTAAAATTGTTTTTTTGTTGTATTTTAGGATTATGAGGTAGCATTATCACTTGGTCATCTTGCGTCGCTCTATAATTATGACATGGAACGATATGACATGGCAGAAGAGCTGTATATCAGGTCTATTGCAATAGGTATGGTAGCTTGTATATTAGGTCTATTGCAATAGGTATGGTAGCTTGTATATTAGGTCTATTGCAATAGGTATGGTAGCTTGTAT
This sequence comes from Telmatactis stephensoni, assembly GCA_029948255.1. Classification (NCBI taxonomy): domain Eukaryota; kingdom Metazoa; phylum Cnidaria; class Anthozoa; order Actiniaria; family Isophelliidae; genus Telmatactis; species Telmatactis stephensoni. The sequence goes on from JALIZF010001476.1 coordinate 251,048, forward strand.
ATTAGGTCTATTGCAATAGGTATGGTAGCTTGTATATTAGGTCTATTGCTATAGGTATGGTAGCTTGTATATCAGGTCGATTGCAATAGGTATGGTAGCTTGTATATTAGGTCTATTGCTATAGGTATGGTAGCTTGTATATTAGGTCTATTGCTATAGGTATGGTAGCTTGTATATCAGGTCTATTGCAATAGGTATGGTAGCTTGTATGTTAGGTCTATTGCAATAGGTATGGTAGCTTGTATATCAGGTCTATTGCAATAGGTATGGTAGCTTGTATATTAGGTCTATTGCAATAGGTATGGTAGCTTGTATATTAGGTCTATTGCAATAGGTATGGTAGCTTGTATATTAGGTCTAAAGACTTTATTTAAACACGAATACTCTATCAAAGTTAAGTTAATATAATACAACTCAATTTTGGTCTACCTAGAGGTCGTATGTCAATAAAAATTTCTACAAATATGATATATTATTAAAAAAATAGCAGAAAATTAAGGAAAAATGGAATAATAGAATAATAGGCGGCATATAATTAACAATTGTTGTTGGTGCAGAGGTCATATTGCTTAGCTTTCTTTTTGAAGCAGCTCAAAGAGCTAGCTCTTTTCAGTGAGTCAGGTAAGGAGTTCCATAATTTAGCCCCAGTGTAATTGATGCAAAACTGTTTCTGTAAATATTAGTCCTCACTTTGGGGAGCTGAAAGTTATCACTTGGACAACGCAAATTATAGCATGTAGAACCAAGGTGGCTGGAAAACATTTCTTTCAAGTAGGGAGGGGTCAGGCCATTAACGATTTCATACATCATAATGGCCTTTTGTTGTGCCCGACATTCAGAAAGTGGTGACCACCCTAGTTCTTTAAATACTTGGCTTGTACGAACACTGAGGTATGGAGCCCCGGTAATGATGCGCGCCGCTCGATTTTGTAATTTTTGTAATTTTTCAATTAACACTTGGTCTATGCTGTCCCATACTAAGCAGCAGTAGTTGAAGTAAGGTTCAACTATTGACTTGTAGATTTTAATTAGATACTCTTGGCTTAGTATGGGTTTCATTTTCTTGAGCATCCCCAGATTTTTTGAAATTTTCTTTTTGATACTGTCAATATGGGATCGCCAAGTTAGGTTTTCGTCAATGGTGACTCCCAAACATTTGGTTTCTGATGTTCGTTTTAGCTGTGTTTCTTTTACAGACAAAGATATGTCACTTTCGAGTGTGGCCAATCTTTGCCTCGAACCAATCAGCATGAACTCAGATTTGAGAACGTTGAGAGTCAGCTTGTTGGCACAGAGCCAAGATGTTATATGCTCTAGATCATTAGAGATTTGTTGTTTCAACTCATGCATTCTGGTGTCAGAGAAGGTTAGGGTTGTATCGTCAGCGTAGAGTCGAGTTTTGCTAAAATCGAGGCAATTTGGGAGGTCATTTATATAAAAAAGGAACAATATTGGACCTAAAATTGTACCTTGCGGTACACCATACGAGACAACTCGAAAGTCAGACAGAACACCGTTAACAGAACATTGCTGGGTTCTATCCGATAGGTACGATCTAAACCATTCTTTGGCACCAGAATCAAATCCGTAAAGGTCTAACTTCGACAGCAGAATATCATGGTCAACCGTGTCGAAAGCTTTTTTTAGATCCAGGAAAATAACGCCATTGACCATTTTCCTGTCGATGTTAAATGACCACTGATTTGTCATATCTAGAAGAGCAGTTAGAGTTGAATGTAAAGGCCTGAATCCAGATTGGTGTGAATAAAGTAAGTTATTTTCGGTAATATACGTCGCTACTTGATTATAGATTAGTTTTTCAAATAGGCGAGAGATTGTCGGGGTAACAGATATAGGCCTATAATTATTTGGATCACTTTGCTCGCCTGATTTGAAAATTGGAGTAACTTTTGTAACTTTCCATTCATTTGGATAGCTATTGGTTTGAATAGAAAGATTAAACAGGTTACAAAGCGTGTCACAAATATAAGGAGCTGCGAGTTTCAAAAGGTAGTTGGAGATTCCATCGTGACCTGTTGCCTTATCGGTTTTAAGGTTTTCCAGTGTATTTTTGACTTCATTTACGCTCACGTTGCGAAGGGAAAATACTGATTTGACTTTGAGAAAGTCGCTGTGTACGAATGTACATTTTTCTGAATCTATTTTAGAGGCCAACGTTTCCGCAATACTGGTAAAATGAGTGTTTAAAGTGTTGGCAATGTTTTTCGAGTCTGCACAAGTCTCCGAGCTTGTACTGGATTTCATTTCGGTGATGATTGTATTGTTGGATTTCTTGCCACGTAGGTCATTTATTGTTTTCCAGGTCATTTTGGAATCCCCTGAGTACTTACTTATTCTTTCTCTGTAAAAGGCTCTCTTTGTTTTTAGAATTTGTGTATTGACACTATTTCTTTTTTGTCTATATTTAACCCAGTCATCTGTGTTATTATATTTCATTGCTTGTTTTTTGAGGAAATCTCTAGCTTGCATTTCGCTTTTGAGGTCAGAGGTTATCCATGGAGAGGGTTTATGGGTTATTCTAGTCGGCTCATCAATAATTTGAGATAATTGGTAAGCATCTAATAAATCAACGAGGCGCGATGTATGCGACTCAATTGGATTTGAGAGGAGGTTGCAATTAAGGTCCCCCAGGACATAAAATTCTTTGTAGGCAGATGCCGCTTTCAAAAGAAATAACTCAAATTGATCAAAACATTCATTAGAGGATTTGGGAGGCCGATACCAAGTGGATACTAGAAAAGGGCTAGAATTTGGTTGTCTTACTTCAAGAGATACCATTTCTAATTCATCTACTTCTAAGTCATGTTTTCTAGAAATGTTTAAATGGTTTTTGGCATAAATGCAAACGCCACCACCGTGACTATTTCTGTCATTTCGTAGACAAACATAGCCAGGTAATTGAATTTGAGAATCAGCTACATTATTATCTAGCTTTGTTTCATTTATGGCCAGAATATCGAAAGGTTCATCAAGGTCTATTGCAATAGGTATATATGGTAGCTTGTATATTAGGTCTATTGCAATAGGTATGGTAGCTTGTATATTAGGTCTATTGCAATAGGTATGGTAGCTTGTATATTACGTCTATTGCAATAGGTATGGTAGCTTGTATATCAGGTCGATTGCAATAGGTATGGTAGCTTGTATATTAGGTCGATTGCAATAGGTATGGTAGCTTGTATATCAGGTCGATTGCAATAGGTATGGTAGCTTGTATATTACGTCTATTGCTATAGGTATGGTAGCTTGTATATCAGGTCTATTGCAATAGGTATGGTAGCTTGTATATTAGGTCGATTGCAATAGGTATGGTAGCTTGTATATTAGGTCTATTGCAATAGGTATGGTAGCTTGTATATTAGGTCGATTGCAATAGGGATTGGAGCTTGCATATTGCTGGCCATGAAGAAATTGCATTTCTTTTAGTCGTTGCATGCAGTGACCGCTGATGACGGTATTGTCAGATATGTATCAGTTGCAAGGATTGCAGTGGAATACACTCCATACCCTTCCAATCGCTGCTGAACCTCTCATTTATATGCCATAGATACAGGCAATTAATGGTTTCCACTGTCATAGTTTCAATGAAGACTTGAGTTTGTTCATTCGGTTCCTTCGGCTTTATAGCTCTCGCACGAGAATGATTCTGTGATGCGCTATGTTTCAACGTTTGATAAAATTAGCACGACACTTATCCACAGTCATCCTTTATTGTCTTTCAACATCCATCTGACCCATTACTTAAATGTAACACAGAAATCAGCTTAGTCACCACTAGTACTATGTTTACAGTACTGACTGAAGCGTTTATTTTTCAAGGTCGAAAGCTATTTGGTGATGGATACAGTGGTCTTGAATATGATTACAGAGGTTTAATTAATCTATATGATTCCAGAGGTAGGTGGGAGTTTCTTGGATATTTAGTGAACTATTAGTTTTGGAAACTGTTAGTTTTGTGTTGATAGCATAGTAATTATTTCGTTGGTATTTTGTTCTGTTTCTGTAGACGTACTGCTGATGTTTTTGCTGTAACTATTGCTTTTAATGTTGCTCCTTATTGATCCTTATTTGGACTATTTTTAGAACTTACTCCGGTTTCCTTCTGTTACTTCGAACGTAAACCGCGCGCTGGTAACAAGTGTATGGATAAATGGTAATACTAGTTACATTCAAAAGCTTAGCGTGTGAGTTCTAAAAATGACCAAGGGACACATCACGTGACGCGCATGTCTTACACTCGTGGCCTTGATTTAGTGTCAGTGTTTCGTTGTTGTGTAGATTTTGTTGTCATTCTTCTAAATGGTATGAAGCAAATCGCGAAAATACTCATTTCAGTAGACGGTTATACCCCCAATGAAAAAGGCAAAACTACAATAGATTCTGCAGTATTTCGGTTTACTTCAAACCTTCAGAATCCACTGTAGTTTTGCCTTTTTCACTGGGGGTATAGAAGCGTCCATGAAAATGGGTATTTCGCGATCTCGTTCATACTATTTTACATATAGGCGATGTTACACGAGACGATTTTTAACGACGATTTTCCGCGCAACGTTGCAACAATTTGCAATATTTTGCGTTGCAAGTTTCTGACTTGGATTCAAAAACTCGCAACGCGTTTCTGAAGCGAAAATTGCAAGGAAAATCGCCTCGTGTAACACCGCCTGTAAACTGTCTGCTGGCCTTGTTCTTTTTTCTAAATGCATGGTATATTTCAGGTGATATTGCCGATGTAGAGAAGTACCATGCTATATTGTTACAATGGCGGGAGATTCGAGAACTTAATGTACATGGTAATGTTATGGAAAAGACTCTTGGAGACCCAAAGCCGACTGACCAATTTATCGCCAGTTTTTTGACTGACTTGGGTTAACGAGTGACTTACCAAGAAGAACTAGTTTTTCATGTATTATATCTTTATAGTTAAATCTTTTCAACTCTTGTCTTGACATTATCTGGAGAAAACCTTCTTACTCTCATAATTTTAACAGTTTTTCACGAAAGACGTCCTAAAATATTCAGGTTTCATCGATTGTTGAAGTTGATATCTGTTGATGTCTCAGCGCTATCAGGACCTGCTGCTACAAAGTGCAACTACAGCAACAACAAAGAACCAACTTGAAGTAAATAAAGAATGTTGTGTTAATGAAAATTTAGGCGTTGCGACATAGGCGAGGGTTTGCAAAAATATAAAAACACCATTTGCCTGTTTTTAAACATTTTCTCATTACAATGCAAGCCATAATAGTAAAGCAATTTATGATAAGTCCAAAAGGCAAACGCATTTAAAATATGAATAATTTGCATTTTTGCAGTTTGGAAAGTCGTATCGTAGTCTTGTATAAAGCATTAGCTCAAATTATGTAATATATATATATTTACAGAGTGCCGTTAGTGTATGTCATCTGTAATGTAAATAAAAAACAGTTTCAACAGTCAGTTAATGTTATTCCTCTGCATAAAGGATTTAAACAAAATGGCTTTTTTTGCTTTTTGTTCTAATTTTGTTCTAATTTAGCCATTTTAGACGTTTGGTAAAGGGCAGGGCGCGATAATTGTGAAAGTAGCCTTTTTCCTGTTGGTTTTTAATGTGTCAACTTATCTTTTTATGAAAAGCATACAGGCGTCCTTCAAGGTGCAGTAGTATATATGATTCTGCAATTACACGTACACAATTACCGTTAAAATGGTTGATTTTTCCGTCAAACTAATATATCGGGAAAAGGTTTATCCTTGATCAGTTCCCTTGACTTTTGACCTAAAAAACAAACTTAATTTATAACGTTGCTAAGCTTTTACTTAAGTATTAAAAATTTTGTTTGGCAAATTGCGAATACGTCCGATTGCATTAAGGACAGCTGTACGTAACGTTTTAGACTTTACGATATTTTGTAGTTGCTTTCAATGTAATTGAATTTCATGCGGCTTTTGTGAGAGTTAAAATCTTTTTCATCAAAACGGAAAGCCAGTTTCGTTTTCTATAGCTTCAGCCTTGCAAATGGGTTGAAACTCGTAATTGCAATATTTTAATTGAACTGAAACAAATAAACCAATTGCTATTGACTTTTCTTTTTCACGGTTTTTAAGTTCTTGCTTTTCTCCTTGATAGCGACTGCTTTATAGATCTAGTTATTTCAACATAGTTAATATTAACTATGATTTCAATTAGTTCTGAGCTCGGTGTCGGTTGTGTTCAGTTCCATATCAGTAACTCTTGTTGAGCTGCAGCAGCCACGAAGTTTTTGATGAATTCGCTTCAGCTCATCCTTGAAAGTCTTTCCAAAAGCAAAGCATATGGTCGGGTTGGTCACGGATATCAGAACTAGAAAATAATAGGAAACCTCCCGAAAACGCAGGAACGCACAGGGGATTTCAAGATCTTTGAAGTTCAAATAAACAGTAAAGCGAATTATTATATGTAAAGCAAAAGGAAGCCAACATATTGCAAAACAACAAACAATAGCGAAAGCCATGTAGACGATTTTCTTTTGACGCATCGATTCTTGAAGTTTCTGTTGATCTGAAAGAGATTCTCCCAAAACGTTGACTTGCTTTTTGAGCTTGAGAAAAATTGCTGTATAAGCAAATATGATAATAATTATAGGAAGAACAATGTTAATAATTATGTATGTAAATATATAAGCCAAAAAGTCGTCTCGACTGTTCCAAGTGTCATAGCAATATAGTGTATTTGATCGATGAAGACTAAAGTTCTTAAGATGCACTGCGTTTATCGTAGTAGAGAGAAGCCATGCTGATAAAATCAGGATCAGGACAACCTTGGAAGATAGCCAAGAGCGTTTACTATGAGGAAATATCACGGCACAAAACCGGTCGAAGGTAATCAGCAGCAAACTGTAAGTTGAACAATCGCCGAACAGATCATGTAGAAATGGAACGACCTTACACAGAAAAAGCCCGAGATCTCCGGGAACCAACCAAACCCACTGTCCAGTAAAAACCTCTGAGACTTTCTTGGGAATCATAAACCATACAATACCAATACCACATACTGCCAAATTCACCAGGAAAATGTTGGTTGATGTTCTCGTGGACTTGTTGGTGACGACTATATAGATGAGCAAGACATTACCAATCAGGCCGAAGACGATTACTATTATATAAATCAATGATAGAAAAACAGTGAGAGCCACGTACTTAAAGAGAAGGTTATAACAATGGACCTCGCGGATTGACCCATTGACATCAATACTTGAATTGAAATAAGTAAAATTCATGGCGTTCATCACGAGGGAGCAAGAATACTGCTAAGGTTAGATCTGCCTATGCGGAACCTTCAAGAATACGTCACAAACGAAGGCCTTATAAAGGGCTTGGAACAATTGCGCAAAACCCCAGGCCGCTGGGAGTCTGGGCTTTTGTCTTTTATCTATTTTTAAAAGAAATCACCACCATTTCCTAATTATCAATCAGGAAATGCCGAATATAACCCAAATTGGATATGGAATTATCCTGAACGCTGTGTAGAGGGGAGGGAGGGGATGGTGAAATGAAAGATTGAGGTGCAGTGGCGTTAGGATGAAAGGTAATGTTGATAGGTACATAAAAGAGTAGATAAATGGAAAAAATATACAAATTGATGGGAAAACGACGGACTGGAATTAACAACAAAACACAGGGCGAAAAAAGTAAATTGGAATTCTATTGTGAGCTCACGTAGCGAAAGCATGGCATTCCTCGTAATGCGGAAAAACAGGCCAGGGAGTTGCCGGTACTGCTCTGTACGATACACTATTCGTCAGGGACAAGATACGGAGCAGCGGATAAAAACCCACGCGTTTCGTAACTTTATAGCGCTGGAAGTCTTGCCCTACGCGTGACCTGGCGACTAACGAGATATTCCACGTGGAGACGGAATATATATAATTTATTATATCCACATCCACTGGATATGAGCAATCGCGCGCTCTGATTGGTTCCTCTACTACTAGGCTATCAGCTCATATCCCGTGAGTAGAGAAAATCAAAATGGCGGATCGTTTTGCCGAACTAACTCGGGATGAAATAAAATCTTTACTAGAAAACAAAACTCCAAAACAAAAAACAAAAAAGCAATAAAGTTTGGAATGAAAGTATTTGATGGTAAGAAGTACATTTTTTATTTTTCAATGATTATTAATACAGATTTTTACCCCAAATCTACTGTCTCTGTCGCTATTTGCCGGTTTGTTTACAGTCCAAACACTTTTTGTGATCTTTTGCGACCTTTTTTATTGTAGACTGGTTCCAGAGCTCATATAAATTTCGGACCGAGATGTCCAAAACTGAGTTAAATAGCTGCTTGCAGTTGAAACTATTTTATGCTTGATTACTGTTTCGTGTGATCCTGTGGAAAAACACCATTGAAGTCTTTTTCTGTGAAAAATAAATATGAAAATTAATTTTTGGTGCCGGGGGTTCCGTAGGTTTCGCCGTTCCCCGGTCCGTCGATCCGTGGATTCCTAACACCCGCCGAGCGTACCGCCTACGTAACGGGTCACGCGGTAGATAGGATGCAACAGTTCGGTTACGAGATTGAACAGTTGGTCAAGGCAGATTTTGTAGTGTTTATACAGAGCTAATCGACGAAAAAATAAGCAAGTCAAACGTGGATACAACAAAACAGATAAGTGACAATTTATTGACATATAATATCGAAATCTAACGGCTCAAAAAACCACCGATTTTCGAAGTGACTAAATGTCCGGCAGCCGGACACGGTCTTCAAATAACTAAACGTCCGGCAGTCCAATAGTTTTCCACATTTCTCTTCTAAATCCAAAAAATATTTATTCGAAAATGTTCTACCTTTATTAAGAATCCTCCAGCGCTTCCAGACACGCAAAATTTTCGAACTTGATGCTTTTCGCTAACCCTGTACACAGAGTACGAAGCCATCCAAGCGCGTGACACTTTTCAGTCAATGACACTGCCGGACACGGTCTTCAAATTACTAAACGTCCGGCAGGCCAATATTTTTTTCCACATTTCTCTTTGAAATATACCACTTTCCCTAGGACAACATTCTATCTTTATTTAGAATCCTCAAGCGCTTCTAGAAATTGAAAAAGATCGAACGTTGTCCTTTCCGCCGACCCTATACACAGAGTACGTCCGGCAGTCCGACTGTTACACTCAAGTCAGCACTGCCGGACGTTTTTCGTCAAATTTCTCATCGTAAAAAAACCAAGGCTATAAAAATACGAATCTGTGACAGATCTCGCAAATTGTGTTTTTGTGCATCAGTGACGTGAGAACACAATTAAAGGGTATTTAAACTTTCCCAAACATCGTAATCCAGGAAAATGATGTAGAATTGTTCAAATGTTTGTAACAAGCATGGAATTTGGCACACCGATAGAGGTTAATGACCTGAGCTAGTAATTCAAGAGGTGGAGCAAGGCCAAGAAATCAATTACTTATACATATCGATATTCTTGGAATTATTTATCTCAGAAGCAAAGACAAACAGTATGTAACGCTAATGCAAAAGGGTGTAATTAAGGATAGTGATAAGGTAGAGTATTATTTATTTATTTATTTATTTATTTATTTATTTATTTATTTATTTATTTATTTATTTATTTATTTATTTTATTTATTTATTTATTTATTTATTTTATTTTTATTAATATTATTATTTTATGGCTCTTTTTTGCAGTACCCTATTGAAAATCACGTTAATGTGACATAGGCTATACTGCTTAAATAAAGTTAATTAATTAATTTATTTATTTATTTAGTATGCTGAGTAATTTTTGATTGAGAGCCACCCCCTCTAAATGCTACTTGGAGAACTATAGCTATGGAAGACATTATAAATGTAATTGATATAAAAGGTTTTTCCTCTTGTGGTGTCCATGTGAAATCTTGCACAATGTTAAAGGCTTAGGCCCAAAGTAATCCTAGATATGGAGCCACGCCTAAAATCAAGAACTTCTAGTTTTATAGCAATGGAATATATCATTAAAAAATCGAGCAAAATAAACCTTTAATTTATAAGCAGCGAGGAAATATCATTCAAAATGTAATAAGCATAAAGCCACGCCCTAACACTCACTTACAGAATTTTAGTTATGGTATAATGTATATCAATGTGTATAGAAAAGTCGATTACTTAAACGAAATGTGGCGGCAGAAAGAGACGTACTGCAACTATTAAAATCTGTAAGTATTTTTATAGGGCGTAGCTCTATGCTAATCATATCTTGAATTCATTTATTTTATTACTGCTTTCACTATTACGGTTTTATACTAAAACTACAGGTATATTTTGCCGATTTTATATAATGATTCATTATATACATATGGAGATTTATTATCTAAAATTCCATTCAGTAAATTTAATTATTTTATAATTGGCTTCTTTTGCACGGTCACACAAGGTACTAGCGGAGGTACGTGTTCGTGTAACGCTCAACCTTGCATGCCGATATTCAGACTCATTCAACAGAATCAACAATGTAAGTGTATTTCGTCTTAGGCCTACCCTGGGCTCCAGTGGTTTATTATTCGCTTTCTTTAGACAGTTTTTCTCTTGTCTTTCTCTCCTATCAGGTAAATCAACGTCGGAACGAGACGATAAACCCCTGGAACCCAGGGTATCTTAGGTCCTGTTTCTATGGAGAAAAGTTGTCTCGGTACCCGAGATAGCCCTCCTCACCGAGTTTCCCTGGGCGAGCTAATTTTTCATGTATTTCTTTGAAAAATTCAACCTAGCGAGACAGCTTTTTACTCGTGCCCAGGCCTTTAGGCCGGGAACGAGTTATAAACTGCAAATGTTTTTTTTTTTTTTTTTTTTTTTTTTTTTTTTTTCCTGTGTTCGTCCTGAGGGACCTCTGATTGGTTAAGAGCGTAAAAACAATGCCCTTCATTCATCACCTTTAAGCGACACCGAACGCAAGCCAGGAACTTTAGGAATGCAAGATGGCCGACTTCAAAGAAAATAGCTTTCAGAGACAGGCTTTTCCTGCAGTAGAACAATGTAATTTGGAGCTTTTAACTCGAGATATACCTATATACTTATATGAGCTTCAGAATGGGCTGTTATTTTGAGCTTCATCTCCAATACTTTGACCAAATATCGAACTCTAAATGGAGTACTTGAAAGCCGAGGCCCTCGCGATAACGACTATTTCCTATGAGCTGGAAAACTACGAATTTCTCATCCTACATGTTGCTAAACGAACATACATAGAAGCAAGTCAATTATATTCCTCATTCAAGCATTCAAGAGATCTTGAGAGGTTTTTGTAGTGAATTTTAATTTAATATCGGAATGGCATGAAAATAGATTCCATTGACCTTGTATTTCGCGTTTGGTCACGTAACGTCTTTTATTCATATATATAACATCCGAAACATGAACGAAAAAATACACGATTTGTTATTGTGTCAAATATGCCGTTGTAGAAGTCTTTACAGCAAACAATTGAGATATATAGTGAAATAAGAAGTTGAATATAAAACTGGTATATTTTTGCATGTTGGAGATATCTAATACCTATGCATGATAATAGAAAGACAAAGGCACTAATAGCTGTTGACAGACAAACTAACTAATCAAGATATTTTTTAGTTTAAGTTAGCCGATTCAAAAAAGGTCATTTGTTACGGTTAGCTATTTCCCGGAATGGTGAAGAATGCGTGAAACGGCTAGGGGAAGAGTACGAACGGAGCCGGTCATTGGAGCCTCTCTTAAAAAGGGCTCCAGGCATAGGCACGAGTGAACGCACGTGTGCGTCTAGTCTCTATTTAAACTGGGCCTTAGGGACGGACAATTAGATTTTATGGGAGAGAGGGGGGGGGGGGGGATTTTTTTGTGCAGGAATTTTTTTGTGGCTGCGCAGGAGGTTTTTTTTCAACGTGATTTGCTCTCAGGATATTTTTTTAAATTTTTAATGTTTTAGATTTTTTACCGGTAAAATGTACCCTCTAGGTTCCATTGCTTTTACGGCATTCGATATCGTTCTGAAAATACGTTTAAACATACAGGTGTTCTCTTTATGGTAACATTCGACAGAAAAGATTTCTTTTGAGTTCGGTAGATGGATAGGAACTTTATCCACGTGTCAGAAACATTTAGCCAAGCTAAGGGAAAATTATTCTACTAGCTAATAGGAAACACAAACTGCGGCAAATCACAGGAATCAAACAAACACAACAGACAAGAAAAGCTACCATTTCGCAACAGTTTTCCACATAGAATTTCTGTTGTTTAATTTAAACCCCAGAAGATTAATATCTAAAACTAAAGGAAATCATTCAGTAATTAAGAACTAGAGATGCGTGTTTCCTTTAGAGTACAAACACTAAAAGTGTGCAACACTTTGCACTATTTAGTACTAAATAGCACTGATTAAACAATATAAAATAATATAATTAGCATAATTTAGTGCTATTTAGTACTATTTATGTTGTACACTTTTAGTGTTTGTACTCTAATAATAGACGAAATCGGCTAACGCATTTTTGTACCCAATTAAACCATTTTGTTTGCATGCTGCATTTCAATATGAAGCATTGACATTTGAATTGCTGGTATAGAATACTTCCTAGATGTTAAACATAAACGCAACACTTGGTGTTTACTGTGGTTCTTGCACACTACATGTACTATTCGCTCACACACTCTCCTCACGTGTCCTTTTCTAACTCCAGTCCCATAATGCATTGCTGCACTACAATCCTACTGCTGGGTTGCATGTGACATCTTGGATGAACCAACACAAGATTTCTTATTACGTTTATTGTTTGTTCATCCAACATGGCTACCGTTTCTTTGTCTTTTAATTTGGTTCCCAAAGGAATGGATGAAACCCTGAAATTGGGTACAACACTGCGTTAGCCGATAACGGGTCTATTGAAAAACAACAACAACTTTTATTCGAAACCTGCAACAAAGATCCTTCACCATCCAGCTTCCATTTATAATTGAGCCATACATTAAGACATGCTATTTCATTCTCTCTTCTCTCTTTCAGGAATTCTAAAACAGCCAAACAAGAGCTACAATGTTTTTCGGATTTTCCCAATCAAATCGATGTCCCAGAAAACACTATGAAGAAATATTTTATGGAAAATTGTCAGTTATGTATGAACAGGTAATAGTGTTTGTATATAATACGCGCGCACGCATTTGGGTGCTGTACGTATAAAGTATACACTTAAGATAGTTCGGGATTCATGGATTCTGCAATAAACGTTGGTCAAAACTTTGTCTACTAATAGAACAAGATAGGTGAAACTCAATAATCAAAAGACAAAGAAGCGGTAGCCATGTTGGATGAACAAACAATAAACGTAATAAGAAGGGGCTTGAGGAGAGTGAACTTAGGCAGTTTTGTGTATAATTTGTGCTAAATAAGATTGTAGGATTTCTCAAAAATAGTAATTATTTCAATGAATAGCAATGCGTTTACCTAAAGTTAACAATATATCCTTACGAGTGGGTCTTTTGCTATTTATGTCGTCTTCTAAATCTTGAAAAGTCGCAGAATTGGAAATTCAATGACCTCTTCAGCCTATTGCAAAAGCCATTATTACTTGTGGCTACCAACGCACAATAGTCCAAATTACTAGTGGATGCTATCGAAAAGATATTGATTTTATTCAAGATTCAGAAAGATTATTATATTATAAATGAAAAATGATCGAAAACATCCAAAAAAGGGGTCACCGTATTATTTGAAGAGCTAAATCGCTTTGCAAACGAACCCTAAATTCCACCCATTTTAGCATTGTTCTCGCCGGCCTTTTCGTTAGATAAGATTCACTAAATTTATAATTTCGAGGATCAACACGACTTACTTTGTTCAATATTGTTTGATTTTTTTTCAAAAATTCGGTCGATAAGATATTATTTTTATGCTCTCTTGGCTAAAACTAGAGTTTCTCTTCAATCGTTGACAAACTAGTGCTCAGACACCTCACGGTAAAACTAATGCCCTTTAATAAAAGTGCTGGCGCTCGAATGCGCGCTGGAGATGCGCCGTAGCAAGGGTCCCGAACTACTTAAGCCTGCTTTTCAGCGACGGAAGTAGAAGCGGAAATAACATACGCAGGAGCAAGGATGCATGGCACAGTTAGTTAGCGCGGTCTTCGGTGCGAGAGGTCCCGAGTTCGATTCCCAGAGACTTCACACCCTTGTTTCGGTTTCTTTCCTTTAAATACCCTTGAACTACCCTCCCCCCAAAAACAACAACAACAACAACAACAAAAGACAAAAACAAAACAAAAGAACAAACAGCAACAGCATCAACAACCGGAGCACTAATGGAGAGAGGGGGTGAAGGGCGCACCCTTCGAATGCTTTATATATGAGACCCTGGGCTAAGGAGAACTAGGCAAGCACTCCACGCGCTTCGAAGTAAAATAAATTGCCTTTGCCTTTTATTTTTGCCTCACGCAGACTCAGGGTCCGTTAATAATCGGAAAATAAAACAAAAGAAGTCAGCCCGCTTAACCGGGCTAGCCCGTTTCATATAATCCGGCACTCAGTGTTTCATTTCCATCGAGACGTGAAATAAAGACAATGGACAGTGCAGATTCTGCACATAATTTGCTTCCGTGAAAACCGGACTTAATGACCAAATAAGTCCCCCTATACGACATTTTTGAATAAGACCATGGACTCGAATAAGCCCCTAAACAGCACTGCAGTCCACAAATCTAGGACGTTTTTGTTTGTAACTAGTTGTATTAAAGAGAGAGGAAAAAAAATTATGCACTATTTTGTATACATTTCGGCCGCTTCGCCTCGGGAAACACCAGCAGTCTTGGGACCACAAAACATACTGTTTTCCTTGGTTCCAGCAAATACGTGTTAATTGCAAAACAACAACAACAACAACAACAACAACAACAACAACAACAACAAAAAAAAAAAAAAAAAAACAACAAAAAAACAAAAGCAGAATCTTGTTTAGGGTAGGTACGCGCCTAAAGACTGATCAAGGCTGTAGAACGCGAGGCGGACTGTTTCTAATGATATGGAAGTGAGACAGGGATAATACAATTTTTTTCCTCAGTTAATGTGTGAATCTGGCTACTTGATACCAATGATTTGTGGCAAGGTGTTGAACGCTGCGGTCAAAGACATTTATAAACTAGCCATTTCTAATAGAAAGTGAAGTGCTGCGAGTATGCAAGGTATACAGCAACAATTGAGAGTGGGTGATTTAACCCGTGAAACCCTAAGTAAACGTAGTTGTGGTTATAAAATTGCGTTGGTAAGTGAATTGTAATGGATTTCTTTTGTATCTTTGACTGGTAAATAATTAGCGATATTGTTAATACAAATTTTGCTTATTGTTCTTTTAATTTTAGTCAGTCTTTGAATCAGTTTTGAGAGAATTATCAAGCTGCGTGATCGTGTTAGATCGGTAAGCTGAAACCCAAGCTTTTGTGCTATCTACAAATATTCATAAAGGTCAAAGGCTGTTTCTTTAGTAGTGACGTTTTACAGGCAGCAACAAAAGTGCGGACAAACTCATAAAAGATCATTGTCTTTCTCTAAAACCATCACTAAACTGCCTGTAAAACGTCACTAGCCTGTGACCTTTAGAAATATTTGCACTGACGAATGAGGGTTGAATTCGACATGATATCGAACATGATAGCACATAAACTTAAGTTTCAACTTACCTCAAAATTGATTCAAAGACTGACTAAAATTAAAAGAACAATAAGCAAAATTTCCCTAATTATTTACCAGTCAAAGATACAAAAGATATCCATTACAACATACTTACCAACACTCTTTTATATCCACAACTTGTATATCCAGTGACCACTGACCATGCATTAACGTTAACTGATTATGATGACGTTTTTTGACGTCACGAGAAAATCGCTGAAAAGCTCGAGCTTTGCACGAATAGTAAGCTCAATCCGCCTACAATGCGATGCGTATTCTTGACATTGGTACAGGAACTGGTCTGCTTGGTGTGTTGCTGAAAGAACTCGGGTTCATCAATGTAGATGCTATCGACTGCTGTGAAGCCATGTTGCAGAAGGTAAAAGAAAAGAACGTTTATAACAAAATCATTGTGAAGTTTATTGACGAGAAAATGAACGAGGAAATCAAAGACGGTGAATATGACATTATGGTCAGCTCTGCAGCGATCTCAGCATCGCATATCCAACCTCGAGCTTTCGATGAAATGCTTCGTTGGCTCCGAAAAGGCAAGTAAACACCAGTATAAGTAAAACTATTACCACAGGAAGCCCAATTCATTTAAATCAAAAACGTCAAAATAAAACAAAGTATGTCAAATCATTATTATTGTATTTAAATGGAAGCTCCGGTATTAGGTAGTACCTAATTTTTATATTATTTTTAATAAGCTCAGGAACCCCACACCAACTTTTCAATTGATGTCCCATATAGGTAGCTTCTGATTTTGAACGTTACTCTTTTGCTTTTTATTTTATTATCTTTTTAGACTGCCAAAATATGCCACTCTAACTGCACAGCATAACTAGTATGATTTTCATGATATTAGCTGAATCCCCCCTTTCGTTGGGGTTCCTGTGTAAAGCTTGGATAACCTGCAATGCATTCTGGGAAATTTTATTCTGGTCAAGTTGTGCAATGGAACGAAATGGAATCTCGTGGTTTTAGGTTGTATGATGTGATAAATGCTCTATTTCGAGAATTTAAGCGACTATCTACGAGTAATTACAGGTCAGTAAATGATAACATGTGTGCTGTATACTTTGTTGGAGATTTTGAGTCAGAAAAGCCTACAATAAATGTAACATTTCGAGACTTGTAAAAAATGGCGGAAAGCTGCTTGTGCAGCTAAAATATGTTGTTTCACAAGCCGTTTGGAGAATTATCAATTTTCTTTTAGGCAATTTTTCTCTTTTCTCGATATAGTACATATCTTCTTGCCATTTTGAACGCGAAAAGAACGTTTAGTTCGATACTTAAAGGACTCGGAACTCGGGTACCTCGTGATGCAAAATGCTTACAACGGTTCACGTACTTGCCATTGTTTGAAACTCGAGGGAAAAAATGAGGCTACAGTAATTTCTTATAAACTTAATATCCGTATCAAGGGAAATCTCTGTAAAATATTTGCTGTCTATTTGCTGCTGTTTTTTTTGGCTAGATGCCCGGCAGCCGTTTATGTCTTGAAATGATTCAGCCGTGCGGTCTTTTTGTCCTATAAAAAATTCATGAAAACAACCCAATCTTGTTTTGATGACAAATATTACGGGCTTTCTCTGAGGTCATTTGATTTGAAACCGAGCAATTCCTCCATCTTGGGAAAAGAGTATTTAAGTGAATGATACCACGTTATTTACGTAATTTGAGTTGCTGTTTCAATGTATGCTGACTTTCATTTTGTCTGTTCTCGAAATCGTGAGATAAAGTACGTATATGGTATATATCATATAGGTAGAAATAACTTTTTATATGACAGAATACCCTACCCAGAATACCGTAGCCAGAATCATTGAATCAAATACATAAGTCGAATTGAAGTTCATTTTGGGTAATGTAACTGATAGATACAATAATTTTGCAGGTCAGGGCTCGAAATTCATTTTTAAAGTAACAAGCCAAAAATTGCTTGTTGATTTGAGAACTACAAGCAAAACTGAACACCAACAAGCTGAATTACAATATCTTTTAATATTTGTTGTTTATTGATTTCTATAAAATAAATAATATGAACATATTCAACATATATATGCAAAGTTATTCAGTTTTAGATTCAGTAATTCTTGACATTTTAAACAATCAACTCATTATTATGCAATAAATTTCAAGAACTGACAATGTTTGTGATAATTTACCGATGATGATTCCACACCACTTTTTCGTGAACTGCAGATCGATGTTGAAATCTTTCATCCATTTATCGCATGTTCTTCGGTAGGCAGTCGTTCTAGTTTTCTTTGTATCTGACTCATCATTTTTTTCTTCTGCTTTGCTTTTCTTAGCTTGTGGCTAATCACTTTTTGAAAAATACTTGGTTATCGAGCTCTTGCCGGCCATTTCTTTCCACGAGGGACAAAAAACAGCAAGGCGTTCCTTGATCCGTCACCTGACTGGTTGCCAGAGTTGGCTTGGGTTCGAACTGAGTAATTTTTTGTGTTCGCTATTTCTTCGTGCATAAATCTCCTTCTCAGCCAGGAAAACAAACAAATAAACATAGAGTAGATGTCAATCTGCTTGGTAAGAAAAGAATTTCTCAGAAATTGCAAGAGAAAAGTGAACTCGCACAAAAATTCGAGTTTATTCATTTTGTATCAGCAAATTGAAATTTTAACTCGCATTTTGCGTGTGGGATATTAGGGAATTTCGAGCCCTGCAGGTAGCCATTTCACGAACAAAAGATCACCAGTCACACTCTCAACGAGTGGAATGTGCCTGTAAACTTTAGTTTTTCCCACTGTACATGTTTTTAAGAGTTTTGTCCCTTTCAATACATTTGGATCACTTTAACAGTGTCTTTGATTGCTTGATACATTTCTGACGATAATGTCGGGTTTCTTTCCATCCATCTGTAAAGTTCAGTTTCTGTTTCTATTGTGATTTCAATTGGCTTCATATTATCCATTACTCGTTCAATCGCTTTAACCACGTTCACATTTCGAAGGGCTTCATCAAAGTGAAGTTCGATTTTTTTCGTCCTCGGTTAGCATCAAGCATATCAGGTTACTGTTTTTGACTTGACAACCACAGCAGTGTTTAATGTCGAGTTCATGAAGTTGTTTGCATGCCTCCATAGCATACGTGGAAATAAAGAGCTTTTTCATAAACTTGATCAGGTTCATCTTGACTTCCCTTTGTAGTTCGCTTAAACATGAATGGTCTATTCACTCGCTTAAGGTACTAGATCTGGCTCAGGGTTAAAAAATTAACATGCCTTTTTATTGCTCTTTTAGTTTGTTTAGGACTACCTGAACACATTTTGTATGATTTTTGATGTCTGTGACTTATGCCTGACTCTAAAAATCAAGCGAAACATTGTTTCTAAGGAAGAGATTTTGTGAAATTTGAGCGCCTTGTCAGAATAACATAATCTTCCAGAATATTGTTATTAATCGCTTGTATTCTGATTTGGACATCGTTTAGCAGGTCTAAAAACCCTTTTCGACCTTTAATAGTTAGATATCTTCCTATCCCATTTATTAAATTTGAATTGTTTCTCGTAACTTTGTATTTTTTGGCCTCAAATCTCAATAGCTTTGTTCCAAGCGTGTTCGAATTCTGTGACCTCGAAGCTGACCTCGGATAACGTGATTTCTTCGTTTCTCCTCTTTACACACATTGAGTTTGTTCCGAGAATTCATGAACGTATAGAAAAGCTTTAAATCCATTAATTATACCAGAGAAATACTATGATTTAGCATTAAACATGATAAATACAAGAGAACATAACATGCCGTGACAAGAGCCTCGTGTTCCAAGGTGTCGTTGTTAGGTATGACGTAATTTGTTTTGACCGAATACAAAGCTCCGCGAATACGATGATTTTCCGCAGGTTTTCGGAGCATTTTCGAAGGATAATCGAGGCATAGTCGTGTGTAATGACGTATATCGATGAGAGGAACAATATGGTGGCTTTTGGCGGCGAATTTGTGAATGCTTGGAGAGTTATAAAGCTTTTTTCTCATAAAAATGACATTTTTGATAAAGCAGCCGCCGTAAAACTCTTTTATATTCATCGTATTGTCATCAAATTTGGTTGAGAGTTAAAATAGCCTTCGATAATCAAATTGTAACCAGCCCGGAGCTCGAATCAAATTTCTTAAAATTTCGTGACTGAATATCGTGATGCTTTGGTAAATTCTAAACAAAAGAATATTTTTTTCCGGGCTGGTTACAATTTCTTCTTTATACTTAGTAGTGTTTATGTTCTATGTTTCATCTATTTTCTTTTATTATCTTTAGAGATATTATACAATTATTAAAAAAAGACCTTGGGCTACCTGGGGTATTTTAACACCTTAGGTGTGAATTTTCACACTTTTCGCTTGAGAAATGGAAAGGAAATTCTTTATAGATTATAGCTATGAAATGGATTTTGCAATTAATTGAATGCCATTTGTGCAATTTTTGTCCAAATGACACCCACTTTAGCCAGATCTAGTACCTTAACTAAAATTTTGTTCATTCTTAAAAGAGCCCGGAATTATTGTAAACAATACCTATGACAGGTGGCTGAATCGAAAAACAATAGATGCTTAAGCGTGGCACGTGCCAACCATTTCGTTTGTTTTTTGACTGCTCCGGAAAAGTTGTTCGGTTGCTTTGCAACGGAGTTTTCCCAGTATTTCATTTGTTCCTTGGATGTACCGGAAAGAATTTCTTTTGATTGTCAACTGCTCCGGAATAATTTAATTTGTTTCTCCGGAAAGAATTTCTTTTGTTTGTTAGTTGCTCTGGAATAATTAACTTGTTGCTCTGGATGCTCCAGAGCTGAGATGTTGCAGAAATGGCATTCCATATCTACTGACATTCTCAAGAATCGCTTTCAGTGTTCTTCTTAACTCTTTGCAATCTTGAAAAAGGTTTTATTCTCTTCGTTTTCGACCTGTTCGGATTCACTGATCATTTGTGTTCCCACTGCCTCCAGGTTTCCGTTTCTTCAGCCAGGAGCTTTTCCAATTTTCTGGTTTCAATTTTTGGCCAAATTTCTTTAAACTTGTGAATGTTCTGGGACATTTCTTTTCTAGAATTTGCATTCAGATGATTTTCAGGCATCATTAAAACTGGTTCTTTGGAACTGTTATCTCTTCCACCATTTCCGGACTTTCACAAGAATGTTCAGGGAAGTATTTATAGTTTGTTGTCACTGGCAATTCTGTTTCAGTAGCAGTAGAAGTGCTTTTTGGAATAGCAGTCCTTGGTGCTTCACGACTTTCACGGATTTCTTTTAATTTTTTGTGTGAAGTACAAATTGAGCAAGCACAATGTTGAATTAAACAGTTTCTCTTATGTCCTCTTAACATACTATATTTACAGTGTAGACGGCATTTAAAACATGTTCTAGGTCGCTTGGTGTCCATTTGAACTCAAGGTCTGATACAAGAACTGTTCGGCTCTGACTGACGCATTCTGGCGAAAATGAGGTACATTTTTAACTTGTGGATTGTAAATCCACAAGTTATTGTGAGGGGTCAATATGCAAATGAGTTAGCTTACTACTTCGTGTATGACAACATGAAATGGCACTATTCAATTTATCTATTGTCTAACTTGAATGTTGCCACACATAAAGTAGTAACCTATTGTGTCACTCACTCACTCACTTTCCTGTAAACTTCCGGTCTGTCAAACTTTACTTCCGGCCTATTCCCGATAATAGGATACAGTGATAACTTCTGTTATAATAATTTTTGGCAATCAGTATAGCAGATGTGGGATCAGGGATCAAGCTCCAAATTATGGCCAGGATCAGGGATCATAGGCCAGGGCTCAGGGATCAAATTTGTGGGATCGAGGATTAGGAACATTGGGTCAGGATCGGGGATCAGCTCAGTTTTTGCTCCAAGGATCAGGGATCAAACATTTCTAAATATTTGGGCTCAGGAATCAAAATTTCCGTACACATCCAGGATCAGTGAGACGAAAATATACCAATGTTACGAGCCTGGTGTAGCACTAGAGAAGCTTTGAACGTAATGTAACTGTTTTAGATTTGTGTACAAGCAACAATTTTTAGGCACATGATGTAAGCTCGGTAAAAACTGCTCGGTATTACAAGCCAATGTTACATGTCGACCCTTGACTTACCTCGTGGTCTACAAGTACACAGGTGTAACAAGGGGACATTTTGTATGAGCAGGCACGATATTGCTGGCCAGTATTTTCGTAATCACTGGAGACAAAATGGCGTGAATATTTAAATCTCTCTTGATACTGACTACATTATTAATAATTTAATTATTAATAATTTTAATTAATAATAAGTAAAGATAAATTTAGATGTAAAGTTTGTAAAAGACCTCTTAATAGCAGTAAGTCTGGATTGAGAAACTTTCGAAGGGTTTCTGATGATAAAATTGCACTGGATAGCGTATCCGATAACCTTCTTTGCAAAACCTGCAGACGAGCTTGCTTAGACTTCAAGAAAACTGAAAACATTTTCATGTAAGTAAACAGAGGCGGTAGCAAATTGTCACAAGTTGTAATTAGCATTGGTCAACCTTTATTCCAGCTTGCTGACAAGTGTTTGCGATCCAAAGGAAGGCCTACGAGTATGTGCAAAGTGTCTAGTATTACACCGCAGTGTAATAGCAGCAATGATAGTGATACTTGTTTAGGACAGTCACATTTAATTCCCGTGCAACTGCTGCATAGCAATGAAATAGCAGTTGAACCACCGCATCCTGTTACAAGCACATCGTGGACAGCAGAGGAAACATGCTTTGGAGAAGTTCTACGCGGAGCTTTTCAACCTGTTAAGTTATTAGATCAAAAACAATGAATTATTAGACATCCTCTGAGTTCAGAATACATATTTAGCTAAAACAAAAATATATTTTAAGTACTTCCCCATTTTTATCACCAATTTCCATATTTTGAATATATATAAGATATAATATGTATTTGCTGTAGAATTTCAATGGGGGATGTCATGTAGATTTGAAAATATATGGGGAAATAATTTTTTTCTACATAGAAAATTTCCATATATTTTACAACACTGAAAAAATATATTATATTTCTAGCGATCTTAATATAAAGAATTACTTTTTCTTTCATTGTGTATAAGAAGCAAACGGAAAGCAAATTTCCTTGAATTATTTCTTAGCTTATAGGTACACAGTGACAGTAATGTACTTGATATAAAGTTCAAGTTCGGAGTATAAACAAGTAAAATATCATAATATTAGTGTTCCCTATTTTTCCTAATAGAATTAGCTAAATATTTCATCTTAGATATGATTCAGCTTGTTATATTTGTGCAGAAACGTTGGGGGATAAATGATAGATTTCAATATATTCAGCTTTTTTCAAGCATTTTGAATGTGGAAGATTTGCAAACCGAATCACCAGATTGTCTTCATGCTATTCAATGACAAAAGACTTACCTCAAGCATGTTATCCAATGTTTGTGCTTTTCTTACATTAGAAATCCAATATAGGTTGTAGTGTTGTCCACCATATTTGCTTCTAATACTTGCTTCATCAATGAAAGTTCAAGTGGTTTTAGACTGGTTTATTGATTGAAAAACTCTTCTATTATTCCATTTATCAAAATATACAGCTCAATAAATTGATACAAAACAATCTCTGTGTATCATCTTACCCAAATAAGCGGTAAACATGATGGGAAAGACGAACTTCATTTAGTAAACAAGTCACTACAGAAATGCTTGCGTTGTCTTCCCGCATTCGGGCAGCGCATGCGCACACATAATGCCATCCTGTTCACCGGTGTACACTCCGTGAAGATTGTACGTGTCAGATGTTAGGCATAAATGGCAATAAATATGAATAAATAATTTTTTATTCCTTGCCACACTTTGTACTGAACTACTCTCAGCTCCCTCTGCAGCTTGCAATTCATCACATCTCCAAGCAGGGGTCGCGGAGAGTGAGGTGCTGGCCACTTTCATCCATGTTTATTCTTTTATTTGATTTATTTATTTTCTGTCAAAGATTTGGAAACAACGGAAAGGGCTTTGATCAGCCAGATTGTAAAAGTATGCAAGCTAGTCCTTGTAAATCCATTGACAAGTGCATCTGGAGAAAAGTCGTTTTCAGCAGCTCAATGATTAGAGACATGGCTGAGAACAATGATGACCCAGGAACAGTTCAATAATCTTGATTCTTCTTCACATTCATAAGTTGAGAACTGATTCTTTGAATATATAACAGCCATTGTGATTCTTTTCAGTGAGACCAATGAAATCGTAAAAGAAACTATGGGGAATTCAAGAAGCAGATCTAAAGTTCTGTGCGATGTGGACGGGCAACATACACATATAAACAACTGTTTATTTCCATTTGTTTTGTAGTTCGTAGTAGCATGCTTTTTCATCAAATTTGTAGCCGTTTTCAAATTAATTTATAGGAATTTTTCGCAAGGACGTTAGAACGAAACTGTCAGCGTTTTCATAATTTCTGAAACATCTTACCCAAATTGTTTAAAAAGAACCGATAAAAAATTAAAAAAAACCCAACCAAAAACAAAATCTGTTGCAAACACAAAATTGTGCAAAAACACGCACAAACACAAAGATAAGAGAACAGGAGTCTTTGTGCTAAACCACCCCTCAGAACGCTGGAACGATTTCGGAGGTTCACAATTGTAAAATTTCCTGGGGCAGCATACCCCCGGACCCTCCTAGATTATTCCCGCCTTTGGCGGTTGTTATCCCCCCCCCCACTTTTTGGGCCGCTCCTGCGGCCCCTGCCAAGTTGAGCTGCTCGATATTCGAATGTGAAAACAATGGACTGTCTTTGTAGTTGCTGTCTTCAAACAACAAAAATAGGTGCACAAAATGAGCATGTAGCTTGGAATCATCTGTAGTGTGTGTGCTTAGCTTAAGCGTTGCACGTTGTCAGAAATAAAAGTTAACCCTTGTCCTGCCAAGGACGAGTATACTCGTTTCCAGGATCGTATTTCTCAGTGCTAAGGACGAGTATACTCGTTTTTAATGTAGTACCTAAATTACCTAAATTATACCTCAATTGATTTCCAAAGAACCAGCCAATTATTTTACTGGATTTTTCCACGTGATATCAATAGCACAAGGATCGAAGAAAATGAACGTGTGATGATCATCACAAGATGGCATCGTGTTTGCTAGAGAGGGCTAAATATTTCTGTAAGGTATTTTGCAATTTACGCTTTTCTCATGCTGTAGTGTTCTTAGATTGTGAAAGAATCTGAAATTTTGTCAAACCTAAGTCCGTGATTGTGTAATAAAATGTTATTTAAACTGCATTTTCTTGTTCTTGCTTCGTTTTCACTCGCTGTCAAAATGGAAAGCAACAACTGATTTCACCTTACTATTTAATTCTGACGATGAAGAGGAGTTCGAGGGGTTTGATTTGGAAGATATAGAAGATATTTCTAATAATTCAGTGGAAAATGATGAAGAAGACGAAGCAGAAGAAGAGCAAACTGAAGAGACGTGGGATAGCGACAATGTAAACAACCTACCTGACCAGCCAAATTTTACTGTGAATCCGGGAGTACAAACACAAATTTGCAACGGCCCAAAACCAATAAATTTCTTCACACTTTTTTTCACTAAAGAAATTGTTGACAAAATTGCCATTCAGACAAATTCAAGGTCAAATCTTTGGAAACCCGTAACGAGCGATGAACTCTATCTTTTCTTTGTTTACAATTGGCCTTACTGACAAGTTAGACTTAGAGCTTTACTGGTCTACAGATGAAGTATTGAATACGCCATTTTTTAGCAAAAACATGTCTAAGAATCACTTTTTATTGATCCTAAAATTTCTGCATTTCAACGACAACCGGACACAAGTGCCTAGAGGTCAAGCTGGCTACGACCCATTGTTCAAAATAAGACCCGTGTATGATGCCATAAAAAAGCGCTTTAAAGATGTTTACACACCAACACAGCATCTAAGTATTGATGAAAGTACAATTGGCTGGAGAGGGAACCTTCATTTCTGTTGCTACAACCCAAAGAAGTCCCACAAATTTCATATCAAAGTCTTTGTTGTGTCAGAAGCTTCCTCTGGGTACATCTGTGACTGGGAAATTTATGAAGGTAAACAAGCTCATATCAGCGAAAAAGGAGCTACTTACGATCGTGTCATGCACCTTTTACAAGATTATAAAGGACAAGGTTATGTTGTCTATATGGATAACTATTATTCCAGTCCTGAACTATATTCAGACCTTTACAAAGATAAAATAGCTTGTGTTGGGACAGTGAGACCAAACAGAAAAGGATTTCCCAATGAGGCTCTAAAACAGAAGCTGAAATGTGGAGAACACCTATCTCTAAGGAAAGGAGAATTAATGGTTCTAAAATGGAAAGACAAGAAGGATGTCTTCATGCTTTCCACAAGACATGATGATGAATTTGAGGCTATAGGGAGAGTGGATCGCACATCTGGTCAGCCTGTCACCAAACCAAAGGTCATTCTTGAGTATAATCAGCACATAGGTGGGGTTGACAGGAGTGACCAGATGATGCAATATCATTCCTTTGAGAGAAAAACATCAAAATACTACAAGAAGGTTTTCTTTCACCTGCTTCACTTGTGCCAAGTCCAAGCCTATTTGATCTACAAGAAGCTGACAGAAAACCCTCTTCTTGCACGGGAATTTTGTGTGCAGTTGGTAAAAGACTTGGTACTTCATGCACGTGAGGGAGGGGTCCAGTCCCCTAGTGACTTCACAAGAACCTCGCCTCAAGCACAGAACATCTCCAGGTTAACTGGCAGGCACTTCCCTTCCATGATAACTCCAAAGCCAGGTGCCAAGAAATCATTGCCAACCCAGAAGTGTAAAGTTTGCTTAGAGTATAACTTGAGAAAGGAGACCCGATACCAATGTGTTAGCTGCAATAACACCCCTCTGAAACCTTTGAAAGGTTCCATACTCTTTTGCACTACTGAACAGTTGATAAAGAGCACTATCCCTCTTTGGTATTCTTGATATTGATCTATTTAGATGCTGGCTTATAATTTACATCTAAATGTGTAATAAACTGTCCTCAATTATTACTTGTAAACAGATATATGTAACATGTTTTGTCTGACATTCATTTTGAGCAATTTTTTTGTTATTCGAGTTAATTCAAGTGAGAAGACAAGGGGAAAACATTTTTTTATTAAACAAAGGGTTACCATAGCAACAATTTCTCACTGTTGGGCGTGACAGAGTTGAGACTTACACCAAATGAAGGAGAAATGTGCCAGCTTTTAGAAAAGTATGGGTTTGTACAGGCTTAAATCAATTCCTGATTTTATATGAATTTTTAAAGTAAACACTACATAATTTCCAAAAATACCTGGCATTGAAGGTAGGGCAAGGGTGATAGTCCTTGGCAGGACAAGGGTTAAGAAATAGAAATAAAATATAAAAGGATACTTTAAACTTAAACATGTTGATATGTTGATATGTTGAGTTAAAGAAGTTCTGGTGTTCATTGCTGTCTATGATCTTGTCCTTGTCCTTGTCTTTGTCCTTGTCATTGTCTTGTTTTGCTTCGGACGATCTTGTGGCTTTTAGATTTTTGGTGTATTTCAGGTTTTTCTGAGTCCGTTGAAGTGGCATTTTCACTGTGGTTTCTTGTGGTTGCTCTGTTGGGAGCGACGGTCATATCCACGGGGGGCAAAGGGGTATCCTGTGTCTCGTTGTTGGTAGTGTCTTTGTCACCGTTTTCTTCTTCTATTGTATTTGCTTCTTCCAATTGTTCCACAAAGGGATCATCAGGGATATCCTCTGCTTCAGATGCCCCGTTTTCTACTGTAGGTAGTATCTCAGGGCACTTGTAGGCCATGTGGCCTTTCTTGTTACATCGATGGCAGACAATGTCGGGGCTCTTATTAATAATTGGATTTGGTGTGTCCTTCCTCTTCACAGAAGGAACACACCAGTCTTTGGTTGTTGATTTCACAATAATCCTCATTGATCTTCAGGGCATAAGGGACACTTCCAGTTAAAATCATTATTACGAGGCTATTCCTGTAATAACAACTTTATTCACTGAGGGCAGCACTAAATAGCGTACAACACTAGTAAACTTGTGGCCCTTGATCTAATAATATTCTAAATACATTTACAAAAAAATTCAAAAAATAAATAAAATGAAAAAAAAACACCCTAATATAGATATATTGATATATTAAAAACTACTTGTTTTAATAAATAATAAAATGATAAATATTTGCTATGATTACTTATCTTGAAGGATATAATTACAGTAATTATAAATTACAGTTAAGAAATAAAAATGCGACAACAAGTTTTGTTCGTTCAGAAATTTTGGTGAAGAGTGCTTTTAAAAGATTTGATTGTAGGTTTTTTTTATGTTGACATCTAAATTGTTCCATTTTTTGATAGCTTTGACGATAAAAGTTCTTTCTCTCAGTTTTTCTATTGTATCTTGGAGTGATAAAGTTAAGTCCAGGGCCCGGTTGTACAAAGGTTGGATAAAGTTATCCACCGGAAAAGAGTTATCCGCTGTATAGATTTTGTATAGATTTTATCTGCTGGATAAGGATTTATCTGCTGGATAGCGCTATATTCACCCTTCGTGCAACCGGCCCCAGAGGGAATCTAGTGTTCCTAGAGTGCAGTGATTTGTTTAGTTTTAGTGTTTCAATTAGACATTCTGGAACAGTTAATTGCAGCCTCTTGAATAATAATGAGCACATTGAAATATGAGTGTCCATGTAAAACGGCAGCCATTGTAGCTTGTTGAATAGAGGAACTGAAGGTACTCTAGGTTCAGCATTCAGTATTATACGTGCGGCTATTTTCTGTAGAGTTAGGAATCTTATCAAGCAATCCCTAGTAGATACTGTTTGCCAAATTGCACTGGCATAACTGAATAAAGGTTTTATCATTGCATTATAATAAAGGATTCTTTGCTTGAAGGGTAGACATCCTTTGATTTTGTTGAGTACATCAATTCTTCCAGAAATCTTCTTGTAAATTCTCTCTGCATGATCTGAAAAAGAAAGTTTACTATCAATGTCTAATCCAAGCAATCTTACTGTGTTCACTATTTCGAGAGTATCACCATTCAAAATCACGATAGATAATTTACTATGAGGTGCCTTCACTCCTAGGTGTTTACCAGTCACGACGAAATTGTTGTATCGTCTGCATAAAGGTCTATCTTGATGTTGGAGGACTGTATATGGAAAGGAAGATCATTAATGAATAAAATAAACAACAGCGGACCAAGAATGCTCCCTTGTGGTACTCAATGTGGAACATGAGAAAGATCAGATTCCTTGTCATTAATACGAGCAAATTGCTGTCTGTCAAATAGATAAGACTTGAACCATGCGGCAGACTTACTATTTAATCCATAAGCTTTCAGCTTTGACATCAGAATCATGTGATCTACCATGTCGAATGCCTTTTGATAGTCAATAAGAAGCAGACCACTTACATAATTTTTATTCAAGTTGAGTAGTAAATCATCAATCACTTTGATTAAAGCATACTCAGTTCCATGGTGCCTACAAAAACCAGATTGACGACATATAATAAATTGTTTTCACTTAGGTAAGCGTAAAGGTGATTGTGAACATGTCTCAAGAAATTTGGAGAGGATCAGTAGTACTGATATTGGGCGATAGTTGGTTTTTATCCTTACGATCTCCAGATTTATACATTTAAACAGTTTTCCAACGCTTTGGAAACTCAGATTTTTTTAATTGAGTAGTTCATTAATTTCATGATTGAAGGTGCAATTACAGGAGTGGCTAACTTCAGAATTCTTGCAATGAACTTATCCATCCCCATTGCTTTGTTTGGGTTCAAAGTTTGAAAACTGTTGAGTACATAACCAATAGGCATTCGAGGTATGGGAATAACAGTTTCTGGGTCTTTTCTGGAAAGTACAAAATGTTCCAGTTTTGAAATGTTGAAGGGTATCTTTAGTAATAAGCTTCTTAAATTATCAGCTATGGATGTAAAATGCGGATTGAATTCATTTGCAGACAATTCTGTTGAAACATTGTCAGATTTCTTTTTTCCAGTACCTGTCAGTCAGTACCTTTGCAGATTTTATTGCATTTGAAGCTTTATTACAAGCTGTCTTGTAGCTATCCCAGTCAGCAGATAGTGATGAGAATCGTGCTTTCTTTAAAAGTGAATCTCTCCTTTGAATTAAGGTATCAGAGTACCCCAAAGTTTCTCAAAAGGGTCGATTTTTTTACATTTTCTGATAGAATACACAATAAGCTATGATTTAGTGAAAAAATTATTTCACTAACGAGTTATAAGCGAAAAACTTTTTTCCATCTTAATCCCTGTCAATTATCTGTTGACATCAATTGTCAATTGATTTGTCATCAAGAGAGTTTGTCGGTGAAGAATATATTTGTCTAACTATCGAAACCTTTGTAAAAAGATTATTCAACAAGACCCAAAGTTCAATGGGATCAAATTGCCTTGACTTCCCGCCATCTGTGTGGGAAACATAACAAGATTTTGGTTGCCCTTTACAGCAGTCATCGGGCAAGATTATGAGGTGTTTTAATCCCCTTGTATCAACAAACCCACTTCTTGGCTCCAAAACCATTTATTTTGAGTTCCCGGTGAAAGGGATTTTAATAGATTCATCAGAAATTTGGCAGAGGTTGTCTTTGATAGTTGTTTTTTAAAAGTGTGTCTCCGATTTTTGATTTTTTGCTCCATTCCAAAGTTATCGTCTGTTTTGTATTGGATACAGCTATCTTAGCCGTGTTGTAACTTTAGGAATGTATAACAGAACAACGGGGCAACTAATCAAAAATCTGAGACACTTTTGACAAGTGATATCTCATGATCTCAGCAAGATAGTGAACATTGTTTTTGGATCAATATTGATTGACCGATAGTTTCTACATTCATTCAGCTTTCTAAAAATGTATACTTTAATGGGGTTTAGACTAAAAGTTTTGGCGCAATATAGAGTTGAACGCACACCGGTTGCTAGGGGTACCCTGATACCTTAAGTCTAGAACTTTTTTAGTCATCCAAGGCGATGGTTTTTCACGTGCAACTCTTTTCTCTCTCCAAGGACAATGGCTTTCAAGCACTTCATTAAACATTTGTTCCCAGGCTCTAATGAGAATGCGTTGTCCCATGGGGTCATTTTTACAGTGTCTAAGAAGTGTGACTCATCAAAGTCTTTCATTTTACGGTATGTGATTTTACGTGGAGGTACATGTGCACAGTTCTTTTTTGTGTACGATCAGACCGCAAATACAGGCAAGTACCAAGTAAGACAATGCAAAGTCTCTGACATCAACGTAATGAATCCTCTCGGGACGATTTGTGAAAATGTGATCAATGCAAGTTTTGCTAAATGGCCTTGTTACCTGGGTGACCAGCTGCTTAAAATTCATACTTGTAAGGGCATGAACCAGGCAATGGTTTTTCAAAGTTGAAGTCGCAAGATAATTTATGTTCAAATCTCCCAGTACAATCATTTCAAGATTTAACATATACGCACTTTCAATGTGTTTTTCCGAGGCAATATCTTCCTCTTTACAGTATGAAGGTGGGCGATACACACCAGCAAATAGAATTGGGCAATTAGATTTAAAAGGATAAACTTCCATCTAAATTGATTTGATGTTCTCGTCCTCAAGGTCTGTCCTTCTTTGGTGTATTAATTCCTTGTTTACGCACATCAAAACTCTTTTTTTCTTGTTAGCCTTGCAGTCTTGACGATACATAGTAAATCGAATATAGTATAAAGTGAATCAGGACATGAAGGCTTCAAAGCAGATTCATTGATGGAGAGGATATCAATTTGTGGGCGATTGTCCTTGTCCAGCATAAACAATTTAAGTTGTTCAAATTTAGTCATTGTGAGATAGTCGATGTTCCAACTTCCAAAACGGACACCATTGTCCCCAAGACCAAGATTAAAATATGCAGAAAGTTCGGTCTGTTGAACATCTGATAAAGATGAATCAAAAGAGAGACTCGAATCATTCGAAGTCTTGGACTGAGAATCGCCGTCATCCATGTCTGAATGTTAATCGAAACGATGAATTTGATTCATTTGACATGCCATTCACGTAAGGATCTGGATTAAGCAATACATCACCACTCAGAAGTACAAGTGAAGTACAAATTCCAGCTTTTGTCATATAAATGCTGGCTTTTAGTTTCAAACATGGCGGCAATGTAGGACCAGTAGTAGATTTTTCGAAGTCCACAATTACGTGTAGGAAAGGCTTTAAAGTCCAGCTTTAGTGCCAAAAACAAACATTTTTGGTTTGGTAACAACTTCTTAGTGTTTTAACAGACTTTAAACTAGAGAGTAAGACTACTAGTAAAATATAGCGAGAGCTCACATAGAGCACCCTCTTCGCCATGCTTCACTTCACCTCCTGTTTTCCAGCCCAGCAAGGTCATGGTCACGCTTGTATTTAAACCTGATGACTTTGGACTTCACTTCGCTGTATTTCTCTAGAGTTTTAAGAAGTAAGTTGTCTTTGACATACGCTTTCAATCCTATGATGGAAACAGCTGTGTAGTAGCCATGTGGCGGATGGCAGAATATGTGTGCAGATTCAATGTCGAAGCCTTCAATGACGGCCTCGCATTGCTCTTTGTTTTCAAATTCGATAAGGTACGAGGTATCGTGTAGCTCCTGAATGACTTTCAGGCATGCAGAATCTAGTGAACTCTAAAGGCACTCTTGATTTCCTTTAACATTAAGTTCTTCGGTGTTTGAAACACTGCCGTACGTGGCCTCCTGTCATCCATGTATGACACCATGAGGGCGGAAGGTCACTCACAAACTTTGGTTAGTTTGGCAAAAACCGAAACCTTAATCTTTCTGTCTTTATGAAGTGGTAATAGACTTTTCCAGAGTCAAAGACTGCGGATGGCGAGGATATTTAAGGATTAGCCTCAGAGCACCACGTTTTTTCCTGGTGGTATGGCCGTAGACTCAAAACAGTCTACTAAATTACTTACAAGTGGAGTGCTTTTTCCTGGACCGCTTGAGTTTGAGCTTTGATTTTGCCAATCAGTCCAAAAATATTCGATTTTGGTGTTGAAAACTTCGTCCTTTAGGAGTGCTGTGTTAAATTTCCATGGCACCCAAACATGAGGCACAATGCCATAATTAAGTTGTGGTCTGGAGCCATTGGGAAAGGCTTGATGTCGGTGTCTCTCTAAATCAATGTAGAATCGGTCTATTCTGCTTCGCGTTCCATTAGTTGAATGGAACGTGTAGCCTTTGGAATTTGGGTGAAACATGCGATAAATGTCTGATAATCCAAGTGTTTGCATAACATCACGCAAACACTTTGTAGAAGAGTCAGGATAATTTCTTATGGGGACAGCATAGAGATAGTTGTCTACAAAACAGTTGAAATCCTCTCCTCTCTGTTAGAATACATATTGAACAGGCATTTTCCTCCCCAATCTCTCGACCAGAGATCAATGTCAGCATCAACTCCGTGTATCTCCTCAAGGAAGAAAATACCTCCCTTCGATCTTCTGAGGGCAGCAAACAGGGTTTGGCGAGAAAGATTGTCTCACAGGCCACATACGTTTAAACTAAATACATGAAGTTGGGTGACATTAATCACTGGTTTTTGAGGCCCCATAACGAAGGATTAAATAAATTTACTACTCTTATGCATTTTTGATTTTGTTGTTGTTTGTTTTTGGCTTGTTTTTAACTGGCGTCTAGGGAGCCAGTTTAACTGGTCATTTTTCTAGTTTGTTGTCAAGGACTACATCGGTCTTTGATGGTTCTACGGCCTCTGTTGTTGGTGGGGCGTCATTGTTAGGGTTTCCCTCTGGGGTCGTATGGGTTGTCTTTAGTCATAGGTTCCTCCTCTTGGTCGGAATCTTGGTCAGTTTCATCGTCTGATTCTTCAGAAACTCAATTCAGAGAAGGGCAGAGTGTCGGGGTCTGCCTCGGTTGTTTCCTCGGGTTGTTCGCAAAGTGCTTCAGTTATGACTTCGGATGCTTCCGGTGGTTGGTCTGGGTTCTTGTCATCTTCAGTGGGTACCACATAGGGTCTTTCAACTTTTTTTGGCAAGCTTCACCGCAGGTCTGTATTAGGCCACGGTGCCAGAGTTTGGCTCTATAGCCGACAATGTACATGAAAGAGGGAATCCTGGAGCGGATTTCTACGACAGCATTCCTGTCTCAATTGTGGTACCTTCATATAATTGGCGTTTGACTTCAATAACTCCTCAGCTGTTCTAAGGCACGGTTCTCAGTTTACTTTGTTGAAATTACTAAATAATTGAAAAAGAATGGAACTTTTACTCTAATGGATGTGGACAAAACTTCACATATAAAATGAACGAAATGTACTGAATTGCATTGAACGATTTTTGGGCGACAGTTTTGAAGCTCTGATTGAATAACCCAAGTCAGTTCTCAAGTATGATTGAAAACAATCTTAGAAGAGGCCAGAGACGGATTATGAAGTAAATTGGAGATATGGCACATGCTCAAAAAACTATTTAAATCTTGGTCCTAAATCTCTCTGTCAAAATTATGCTTTCTTCACAAATATGTTTTTCAATTTTTGTGGTTATTGGCTGTAAGCCATAACCACTATGTCATCGAGTGTGTAAGTCAGTCAGTTACTTTCCGTGAAGCGTTCGGCTTTTACGAACTGAGAACGGAAATATGTCGTATGACGTAAGAGGGGCCAGGGGTGGTAATGGAAGGGACTGATACAGTATATGACTGGTTCAAATACTAAGACCAGTTATGTACTGAGAATGCAAATGTAAAAGTTAGGCCATAACTCTAAAATTCTATGATAGTAAACATGGTGATGATTGTGAATACTATAATTATGTTTGACTACCAATAACCACATGCCCTTATAGAGGGCTTTTATTTGATTTAGTTAAGAACAAGCTAATGACTTTGAGTAATCAAGACACTTATCCTCACTTGGTTTCTGATGCTAAAAGACTGGCAGTTAGGTTTTTAATTAAGAACGAGGCAAGTTATAAGTCATGGTTTTTCCTGTGTAATTTTTTTTCCCTCACTAAGGGCTTTTGAAAAAATGTAAAATTAGACAAATCGATTTTTCGACTCTGGCCGCTCAGTTTTCGATACATAGAAAAATTTAAAGAGTTCTTTTAACTTTTCGTCATTCTTGGTGGTTAACAGAGTTGTTATCTTGGATTTTGCATTCATCATCTGCTTTATTCAGTGGCGACCTTTTGTTTTTCTTGTTGTAGTCCTGTTTTTGGAACTTCATTGCAGAAATTGGCTGCACTTCTCTCATTTTCATTCACAAGGCTTTGAAGTGCATGAAATTTCTGACAGATAATTTCATATTTTTCTTGCAAACAGAATCAAGGTAAGATAGAGTTGCACAAGCATGATTACACCTCCCATCCACACCTGTTTGGCACCCACATTTAGCTGACAAAACAAAGCCAAATGATGAGAGCTTAATGTAGCAGTATGGGCCATCTTTTTCTTCATTGAAGGCAAAACGTGACTCTTGATATAATGTTTTGAATCCTTCCATACATGGTTTGGCATAAAAATTGTAGCCTTTCACTAGGGGCTTAGCAGTTGAAAGTTGTCTTTTAAATTCCATGCTGCCATGGGTGAGAGATGAGAACTAAGACGACAAGCAAGGGATTCTGCGACCAAAACAGAGAGAGGCGGAGAGAGGACAGCCTTGTCTGACCCCTCTTGAGAGTGTAAATGGCTCTGAAAGAAAACATTAACAAGAACAGTGACCATGGGGAGGGTATAAAAGAGATGTATCCACAACAAGAAGGAATCTCCAAAGCCCATTTCGATAATGCACACTTATCATGAACTTCCAGTCAATGAGATCAAAAGCTTTTTCTTGGTCAATGGATAGAATCGCCAATGGTTGATCTCTGAGTTCAGAGAAAAGGAAAGAAAGAGACGCACCTTTTCACTAATAAATCTACCTGGGGAGATTACATGCCCCATCACATTACGCAGACACAGGACAATAGCCCTTGAAGAGATCTTGTAGTCTACTGAAAGTAACAAGATAGGGGACCAATTTTTACAGAGAAATTGAGGGCCTTTCTTATGAGATAGAGAGATGACACCAAGTCTCTGGGAAAAAGATAGAAAACCAGTACGGAAAGAGAAATTAAGAGTGTCTGTGAGGTCCTCACCTATGATGTCTCGGAAAGTAACACAGAATTCTTTTTAAAGACCATCTAGACCTTGGGTCTTATTATTTTTCCTCTCAGAGCAGCAAAGCATTCTTCAACAGGAAGGAGGTCTTTACAGGAAGATATTTGATCCACAGAGAGAAAGGAGTCAATAGAATCAAGAAAAAAGTCCTGAGCGCTTGGGTCTAGGTCCTCTGCAGAAAAGAGATTTTTATAAAAAGATTTCCAAACGTTGAGAAGGTCATCAGTATTCAATAAATTAATGAGGTGGTTAGCCACATTTTGTTTCTCCAAATGAAAAAAGAAAGAAGAAGAGGATTCACCATGTTCAATCCAATGAGCTCTCGCATTACGATGGTCATGAGCTGCAAGATCTACAAGTACTGTATTATACCCATGTAATACAGATGCATAACCTTGCTCAATAACGGATTTAAGAAATGAAGTACGTTGGCAAAGAGCAACATGATCATGGTTAGCTTTTTGTATCTACTGCAGAATGCAGTAGATACTATGTCATTGTGTTGAAAATGGTTATACTTCATGCTTCACTCAAATGATGAGATCACGGTATATTGGTATTCACCAGAACATGTATGAGTTCTGACACGAAGTTCTATGTCTGTTAACAATAGAAATGTGTTAACAATAGAAAAATCGGAATATTTTCGGAAAATACGCAGAACAAACAAGTAAAGACAAAATTGTATGAATAGACTGAATGTCTTTCGGAAACAATCTAACAATATTCTGACAAGTATTCTGACAAGTTTTATGACAAGCATGAAGTGGGCACGAAGTTCCATATGACTGACGACTGTTGACGAGCCGTTTGACAGGAATTCAAGCCTATTAAAAATTTGTTGGTAAGTGATGGTTTTAACTATGTTTTAAGCCAATTGATAAGGCTCGGCTTTAATAGAATGTGTCAAGTATGTTCTTATGGAGAATTTTCAAATCATTATTAAATTTTGAGGTCGTTTTTGAGTATAAGTACTACGGATTTCATCGATGTGTGGCACGCGTGAAAAAATTCACCATTAATTGGCTGTCAGACGTCTGTGACTCTGCCCACTTGAGCATGTCTTTTTGCCTACATTCCTTTCTCCTGCAATCTACAATGGAAGTTAGTAAATGCGGACGCGTTTTTGGTAAAGGAAAATCTCTGAGCAATGATTTGTGAACTGTCCTTGTAGACGAGATCGTCGAGAATGGTGGCGACATGATAACGGGTTTTTTTTCAGGGAATTTCGCAGCCATTGCAAGAAAATTGAATTTAAAGAGAGATACTGTGGTTAAGGTTTGGAAAAAATTTTGTTCGACCGACAAACACGAGCAACCACAGACCAAAGCAAGTGGCGTAAAGTCTCTTCAAACTGATGATCTTGAATTAATTGAACTGTTAAAAACAGATAAACCTTCATTGACTTTAGGTGAATTATTAAAAGAGATCAGTGAGTACTGTTATATTCCAGGTGACACAAACGAAGTAACTGTAAATCGTGCTGTTAGAAAATGGATGCACGAAGGACAGTGGTCAAGAAAGAGAATGGTTCGCCCCGCTGCAGAGAAATTTACTCCTGCTAATATAGCTTACTGTCAAGCTTATGTGAACTATATTTCAACTATAGATCTATACAGATTAAAATTCTTTGACGAAACAGGACTTAAACTCCCTAACGTTGCAAACCCTAGCTACGGACATTCACTGATTGACAACACACTGTGTTGAAATTTTCCGAAATGTTCAGTCTCCAAATATCACACTGAATGTCCTATGTGGCTTGGAGGACATCATGTATGCTAATACAGTCAGAGGAGCTACAGACACTCTGACATTCTTACAATTTTTTCACGAAGCGTCACAAAACTGTCAGCCGGACGGGCGACCAATTTTAGAGTACGGTGATCATATAATTATGGATAATTGCGCTACACATCGCTTTCAAGGTGGCCAGATTCTTGGTGAATGGCTAGATGACATCGGCTGTGTTCTGATTTATCTTCCAACGTGCTCGCCAACCTTAATCCTATTGAACTGGCGTTCAATAAACTAAAAACAATTTTGCACAGAGTAGAATATTGTGATCTTCTTTGAGATAATTTACATGCAGCTGTATTTGAAGCTCTCAAACAGTTCAACGCAAATGACATGAGGGACTTCTATGAAAATGTAAATTATATTCAGTTTTGCTGATTGATTTAATAACTAGTTTTACTACCATTTGCATTTTACGTAAACATTTTAATGGGGAACTTGTAAATTTCCCACGAACACAAACCTAATTATAGATCCTCCAAAAGCTGTCATTTTGCTTGTGAAAACAACAGTACGCTAAACGTCGCCCGCCGCAACGTGCCTCGTTAGAAACTCGCAAAAGTTAGTATTGATGTTCTTTCTTTACATATTTTTATATAATCATGTGTCAGTTTGAATGATAACATTTAGTAAAATGCATACAAACAAAAAATGTTGGGTTAATTGTTTTTTTTTGATCAGCGATACTTACATAAAAGGCTGCACGTGGATTGTTTAATATTCATTGTAGGCCCCTCATTTTATGTAATTATTTACTTGTAAATAAAAAATAATAAAAAGATTGTATGTGTTTTGAATGCAGGGGTACTCGATAGTTGTAAATGATGGATTAAAACCGTTTTTCCTTTGCACCGCAATTTACGCGTTGACTGGACGGCTATGATATCAAATCAAGATTTCAAGTTTTTTTTAAATTTCAACACAGGAAAAGGATTACAAGAATTCCTATAAGCTACTAATGGATAACAGGAACATGCTAAGATTGTAGGATGAAGCTACATATAATATCAACGGCATGATAAAAGGCAAACTAACTGTTTCTTCATTCTCTAACAGATAACAACATGTCATAAGTTGATTGCAAAACGTACAAATCTTTTGTAACATTGAATATGCATGAAATATTGTCATATTTTATTCGCTCAAAAATGCGGCGGCTTCAAAAAGGAGATTTAGACCTTCGCTACTTGGAACTGAAGATGTGTGATTAGTCGAGGATTGAGTACTATCTTAAGAGCTGTTTGATGTCTTTGATTGCTGTTGCTCCTTGGACCACGACGAATTTGGGACAGTTCCTTTGCCAGGGAATTTTACGCCCTTTTTCTCCCACAGATCCCTCACTGGATGTGGTGGATTAACACGACTTTGCATATCAGGAGAATTCCTCAAAACATCGAAATTTTCGTTGTACATCTTAAATAAATTTGGTATTTCGGCCCTTGGGGGACAACCAACAGAGTATCCTTGAAGCGTAGAGTGCAAATATCGTTTGGGATCAGAGTTTATGATGTCACTTTGGACTTGAGCAGCAAAAGTATTCTGTACTGATTGATATGCTTCTTCCTTGCTCTTGATATCTTGTTCAACTTTGGTCAACTTAGCCTTCAATGACTTCAACTCATCCTTTTGATCCTTGAGATATTTATTTTCCTCTGGGTGGCATTTGATGTCTCCACAAACTGTGGCAGCATAACAAGAAGCAAAAGTACATCTTGTTCAGTTGTGCCCGCTGGTATGACATTTTGTACACAGAGGCGAAGCTTGACTTGAATCGCTGGCCGCGGTCTTGAAATTTTGCTCTAATTCCTGGAGCTCGTGCTCTTTCTTGGCTACTTTGTCTTGAAGTTCTCTTTTGTCTTTATGCAACTTGTCAAATAACTTTTGAGTAGGAGTGGAATAAACATCAGTTGTAGCAGGTTCTTGGTTAAAGTTAAGCTGACCTCGATCACGTTTCTTTTCTTTTACTGGTGAAGGGGAATGGAGTCGTTTTCCTGCAGATGGTAAAGTGCACGGTGGAGCAGGTGGAGGAGTGACAATGCTGGATATCTTCAGCGTGATGCAAAGAATATTTTCCCTTTCGGGAACGAGTTCAGCCGTATCATATCTATGAACGAATCTGTCTTCTGGACAGAGATCAATCCAGTCGTTTGAACGATCAAGATACTTAATCTTCATACAAGACATTCCATATTTACGTTGCAGACGCTCGACTAATGATTCTATACTTAGATATGCCATTTCTGTGTTGTCAATATAGAATTTTGTCCACTTTCGGCCTTCTTCACAGCTGCCATATGAAACTTTGAACTCGTATCGTCGAGGCACCCCCATTTCTTTCAAAATACACGTGAAAGACCGACAAAGGAATGTAGGCAAAAAGACATGCCCAAGTGGGCGGAGTCACAGACTTCTGACAACCAATTAACGGATGAATTTTTTTGCGTGTGCCACACATCGATGAAATCCGTAGTAATACAATATTGAAGTGTTTGTCTCGATCTTGTTTGAGACTTTGGCAATTGTCCTATCCCAGTTTTAGTAACAGTAAACAAGTTTACAACGATTGCATGTAAACTATCAAATATCTCACTTCATTATTCAATATTTAAGCTCCTATTAAGGAAATGTAAGAGACCTTCTCTGGTTCTGATTGCAAAGAGGAGGAAACAGTAACTGCAGAGTGATCAGAGTGTGGACAGATAATTATGTCAGAGGAAACAGAGTTCGGTTAACTGAAGAGGGAAGGCCACAGTATCAATCCGAGAAAGTGAAAGTGAGAGATTGGATGAAAAATTGAAAGAAATATCAGTAGGATGGTGGTAGCGCCAGATATCAATCATCCTGTGAGAATTTAACAATGAAACTATTTTTGCAGAACAGTCATATGACGGATGGAGAAACGATGAGGATCTATGGTCTAGTGTTGGATCAATGACCGATTAAAGTCACCTGCCAATGTCATGAGATGAGTCAATGAAAGTGTCCAAATATTAAAAAATCAGATTTCTCAGGATTGTGATTTGGGGCATAGATATTAATTAAGCAAAGAACAGAGCCCTGCACTTTCAGAGAGAACTCTGCCACGATCAAAGAATACTTGCTTAACGAGAGTGCTGCCTCACAGGAGGAATTGTAGACTGCTGAATCCTACGAAGCCGAGTTAAGCTTAACTGAATATTGCGGGCAGACCCAGAGATATGTGAGGAGCGTGTTTTATGTGGATCACCTGTCTCCATGCCATCAGTTGTCTCTGACACGGAAGTTTGCCTTAACAGTGCCAAAATTTTTAAAAAACACAAGCGACTACATCATCCGAAATTTTACATGGTAGATTAGAAATGGTCACAGCAAAAGAGGACCTCTGTGACTTGTGAAAATACAAAAAAGTGTTACGAATGTGATTGCCGTTGGCAAGAAGAGTTTCTTTAAGCCGAAGATTTCCTTCTTTAAAAGTGACACGACAGGAGTAACCTGAATGCATTTGATACGACGCTTAGAATCACTGACCAAGAGAGCGGAAAATTGCAGAAACATAATCGGCACGAGTAAGATTTGTAACTGAACGGCGAATGAACATCGGCACCTACAAATCAAGAGTGTTTGGTCGAGCAGGGTTGAATGAAAGACCACTTAGATGGAGCAGCAAGGCCCCTCCGTCAGGGTGTTGCACAGCACTCACATACGAGCGATTTGGAACTTGAGAACTAGGATTCAAACCATTTGAAACATTTTGATCATTATTAACATTTGGAACATTTGACATAATTGGATTTACATGTGACATAACTGCATTCTCATTTGACATAACATTTGACATAACTTCATTTGCATTTGACATAACTGCATTTACATTTGATTGACTTAGAATAACATGATTATTTGATTGTTGTGAAACAGACATTATTGAGGCAAATAGAAAACTGGCCTGGTAAAGTACAGGCAAAAATAAAGAAATAGAGAGAAGAAAACTTGCCACTAGATAAAGTACAAATGGCGGTTAGGATACAGATCCGGCTGGACACCCCTCAAAGGAGTGACCAGCGAAGACCGGGCTCGACTTGGGTGACTTGCTTGTCAGTGAGCAGTGTAACAGAAATGAAGCCGATATTACCAGCTTAATATCTGATATGACCTCAAAAACTTTGAGGCCACACCAAAAGCACGTGGAGCAAAATACCACCAAAACTGCTGATATTAGTGTTAAAACTGATAAATTGCCAAGAAATTCCCAGCACAGGCTACCCACTATCCAAACAAACAGGGCTTCCGCCAGGATCTTTTTGTTTTTGCAGTGTTCCCAGTGTCTCCGGGGAGTGCAAGAGAGACAGCATGGGTGCAAGGGAGGGTCAACACCGTGACACCGACCGCACGTCAGGGCTTCGAACCCCGCCTCCCTATGAAGCAGAAAATATAAATGTGACAAAAAGAATGAAGACCATGGTCATATGGCTTCACGGGCATATGACCATGACGAACAACAACACAAACAGGAAGGGACACAATACTAATAACAAAAATACACAAACACACTCAGACTTTTTATGGTGTTTTTTAATTTATTGAGGGAAACGTAAAACGGGATATCAGTTTTAGCATTAAAGGACAAAATTTAAATAGCTACTTGACAAGCAGAACTTACACACTCGAGGCCAAGCCAAGAAAACAAGAAGCTCTACGAGTACAATCAATGAAGAAGACCCGTAGGCAGAACACAACTTTTTTTCGAACAAAATCCTTAACAAGCAGAACACACACACTCGAGGCCGAAGCCAAGAAAACAAGAAGCTCCACGAGTACAATCAATGAAGAAGACCCGTAGGCAGAGAGAGAGAGATCATACACACTCATAGAAAGGAAATACAATACTAAGAAAAGGGAGTACAGGAACATCACAGAGTTACGAAAACAAGATGGAGTGGAGGTCAGGGGAAAACTTGCCAAGAACATTCCAAGCACAATGGAAATAATGACGGGAACGTGGGGATTGTCATCAGTCTCAGACTCAGAAAAGAGGTTGGCATAGAAGTCACGCCAGACTTCAAGAAGATCCTGGGTGTCTGAAACAAAGCGGCCGCTGGAGTCTTGGATGACGTCAACTGTCTTGCTGGCCGAGCGTTGCTTCTCAAGGCGGAGAAAGAAGGAGGAAGGGGCCTCACCATGTTCAATCCAGTCCTGGAGCGGACGGAAGCGGCTGCCGCCTCCTCCCGGTCTAAAACAGAAAGCTCAGACAGGACGTCCTGATACTGTTGAAAAAGGTAGGCTTCACCATTATCGATACGAGATTTGAGCGAGGTAGCGTGAGAAGAGAGCCTCTGGCGGGCCTGGTTATGGTCCTTGGCCTGTGCTGAACAGAACTTTATAGTAAGGGACTTAATGTGGCGCTTCCCAATGTCCCACCAAGAAAGGAGAGAATGAAAATTGGTTTTGAGAGAACGCCAATAAGTCCAGAAGGTGCGGATTTGACTGAGGTAGTCATCATCGGTCAAGCAGGATTTGTTCAGCTTCCACGAGGAAGAGCCACGAGGTTGCTGGTCGGGAAAAGCAAAGTTCACTGTTACAGCAGCGTGGTCAGAATGGGGGCAGGGGATGATGTCAGCGGCCTTTGACAAGGGTAAAAGGTGAAGAGGGAGAGCAATCAGGTCAATACGCGACCGAGACAGCCCAAAATTTGAGAGGAAAGAGAAGGCGGTAACCCCCGGATGGTGGTACCGCCAGGAGTCAATAAGACGGAAGTGCTCAAGGAGCTCTTGGATAACTGGAGAGCAGTCGTAAGAAGGGTGAAGGGGAGAAGCAGACTGGAGATCAAGCAAGGGATCGAGGACAGAGTTGAAGTCGCCAGCTAACAGCACATCTTCAGTGGGGTCCAGGTGACCTTGGAGCTCCCGGAAGAAAGTGGTCTTCTCTGGGTTGTGATTTGGGGCGTAAATGCAGCAAAAGCGGAGCGTATGGTCTGAAAAGTTTACTTTGAGAGATAGGCAGCAACCCTGGTCCAAAGAGGACTGATCTAGGATCTGGAAAGCGAGCGATCTTCTGAATAAAATTGCCACACCTCTAGAGTTATGGGAATGAAAAGCACCTAAGGCCTGAAAGATTGAAGAAGAGAACCAGGAGTCAAGTTCAACCTGGTGATCCAAAGAAGAAAAGCAGCCCGTTTTGAAGAGCTTCGGAGACCATTTGTGTTAATCGTTACAACTTTCATAGAGAGATGAGTGGGATGCTGCTAGGGAGGAAAAGTGAACAAACAAAAGGGAGAAGGAAGGCTCGCACCCGCTTTCGACCAGCCGTAACGGGTGATCTAGAGTGAGTGCGGGGGAGAGCGAAGGATTTAGCATTTGGAGAGGCCTTTGGCCTCCGAGACACTCTTCTGGGAGGCAG
Source organism: Telmatactis stephensoni (assembly GCA_029948255.1). Classification (NCBI taxonomy): domain Eukaryota; kingdom Metazoa; phylum Cnidaria; class Anthozoa; order Actiniaria; family Isophelliidae; genus Telmatactis; species Telmatactis stephensoni. The sequence goes on from JALIZF010001476.1 coordinate 295,058, forward strand.
CTGCTCACAGAAACTAGGAGTGGAGAAGGAAGAAAAAACCTCAGAGGTGGAATCCTGGGAGGATGAAGCATCAGCCCCCGGATTAGAGCTAGGGATGACGCCACCTGGGGGGGCCTCAGGTGGGGATTTAGAAGTAGATTTGGGCAAGGAAGGATTTGGTCCCTTGCTGGAAGGCGGGGGCTCAGTGAAGAGTTGCATAGATAGCAGCTTTTGAGCCACTGGGACACCGTTCGAAGTGGAGGGGCCGGCCGGCTGAGCAGCTTCTTTGGGCTCATGCGAGGAGGCCGGCTTACCATCTTCAGTGGGACCTACTGAAACGTTAGCTTCAGGAGAAGACTTGTGAGGTTCATGTTGAGAAGGAGAAGGAACCGGACCGGTTTCCATCGGAGTGTCCGGAAAGAGGATGGGAGTCTGGGAGGGACTCCCTGGGTCCGTATCCTCAGAGGCCAAGGTGACCTCGTCAGGAGGAGGAGCGGCATCAGCCCAGGAGAGGGAATGGGGCCTGTCTTCATCGGGGGTGTCTGTGGATGAGGCAGGGTCAGAAGAAACGATCGGCGAGTCCTGAGGGCCAGACGAAGAACTAGATGAGGAAGTCCTATCTAAGAAACCCCGATCAACTCTATCAAAAGCCTTCTCTTGATCCAATGACAAAACCACACCTTCCAAATCCAATCGTTCAATATCACCTAGCATATCTCTCACCAAATTCAAATTATCAGAAATCGCAAAAAAGCATCCCTCTTTGTGAGGTCATTAAGACCATTGACATTAACAGAGAGAATAATAACCATTGTGATGATTAAGTTAAAACAAAAAATTACAAAATTGGGCTAGACAGCTTATTTCTTGCAACGTTGCGACGGAACTGGGGAAGGGTGAGTGGCCTTTCTGCCAGGAACTACAACACCCTTCTGTTGAAGGCATTTATTCTCCTTTTTTGATAGCTTCTTAGCCAGGATTTTGGGGTCAATATCTCGAACCGATGGTTCATCATAATCTTCGGAATAGTCAGAGAAGAGAGACGGAGTTTCCATCGGGGTGTCAACCGGGGTCTGGGAGTCTTGTAAATCAGTTTCAGCAATCTCATCACCTTCTGCAGCACAATCAGGATCACCTGACAGAGCCGAGAAAGGGTTAACAGTGGAGACATCATCTTTACTTCCATGGAGAGAAGCAGGATCAACAAAGGCGACAGAAGAGTCAAGAACAGAGCAGGCAATCATGCCCTCGAAGTAGCTAGTGGACAGTTTAATGAATTTCGGAGGCCTGTCAGGCTCAGCGGGTGCAGACGGACGTTTTGAACCAGAATCAGCAGCAGGAGGAGGAGGCACAGTGACAGCCACCTCCAAAGCAGGAGTTTGAGGAGCCAGAGGTGTCACAGATGGGGGAGGCTCGGGGGCCTCGACCAGGGCAGGCTCAGCTTGGAGGGCTGGAAAATCATTGTCATCCAGAACAGGGTTAGGATCTTCCGTACGGATAGGCAAAGTGTTATTTGCCACTACCCAGGCTTTCTTACAGGCTCTAGCCACATTGCCAGGCTCACCACATCTAATGCAGAGGTTATCCTTCTTATACTGACAGTCGGCAACCGTGTAGCCCCAATTGTTGCAGTAGTGGCAGCACAACCGCTGACCATGGTATCTGATGTACGCAGGGTATTTGCCAACACGAGTCATTGAGGGAATGTCATTTACAATTTTCATATAGACAGTGCGGTCCCCGTTCTAGAGGCCATCCTCCATGACCTCATGGACATCGAAACAGGAACCATACGCACTAAGGTATTCCTTGAGTTTCGCCTCCGGCACATCTCCCGGGGGGTTACGTACCGAGACTCTGGTGACTTTGGGGGCAGCATCGTTGAAGTCAAAGTGAAGACCTCGGTAATTAATACCAGATTCAAGGAGGTGCTCCCTGGAAGCCTCATATCCGGTGTGAAAAGTAACATCAAAGCTAGAAGCCGATAGTTTCCGAAGGCAGCGAATGGAATCCTTACCAATGATAGTAAGGACCTCCGTGAGAATTTCCCCACGTGTGGGGAGAACCCCATCTCCCTGATGTTTTCTGGAGATGCGGAGAGAGATAGACAAGGGTCTATCAACCGAATAGGTGATAAATATGAAGAAGGAACCACACTGGCAAAAAGCCAGGAGTGGTTTAAAGAACTGAAAAAACTTCAGCCAATAGAAAAAACTTCAAAACATATGCAACTTGGAAAAAACCAAAGGTGCCAAAAAAGCAAAAAGCAAAAAATCAAGAAGCTTTGCAAAAAATGAAGAAGCTTCAAAAACAAAGAACTTTAACAACTTGGTTAATTACAACAAACAACTTTCAAGACAACTCAATAAATACAAAATATTTTAAATTTTACAACTTTAACAATTGAATGACAAACAACAAATGGTTATTTTCAATAACTTTAAACAAATTTTAAACAGCTTTGAACAAATGTATAAACAATTACAAAAAATGAATTATATTTATAAATTGTTTAACTCAAATATGCAACTGTTTACAAAAAATTCACAAGCAACAAAAAAAAAGCAAAAAAAAGCAACTTTTGTCCCAAACAATGGGACAGATCAAAAAAGAAAGCAGTGGGTAAACCACTGTAAAAAGGGAAAAGATCAGGCCAGGCCAAAAGGCCATGCAAAAAAAGGACCCCGGGCTCTCTAGGCGGAGGGCTGAATCGCACAACGGCCTAGAGAGTTGAAAAATAGCCGGTATACTTACAAAACCTTAATTCAAGCTTTGCTGTACTTTACAGAGACCAATCCAAAAAGGACCAGCGATTCTTACCAAGGAATCAAGAAATCCAATCCCGCGTCAGGTAAGTTTTTTTTATATTTTGAGGGGAAACCACAAGGCAATCCCAAAGCCAAATAACAGAAACCAACAGAAACCAAACAATTAATGAGACGGAAACCAGAGACAAAAACATGACGAAAACCTGACGTGTAGAAACTTACCTAGGGGAGGATTGTGAAAAATAGGGCGTCAACTCTCGAAGAAGTGACATTCAAAAATAAAAATAAAAATTTTAAATTTTAATTTTAAATTAAAGTTTTAACGATACATATTAAGAAATTAATTGTTGTTAGGGGAGAAAAAATTAAAACAAAGTCACCCAGTAACGCAAGTTCAGTCAGTTAAGAAGACCCGCGCACATAGGTGACCATGAAAAAGAGGAGATTTAAACATTAACCCAAAATTTGCCCATGATGTTCCAACATCTATTAAAATGATGCTTACGAGTATCAGATTTAAAACGTTTTTGAAAGATAGGAAGGAAAAATAACAAGCGCCGTCTCACCGAGGAAATAATATCCTCGGTAGAAGGGTCAGATTGACGAAAGCGGAAATTATTATGAGAAAGCCAGATGAAAAATTTAACAAGATTTAAAACATATGAAAAAAACAGAAGGAACAACTTGACACTCATCAGGGTCAAAACCAAAAAGAAGATGACGAACTTGAAGACGAGGACACAAAGGGGTAACAGCAAGGAAAATCTGGCGAATATCAGACAAGACAGATTGAGCAAGAAAACACTCGTAGAAAAGGTGAGCAGGAGTTTCCAGTGGAGCCCCACAAAAACAGTGAGGATCCACTGCCATACCAAAGGAAATAAGACGATCAGCGGTATAGAGAACGCCATGGGCAATTTTCCATGAGAGGTCGACTACAGGCCTGTCCAGGGGCATGGCATGAATACCCTTCCAGGTGCAAGGCCAGTAGAGGGAACCAAAGGAAGGAAGAAATTTCTCCATGCAGTGGACACTAGATGGAAGGTCCTTTTTAAGGATTGCATAGCAGGTCTTTGTCGAACAAGAGGAGATCGGTCTCCTGTCACCGGTATCATCATTAGGTAAGAAAGCAGAGCCATTTAGGACATAGCCACCAATGTAAGCCCAGGAATTAAGGATGGAAGCAAAAAGGGAGGGAAGGTTATCAAAAACATAAAAAGCAGGGAAAGAAAAAACTTCAATGGACGAGACACCTAAGTAATGACGGGTAAAAAAGTCAAAAAAACAACACAATTTGCTGGGAAAAAGAAAATAACGCTTGACCCACTGAATGTGGAGGGCCATTATCTTGAACTCGACATTGACAACGTTAAATCCACCAGAAAGCTTGTCTAAATACATGGCATTTCGGGAGACCAATTCCCTCTTGTTTGACCAGATAAACATGAAAAGAGCCGAATTGACATCTTTCAGAAGGAGTTTATTAAGGGGCAGCAGAGTACCCACATACCATAGGCCAGAAAGACCAAGGACATTTGACACTAGGGCTTTGCCTTGAAGAGACAAACAACGCTGTTGCCAAAGATTCAGGACATTTTCAAGCGAAGCAATTCTGTTGGACAAGTTAACAGCAAGGGGTAAGTTGGGGCCAATCTTGACCCCAAGGCAGGGAATAAGTTCACTAGACCAGAGAAGATTGATAGGAATGTCTAGCCTACCAGACCAGCTGCCAAGCCAGAGTCCCTTTGACTTGGATTGGTTAAGTTTTGAATCAGATACTGCCTCATAGAGAGAATACACATCAATGACAGCTTGGAAAGAATCATCAGAGGTGATATAAATTGTCGTGTCATCGGCATATTGGGCGATCTTGAAGACATCCCAATCCATGCCAGGTATAGACAGACCTTTGATTCTGGGACAAGGTCGGACATTCGCAGCTAAGACTTCAGCAGAGATGACATAAAGGAGAGGAGAAAGGGGGCAACCCTGTCGAACCCCTCTCGAAAGAGTAAAAAAGGAAGTGAAGAAGCCATTGACTTGAACTGCAGCCTGAGGCTGATTATAAAAAGTTTTAACCCATTGTAGAAAAGAGGGGCCAAAGCCCATTGTTTGGAGGGTGGCCAAGAGGAAGTCCCAGTCCACCCTATCAAAAGCCTTTTCCTGGTCTAGGGAAATAAAAGCGGCCGGAAGGTCACAGAGAGAAACATAATCCACAATAGACTGGAGAAGAACGACCGTTTCACCAATGAAACGGCCAGGGACATTGGCCGATTGGTCAGAAGAAATAACAGAAGAGATAACTTTAAGTAGTCTCCCCGAAATTGCACAGGAGGCAATTTTATAATCGTCATTTAAAAGGGTAATCGGCCGCCAAATTTTTACGAAGACGGAGATCTCCTTTTTTAGGCACGAGGGTGATGATACCATGCCGTTGAGAGATGGACAGAGAGCCAAGAGAGTGGGCTTCATTGAGGACAGAGACGAGATCTTTGCCAAGCAAGTCCCAGAAACACAAAAACTCAGCTGGGAGACCATCTGGGCCAGGGATCTTGTTCTTGGCCATGCCCTTAAGGGCCCAAAAACATTCAGCATAAGTGAGAGGCCCTTCACAGGAAGAGGATTCCTCAGAAGAAAGATGACCTGAGAGTGTATCAAGAAGCCTGCGCTGGAGAGTTCTATCAGTTGGTGACTTTGAAAACAGAGACTTGTAAAAGGACTCCCACACAGAGAGAAGGTCCTTAGTTTCATGGACTTCAATATCATCGTCATTTTTAATAGAAAAAATGGTATTACTAAGATGCTGTTTTTTACATGATTTAAAAAAGAAAGATGAGGATTCACCCTCTTCAGCCCATTGGATGCGAGAGCGAACCTTTAGCCCATTGACTTCAACTTTATCCAAGTCAGCTAAGGCAGCAAGACATTCTTTGTAACTATTAAGTACAGAGAGATCACCCTGGTCAAGGGAGGATTTAAGAAAAGTAATCCGGGGTTCAAGGCGGGACCTCTCGGAACGGCGACGTTTAGCTCTGTAGGAGCAGAATTTAATGGACATAGATTTAATTTCACTTTTTCCAATATCCCACCAAGCTAAAAGGGAAGAAAAGTCATTTTTACGAGTGAGCCAGATTTTCCAAAAATTGGTAATTAAGGCAGAATAGTCGGGATCATGAAGGACACTAACATTGAGTTTCCAGAAACTAGGACCATAACAAATGGACGAAGGAAGATTTATAGCAATGGAAGTAGCACAATGGTCTGAGTAAGGACAAGGAGTGATGTGCGCAGCGGTGAGAAAAGAAGACCAAACTTTAGGGACACCAAAGAAATCAATACGGGAGGAGGAGGAGCCATTTGGCCTAACGTAAGTAAAACATTTGAGATCGGGATGGAGAAGACGCCATTGGTCTACCACATCAAAAGTGTTGAAGATATCTTTCAACTTATTGGAGCTGTCTCTGTCGGTGTAATCCGACAGAACATTAGATCTATCCAGGGAACGTTCAAAGACAGAATTAAAGTCTCCGGCCAAGAAAGTAGGAATTGAAGGATCTGAAAAAAGCTTTAAATTATCAAAAAGGGTGCTTCTCCACATTTTGATTAGGAGCATAAATAGAACAGATACGAAAAGTATGGAAGCAAGACTTCAGCTGGAGTTGAAGAAACCGACCATCCTGAGAAGACCAAGAATCCTCAAGAGAAAAAGCAGATGAAAAAAGAATTGCAACCCCAGAGGAGTGGTTTGAACCGTTAGAGGTTACAAAAGAAAAATTCGAGTTTTTTAACCATGACGACATAATGGAGTCGTCGATCAGATGCGTCTCTTGGAGACAGATGACGGCAGGGAGAGAATTAAAACTAGAAAACCAATGCAAAAGGCTATCTCTCTTTAACGGGTCATTGAGACCGTTAACGTTAAGAGATAGAAAAAGAGACATGATGATCAAAAAGGGGAGAGATGACATAATGGTTCAAAAAAGAAAACTTTAAAATGAAAAAAAGGATTAACATACTGTAACCAGTTATCCAAACCAACTCTTTGAAGGGGCCACACAGTTAGGATTATAAAGTAAAAAAAAGATTACTGACATAACCATTTAACCGAACCATATGGCTCTTCGGTGGAGTCACACATTTAGGATAAAAGGTTATAAGCATTTTAAAGTGAGTTAATAAACAACAAATTACATAACCAGTTATCCGAACCATATGACCCTTCATTGGAGCCATACGGTTGGGATAAAAGGTTACAAACATTCTAAAATAAATAAATAAAAGAACTTTGATATAACTAGTTATCCGAACCATATATGGCCCTTCATTGGGGCCATACGGTTGGGACAAAAAGTTACACACATTACACAATAGGAAAACAAAGACCTAAAAAAACAGGCAAAAATGAAAAACAGAGGACATTTATCAAAGTCCTCGGACAAAATTTCACATTTTTAGTCTCCATCATGAGACAACAAAAAGGAAAATGATGGTAGAAATACAAAAAGACAAAAAAGGGGGTTAATGTTTACGACCAGACGTGGTCTTTACAGGACGTGTCGCCTTTCTGGCCGGAGGCCCGTTATTAGATGTTACTTTTTTATTCTTACTTTTGGGCATAGCCTGTACTATCTGTTTCGGAGAAATGTGCTTAAGTTTAGAGGCAACAGTTGAAAACAGTTCAGGCGTTGCAAACATATCTGGGGAAGAGGATGGCCCATCCTTCCCTACATCAGGAGAGTCAAAGCCAGCGGACTCAGGGATGGCTTCTATGTCCATATCATTGTGGGGGTCCTGATTACCCTCGTCGTCAGCGCAACCTTCATCCACCACTTCCAGATCTTCGTCATTGTTCAAAGCAGCCAAACGATTTTGGGAGTGGTGTGCAGACAAGGGAAGTCTGCGATCCGCTATTTTATCCAGAAAAGGCATATCACTAATATTGTAATCGGAATTCAGAAGAGAGCACTCGACAGTGCCCTCAAAGGGATGAGCTGCAGGACCCTGCGGTTTCTTCTTCTTAGGAGACTGGCTCGGTGGTGCATCCCGTTTCTTGGAACCAGCTGGAGAGGGATTAGTGCCAGCTGGCAAACCGGATGGTTCGGAAACGGGAGGAGGAGTGACAGCAACAGGAGGAGCAGGAGAAATGGGAGGATCGGGGTCTGAAGCAATGACGTCCAAAGGCTCCACTGGGATGGAAGGGGAACCAGCTGGAGGAGCATTAACAGCATCCGGACCACCGGTGGAAGCCAGAAGAGTGACAGTGGAACCCCATGGTCTGGAACAATCCCGGGCCAAATGTTGGTCAGAACCACAACGGATGCAAAGATTGTTGATTTTGAAGTTACAATTTTTAATGGCATGCCCCCATCTGTTACAATGGTGGCAGCACATCCTCTGCCCACGATAACGAAGATAGGCGGGGTATTTACCCACCATAATAAGTGAAGGGATGTCGCGGATGATTTTCATATCGACCACCCTGTCACCATTCCAAAGATTGTCTTCTAGAGAATGATGCACAAAAAACACCCCACCAAATTCAGACATACGGTCAGAAAGTGTCATGTCAGACACTTCAGCCGGGAGGTTACGAATTGTTACTTTTGTCGACTTCGGGGCCGACTCAAAAAAATCAAAATGATGCCCCTTATAAGAAATACCAGCGGATAACAGATGATCCCTATAGTATTCACCACCAGCTTTAAAGGTGCAGTCGAAGTTAGTCGCCGAAAGCTTCTGGAAACAAAAAATTGAGTCTTTCGGAACTACATCCACAATTTCTTGCAAGATTTCGGCCCTAGTTGGAAATAGGCCATCAACGTGAAACTTCTTTGGAAGTCTCAGGGAGACAGAGAGAGGTCGTTCGACCGAGTAACTCGAAGAAGCAACCATTTTAAAGTAAGGGGAAAAAGGCACAGAGGCCAGGCCAAAAGGCCGTGAAAAAAGAGACCACAGGCTCTAGAGATGAAAAAACCGGTATACTTACAATCGTCTAGTTCACGCTTTGCTGTATATTCAGTGACCAATCCAAGAAGGACCAGCGATTCTTACCACAGGAATCAGGAAATCCAATCCCGCGTCAGGTAAGTTTTTTTTTATATTTTAAGGGGGAAACCACAAGGGAATCCCAAATGACAAAAACAGAAACTAACAGAAACCAGACAGTTAATAAAACGGAAACCAATGACAGAGACATAACAAAAACCTGACACGTAAGAAACTAACCTAGGGGAGGCATATGAAAACTAGGGCGTCAACTCTCAAAAGGGTGACCAAAAAAAAAATTATGGTTTAAATATTAAATTTTAATTTTAAAAGTTAGGACAATTGAAAAAACAGATAACACCAGTACAACCAATGAAGGAGACCAGTCCATCTGGAAAAGGAGAAGAAAGAATCAGACATTTGCCCAAAATTTGCCCATGACGTTCCAACATCTAGCAAAAAAACGTTTACGGGAGTCAGATTTAAACCGCTTCTGAAAGATAGGAAGGAAAAAGAATAAACGCTTACGAACAGAGGAGACTACATCGAGAGGAGATGGATCAACTTGACGAAAACGGAAGTCGTTACGAGAAATCCAGATGAAAAATTTAACCAGGTTCAAGACATACGAGAAGACAGGGGAGAACAATCTCACATTCATCGGAGTCAAAACCAAAAAGAAGATGACGGACTTGAAGACTGGGGACACAAAGGAGTAATTGCAAAGAAAACAGGGCGAATCTCAGCAAGGACAGATTGAGCAAGAAAACATTCGTAAAAAAGGTGAGCAGGAGTCTCCAGTGGAGCCCCACAGAAACAGTGAGGGTCCACAGCCATTCCAAAAGAAACTAAACGATCGGCAGTATACAGAACTGCCATGGGCAATCTTCCATGAAAGATCAATAACAGCCCTGTCAAGGGGCATAGTATGGATGGTCTTCCAAGTGGAGGACCAGTACAAAGGGCCAAAAAAGGGGAGAAATTTGCCAATACAGTGTGGACGGACAGAGAGATCCTTTTTAAGGATCGAGTAAAAAAGTTTGGTCGAACAAGAAGGGATGGGTCGCTTTTCACCAGTCTCACTATCGGGTAGGAAGGCAGAGCCATTAATTACGCGACCACCAATGTAGGCCCAGGAGTTAACGATAGAGGCAAAGAAAGGAGGCAAACTGTCGTAGACATAAAAGGCAGGGAAAGAGAAAACCTCCATAGAGGAAACTCCCAAGTGGTGATGGACAAAGAAATCGAAAAAACAAGACCATTTACTAGGGGAAAGAAAGTAACGTTTAACCCACTGGATGTGTAGAGCCATGATTTTCAGCATTAACCAACATTAACCACATTAAAGCCACCAGCGGTTTTATCCAGGTACATAGTATTCCGAGCGACCAATTCCTTCTTGTTGGACCAGATGAATTTGAAGAGCACGGAGTTTATATCGGACAGGAGAGACTTGTTTAGTGGAAGGACAGAACCAACATACCACAGGCCAGAAAGGCCTAGAGCATTTGCTACCAGAGCCTTTCCGTGAAAAGATAAACAGCGCTGCTGCCAGAGATTGAGCACACTCTCTAAGGAGCCAATTCGATCAGCCCAATTAGTGGAAAGAGGAAGATTGGGAACAATTTTAACACCAAGACAATTAATGGATTCACTGGACCAGAGAAGAGGAATAGGGGAGTCCAGTCGGCCCGACCAAAGGCCAAGCCAAAGCTCTTTCGATTTAGTCTGGTTTAATTTAGAACCAGAGGCTCTTTCATAGATTGAATCAAGGCCTGGATTCAATTAAGGCCTGGAACGAATCATCCGAGGTAATGCAAATGGTTGTATCATCAGTATACTGTACAATCTTGAAAGATTCAGAATTCATTCCTGGAAGGGGAAGACCTTTGATTGTAGGGCAAGCTCTGATGTTGGCACTCAGAACCTCAGCGGTTATGATGTACAGGAGGGGCGACAAGGGACAACCTTGGCGCACACCACGCGAAAGAGTAAAGAAAGGAGTGAAAAAAACATTAACTTGAACAGAGGCCTGTGGTTGATTGTAGAAAGTAGAGATCCATTGAATAAAGGAAGGGCCAAAACCCATAGTACGGAGAGTGGCCAAGAGAAAGTCCCAGTCAACTCTATCAAAAGCTTTCTCTTGGTCGAGGGAGACAAAGGCGGCAGGTAGGTTACATAGAGAGACATAATCAGCGGCAGATTGAAGAAGAGCGACAGATTCGCCAATGAAGCGACCGGGGACATTTGCTGATTGATCAGAGGAGATGATAGACGAGATCACTTTCAGGAGTCTACCGCAGATAGCCCTTGAGGCAATTTTATAATCGACATTAAGAAGGGAGATAGGCCGCCAGTTCTTATGCAACCGCAAGTCACCTTTTTTAGGAACTAGAGTTATGATCCCCCAGCATTGCGATACCAACAGAAGACCAGAGCTATGAGCATCGTTAAGAACAGAGAGGAGATCCTTACCAAGAAGGTCCCAAAAACACAAGTAAAATTCGGCAGGAAGGCCATCAAGACCAAGAGTTTTATTCCTAGCCATGCCTTTTAAAGCATCGAAACATTCAGCAGACGAGAGAGGACCTTCACAACGTTGAGAGTCTACAGAGGAAAGAGAAGAAGGGAGGGATGTAAGAAGCCTCCTTTGCAACTCCTCATCCGTCTGGGTCTTGCAAAATAATTCTTTATAAAAAGACTCCCAAGCATTCAAAAGGCCATTAGTATCAGAGACTTCAACATTCTGGTCATTTTTAATGGAAAATATGGTGTTGGAGAGACGTTGCTTTCGACAGCATTTAAAGAAAAAAGAAGTAGAGGATTCACCTTCTTCCACCCATTTCACACGCGATCTGACATGCAACCCTTCAACTTCAAGTTTGTCAAGTGCGGCAAGGTCCGATAGGCACTCTTTGTAAGATGCTAGAACAGAGGAGTCCCCCTGATCTAGCAAGGTTTTCAAAGAAGAAATCTTAGAATCTAAAAAGGATCTTTTAAGGCGACGTCGTTTGGCTCGGTCTGAACAGAATTTAATAGTAGTTAAATTAGATTAGATCTGATCTTAGATTTGATCTCAAGCTTGCCTGCATCCCACCAAGAGGACAAAGAAGAAAAGTCCTGTTTACGAGTTACCCAGACTTTCCAGAAATTACTAATCAGGTCGATGTAGTCGGGATCTTCTAGAATGCTAACATTTAACTTCCAGAAGCTGGGTCCATATTTAACAGAAGAGGGAAGGTTAATAGAGACGGAAACGGCACAATGATCGGAGTAAGGACAAGAGATCAATTGTGCCTTAAGGACAAAGGAATACCAAATAGTGGGGACTCCTAGAAAGTCAATACGAGAAGCGGAAGAACCATCAGGTTTAAAGTAAGTGAAGGATTTCTCATTAGGATGCAGAACACGCCATTGATCAACGACATCAAAGGTTTTAAAAAGATCCTTGAGCTTACCGGAACTATCCCGATCAACATGGTTGGTCAAGGTGACTGACCTATCCAAAGCCCTCTCGAACACAGAGTTAAAATCCCCAGCCAAAAAGGTGGGGATAGAAGGATCAGAAAAGGAAGAAATATTCTCAAAAAAGGGATGCTTCTGTGAATTTTGGTTAGGTGCATAGATGGAGCAAATATGAAAGGAGTGAAAATCAGATTTCAATTGAAGCTCAAGAAAGCGACCATCACTATCAGACCAGGAATTTTCAATAGAGAAGACAGAAGAAAAAAGGATTGCCACACCAGCTGAGTGATTGGTACCATGCGAGGTGGCAAAGGAAAAGCCAGAGTTGGATAACCAAGAAGTCAAAGAAGCATCGTCAGTTAGGTGAGTTTCTTGTAAACAAATAACAGAGGGCTTAGGATGAAAGGAGCTGAACCAGTGAAGAAGTCTGTCTCTCTTGGAAGGGTCGTTAAGACCATTCACATTCAAAGTTAAAAAGAGAGACATTATTAGGAGAGCTTGAGAAAAATCAATCAAGAAATGCAAAAAAAATTAATTAAGTTTTTATCAGACACAAAAACCTATATATATTATTTTAAAGACGCCAGCATAACAAGGTATGGACATCCAGAGACCCAGTATTAAGGTCAAAGGATATGCATGATAAGTTAGGCTAGCATTGACATAACATGATACCATATTTATATAACAAAAAGGTGTATAACCAGTTATACACATCCAGGGGCCCACTATTGGAGTCGAAGGATATGCATAACAGGCAAAACCAATATTAACATACGAAATAAACATTATGACCATTATAAACAAGGAGTACATTGTCTCCAGAATTTGGCAACCTTCATTGGGTTGACAAATTAAGGAGATGGGGGGGGGGGGGGGGGGACAACTTTGAAACTAAATAAACTCTCTCCAGAATTTGGCAACCACCAATGAGTTGACAAATTAAGGAGGAATAAGCAAGAAACAAGAGACAAATGGATATACATATTTCAAAAAACCCAACCAGGGATCACAGAATATGTATAACACGTTAATATACAAAACAATTTAAAATACCAATCAGTTATACCTATTCCAGAACCCTTCATTGGGGCCACAGAATATGAGGTTAACATCATTTTAACAAAACATAAAAAAGAATTGACAAGATGGAAAAGGAAAAACTGTTGCAAACAGTTGAAAAAAATATGTTCCATCATGAGAAAGGGCAAAAACAAAAACTTTAGGATTTGCGGCCAGACATAGTCTTGACAGGCCACGTAGCCTGTCTGGCCGGGGGGCCCAATGGCAAGAGAGACCTTTTTGGCCTTGCTCTTACTCTTAAACATGGCCTTAACAATTACTTTTGGAGTGATTTTAGCTATTACGGCAGCAGTTGAGCCAGAGGGGGTGAAAAGCTCAGGAGTGGAAGGAGGAAGAGGTGGGTGATCCTCTTGCGAGGCATTGGATGAGTCGATGTCAGTGGATTCGGGAATTGGTTCATCGATGTTGGTGTCATTATTCGGTTCCAAAACTTGGTCGCAATCCGCAGGGGCCTCAGAAGACCCCTTCAATGACCTCCAGCTCCTCATCATTAGACAGCGCAGTGAAACGGTTAGCCGAATGGTGAGTGGACAGGGGAGGCCTACGGTTGGAAATTTGGTCTAAGAACGGCATTTCGTTTATGTCGTATGAGGAGTTCAACAGAGAACACTCCACGGTCCCTTTGAAAGGATTCTTCTTTTTCCTTGGTTTGTAAGTACCCGGAGGCGCCTGGTTGCGCTTCTTTGAACCAGCTGGACGGACAGTGGATCCAGCTGGTGAACCGGACGGTTCGGAAGCGGACGCAGGCGCAGGAGAAGTAGGACAGGACGGATCAGGTGGGGCAGCAGTAGTGTCGACAATGACATCCTCGTGGGTCGATTGGGCTTGGTACTGTTGGTTTCGCCCTCATCCTCAAGGACAGGCTGGACATCCTCAACCTCGCATTGTGCAGGGGGAGCGGAGACAGAGGAGCCCCACGGTCTTGAGCAGTCGGGGGTGAGGTGCTCAGCCGAGCCGCACCGAATGCAAAGGTTGTTGGACTTATAGGTACAGTTCTTGACTATGTGCCCCCACCTATTACAGTGGTGACAACACAGTCGCTGGCCACAGTGTCGGACGTAACTGGGGTACTTGCCCACCATGATGAGCGAGGGAATGTCTTTCCATATCTTCATATCCACAATACGATCTCCATTTCATAGCCCATCCTCCAATGAGTGGGAGATGTTGAAACCCCCCCCCCAAATTCCGACATACGGTCAGTGAGAGTCGGGTCAGAAACTTCGGCTGGAAGGTTCTTGACGGTAACCTTGGTCGACTTTGGGGCAACTCAAAAAAGTTGAGGTAGTAGCCTTTATAGGATATGCCCGATGACAAGAGCAGATTGCGTTGGGGCTCATGTCCAGCTTTAAAAGTGCAGTCAAAATTGGAGGCCGAGGGTTTTTGAAAGCAAAAAATTGAATCTTTAGACACAATTTGGAGGACTTCAAGTAGAATTTCGGCGCGACACGGAAAAACCCCTATGTTTTTTATGAAGTCTTTTAGGCAGTCTCGGGGAGAATGAAAAAGGCCGTTCAACGGTATAACTTGGTGAAATCACCATGTTCGCAAAGCGACTTCAAAAAAATGGGAAAAAATAAGGCATGGAGGCCAGGCCAAAAAGCCGTAAAAAAAGAGACCCCGGGCTCTACTAGGCGGAGGGTTGAATCACGCAACGGCCTAGAGAGAGAAAATGCCGGTATACTTACAAACGTCTAGTTCAAGCTTTTCTGTCACTTGGTAGAACTAATTGGACCAGCACGAAATAGAAATCCCGCGTCAGGTAAGTTTTTTTATATTTTAAGGGGAAACCACTAGGGAATCCCGAAGACAAATAACGGAAACCAACAGAAACCAAACAATTAATAACATGGAAACCAGAGACAAAAACATGACGAAGACCTGACGTGTACAAACTTACCTAGGGGAGGTTTGTGAAAAATAGGGCGTCAACTCTCGGAAAAGTGACAATTGAAATGAAAATTTTAAATTTTAAGTTTTGACAATACATATTAAGTATTTAAGAATATTGTTAGGGGGAGAAAAAATTAAAGCAAAGTCACCCAGTAACGCAAGTTCAGTCAGTTAAGACCCGCGCACTTAGGTGAAAAAGAAGAGAGGAGATTTAAACATTAGCCCAAAATTTGCCCATGACGTTCCAACATCTATTGAATGACGCTGACGAGTATCGGATTTGAAACATTTTTGAAAGATAGGAAGGAAAAATAACAAGCACCGTCTCACCGAGGAAATAACATCCTCGGGAGATGGGTCAGATTGACGAAAGCGGAAATTATTACGAGAGAGCCAGATGAAAAATTTAACGAGGTTTAAAACATAGGAAAAAACAGGAGGAACAATTTTACATTCGTCAGGGTCAAAACCAAAAAGAAGATGACGAACCTGAAGATGAGGACACAAAGGGGTAACAGCAAGGACAATCTGGCGAATATCGGATAGGACAGATTGAGCAAGAAAACACTCGTAGAAAAGGTGAGCAGGAGTTTCCAGTGGAGCCCCACAAAAACAGTGAGGATCCACTGCCATACCAAAGGAAATAAGACGATCAGCGGTATAGAGAGCACCATGGGCAATTTTCCATGAGAGGTCAACTACAGGCCTGTCCAGGGGCATGGCATGAATACCCTTCCAGGTGCAAGGCCAGTAGAGGGTACCATAAGAAGGAAGAAATTTCTCCATGCAGTGGACACTAGATGGAAGGTCCTTTTTGAGGATTGCATAGCAGGTCTTTGTTGAACAAGAGGAGATCGGTCTCCTGTCACCGGCATCATCATTAGGCAAGAAAGCAGAGCCATTTAGGACATAGCCACCAATGTAGGCCCAGGAGTTAAGGATAGAAGCAAAAAGGGGGGGAAGGTTATCAAGATATTATTAAGACACCTAAGTAATGATGGGTAAAAAAGTCAAAAAAACAACACCATTTGCTAGGAAAGAGGAAGTAACGTTTGACCCACTGAATGTGGAGGGCCATTATCTTGAACTCGACATTAACAACGTTAAATCCGCCAGAAAACTTATCTAAATACATGGCATTTCGGGAGACCAATTCCCTCTTGTTTGACCAGATGAACTTGAAAAGTGCCGAATTAACATCTTTCAGGAGGAGTTTATCAAGGGGCAGCAGTGTACCCACATACCATAGGCCAGAAAGACCAAGGACATTTGACACAAGGGCTTTACCCTGAAGAGACAAACAACGCTGTTGCCAAAGATTCAGCACATTTTCGAGCAAAGCAATTCTGTTGGACCAGTTAACAGCAAGGGGCAAGTTGGGCCAATCTTGACTCCAAGGCAGGGAATAAGTTCACTGGACCACTGATTCTGGGACACGCTCTGATATTTGCAGCTAAAACTTTAGCGGAGATGACATAGAGAAGAGGAGAAAGGGGGCAACCCTGTCTAACTCCTCTTGAAAGAGTAAAAAAGGAAGTGAAGAAGCCATTAACCTGAACCGCAGCCTGGGGCTCATTATAAAAAGTCTTGACCCATTGTAGAAAGGAGGAGCCAAAGCCCATAGTATGAAGAGTGGCCAAGAGGAAGTCCCAGTCCACTCTATCAAAAGCTTTTTCCTGGTCTAGGGAAATAAAAGCAGCCGGAAGGTCACAGAGAGAAACATAATCCACAATAGACTGGAGAAGTACGACCGTTTCACCAATGAAACGGCCAGGGACATTTGCCGATTGGTCAGAAGAAATAACAGAGGAGATAACTTCGAGGAGTCACCCCGAAATGGCACGGGAGGCAATTTTATAACATGCTGGGGCACTTTGATCGGCTAAAGACTCACTTTGAAGCGCGCAAAGCATGATGGTTGTGTATCTTGGTCAAAATCAAGATGGCCGACCTAAAACTAAAATCAAAGGTTAATCCCCCCTCGCTGGTAATGCAGCCGTGCTTTTCAAAGTACAAAATGGATTACCTTAAACATGTAGACGAAGCTAAAGATCTCAAGGAGGTCTCTGAGTTTTTCGGGGACCTGAACAATGTTGTCATGCAACTCAAAAGAAAATACCAAAGCGAGAATCTGTTTCGCTCCCTGGAGCAAGTGGTACCAACTCATTCGATGATAATTAACATCCTAAAGAAGATCCATACTAAAATAACTAGACGATTAAGGAAAACACCAAAGCTTTCAAGCCCATGGAGAGGAGATTTTACAATAGACATTCCATGAGAATTGTTTAGCATATTGTCAAAAGGTGCCATCGAGCGAAACAGCTTTGGTCATGAAGTGGTAAAAACAAAGCACGTGTGTCATACAGAATTACTGATATTCGAAAGGCGAAGTTTATATTTTCTGCCATTAACTCAGAAGGTCAAGTTTTAAAGAAGAACCAGCTTTTGACAAGAAACCTTACTGGCAGCCCATTAGAGAGGTGTGAAGTGGTTGTCTCCCCCAAAAAAACCTATGGAATTCAAGTAGTATTCTTGGTTTTCACCCACGTGACACCGCTCCTGGCAACCGTTGCTATCCGCCATCTTTGTGCCCCTCGATCGCAAACAAATACAAGAGAAGTACGGCGACTGTTGAAGTTTTTTGAATATGGTTCATTGTATAGTCGTCGGTTGTGGTTCCAAGAGTGGAAAACATAATGTTAGCTTCCACTCTGTCCCAAAAATTGTTTTTAATCAAGGTCTACAGCATGAAGAGCTCACTAGAGAGAGAAGAACTCGCTGGATTTCGGCGATCAGCCGTGGAGACACAACAACAAAGGGAATCCTCGAAAGCGAACGAGTTTGTGGACTTCACTTCGTTTCAGGATTTGCTGCACCGGTTTGGGATAAATATAATGTTGACTGGGTACCAACGCTTAACCTTGGCAAGAAAGAATTTGGCAAAACAAGCGACAACAATCAAACGGCTGAACGGGCCGAGAGAGCGAAGGAAAGAAGGAAGCGATCCTTGGAACGACAAGAAATTGAAGCCGTCAAGAAAAGAATGCAGATCGAACAAACTGGTTTACCCATCAATGAAATTGATTTTACATCAAACACAGATTCTGTTATGGATTCTGCTTGTTTTGAAGCCCCCGAAGAGCCTTGTGTTTTTACTTCTGAGGAAGACGAGAACGAAAAGGGAACGCAGACATTGAGAAAGACAGTTGAACAGTCAACTTCAACACAAGACTTTGAGGTGGTTTTCGAAGGCTCAAGAAACACCGGGACACAAACTGAAGAATACAAATATATGTTTACAAGGCCAGTTTACCAAGCACCAGATAGAGATTACTTTAAATCTGTGGAAATCGTTCGTTTCTACACAGGATTGCCTTCGTATGATGTTCTGACCGTTGTGTTCGATCGTGTCGCTCCTCGTGTAAATCGTAAGTCTAAATTTACAAATCTGAATAGCTTTCAGGAATTTGTGCTTGTGTTAATGAAGCTCCGTCTCGACGTCCCACTTCAAGATTTGGCATACCGTTTTGATGTGTCAATTTCAAGTGTCTCGAGGATCTTCAAATCTTGGCTGACAGCAATGGATTCAGCATTGTCATGTTTTATCTACTGGCCAGACAGAGACCAGTTGTGGAAAACAATGCCTATGTGTTTTGAATACACATTTGGCAAAAAAGTAACAGTGATAATTGACTGTTTCGAGGTATTCATAGAAAAACCTACAAATTTATTGGCTAGAGCTCAAACTTTCAGTTCATACAAGAATCACAATACTATAAAGATCCTGATTGGTATCTCACCACAAGGAACTATATCTTTTGTGTCCCAAGCTTGGGGTGGACGCACCTCAGACAAATACCTGACAGAAAACTGTGGGATTTTGGACAAAATTCTACCTGGTGACACAGTGATGGCTGATCGAGGGTTCACAATCACAGAAAGTGTCGGTTTGAAACATGCAAAATTGGTAATTCCAGCATTTACCAAGGGAAAGAGTCAGTTACATCCGATTGATGTGGAACATTCTCGTGGTATTGCTAATGTCAGAATACATGTAGAACGAGTAATTGGATTGTTGCGACGCAAGTACACTATTCTGAAAGGTACCATGCCCACAGATTTTCTAAATTCTAATCCAAATGGACCTTTAGAATCTCAGGTACCACTAGTTGACCACATTCTGAGAGTTTGCTCAGCCCTTGTTAATTTCTGTCCATCAGTAGTACCATTTGATTAGTTTTTGTTTTTGTAAAAGGGAAACAGGTTCCAGATTTTGTGTTACAGTGAAAGTGATTATTCTTTCAAAGAAAACACTTTTATATTACCGATTAAATATGATGAATAAATTATCATCACTGTAAAGGAAGCTAGATTAACCTGTGTACAACATGGTTTTAAAGTAAAATGCAATGAAACTATATTTTAAAGCAGTGCGTCTTTTGTGCTATAATAATTTATCCAATCATAAGACTCCAAAACAAAAGCCAAGAAAACCTTTTGATTTTCTATGTTCCCCACGTGGAATTTTTCTTAAATTTAAAAATAAAAAAATGTCAGCTGGAAGGGAAGGAATGAGCTAAATAGAAAGAAAGAAAGAAATTAGTTTACTTATGAAGATATGGACAATTTTCAAAGCTTAGCCAATGAGATTAGCAGTTTAACAATATAGCAATTTAACACCTTTCTGCATGCCATTGCCATTGACCTGCCTAGTTCTTACTCGGATCGTTACTTAATATTTATGTTCATATTCTAACAAAAGAAAATTAAATGCAATAGTTAAAATGTGGGAAACATGCTTATTTTTCCATCTTTTAAACAAGCCAATAAATGTGAACGCATTCTTGGAATATCAAAAGTAATGTGACTGGGATCAGCCCCAAAACCTAAACATGTTGCAAATGCAACAGCAAAAACTCCACAATCACTGCCATTGTTTTGTTGTTGAACAGGTACATAATCTAAACTAGTTAATTGTCCACCAAGTAAGTCTTTAGTCTGATCTTCAACCTCTTGTGTTATGGCATCATGATAAAGACTGTCATAGAGGTTAACCATACCAGGTATACATCCTATTGAACTTATGCAAACCCAGTGGTCACTTCCAGTATGCAAAATTTGAATAAATTCTCCTGACACAATATCAAAGTTTCTAACTCTACCCAAGATTGGGCGTTGTAGCCCTTCAATCATTGGGTTAACCTCCTTGATAAGAACTTGTGCAGCTTGTATGATGTCAGAAGTAAGCCATCCAGCAGGATCATTGATAATATTATAATCCGAGCTGCCTAAGTTTGCAAGGTTACCATACTTGTTAAATGACCCAGTTGATACTTTGGTGATAACAATGTCATTGTCACTATTTTCATCTTCATCTGTCAGACTAGGTTCTGCAGGTGATTCAGGTAAAGAGCAAGAAGTAGAAGTGGTAGCCCTTGTCGAAATTAACTTTTTGTCTTTTACTCTGCATATATAACACATCCAAGTTGTTTTGGAATTACTGGGCATTCTTTTAAGTCCCAAGCAACTCAAATGAAAAAAATTACCATTGTCACAATTGGCATTATGGCATTTCACAAGTCTATCTGTAGAAGTTGCTTTAGCTTTACAAACACAAATGGTGTCAAAGAGAAGAGCATTATTGACAGAAGATGGTAACTGTTGTTTATTCTGGGATTTTTTCCTACTTTTTTTAAACTCAGGTAGCTTGTAACAATGTGGACAGTACCATGTTTTGGGAATTTGTACATCCCTTAGAGCCAAACATGCTGTGTGAAATTGGCCATATGGACATTTTGGATTACTGCATGATATAACATCATTATTAAGCTGCCCTTTACAGAAACAAATATTTTTGGTAGTGGATACAGTTCCAGGTACGTCACACCTCCTAGTGTACCATCTCCCTAACATCTCTGGCAGGATACAAATTTTCCAAAAGAGCTCAACTTTTTTTATCACAGTACTGGAATGCTTCAAGTCAGGATTGATTCTATCACAAACAATGGTTGTTTTTCCAGATGAATCAATTGAAAACACAACAAAGTCGCAGTATTTCCTCTCTGATAAAGTAAATAACTGCTGTTGCACTTGGAAGAAATAATTATGCTCTCTCTTTAGCTTGAAATGGCCATTTAATTTCTGTAAACAAGAGCTTGGCTTAGTAGCATACTTACTGAAGTCATCATTTTTTATTGAAATTGGGCATTTGATTTCAGCAACACCCAATCCACAACAGTCACAAGAGACTAAGCAGTCTGGTGTTGCATGAATATAAGGATAGTCTTTATGTATAAATAGTCCACATTTCTCAATCTTAAAGTTGACATGGTTCAGTTTCATATGCTGTTCATATGTCTTGATTGCTGTCTCCTCGTACTTACAACCATGTTTAATGGCCTTGGTGTTAAGTTTATACAACTGTGGGTAACAAATTGATTGAATCAGTGATTGTGAAGGCTGGGCTAAATTGGTATGGTAGACAGCACCACAAACTGAGGCTCCGATTCTGCCTGCCCTGTGCCTAAAAAACCCTGGTCCCTTTGCTTGAGCTCGGGTGTCTTGTTCAACGATAGCAATTTCTTTCTCTGAGATATTGACCTTGACCTCCACACACTTTCGCAACAGTTCATGATACTGAAGGTATAAATTAACAGAGTCATAAAGGTCTGTCAAAACTGGTACATTCCGACTTTTCGATATAAATTGGTCAGAATAAGGGTCAATTAAACTCAAAATTGCGGCTTTTGTGTTACAGGCACTGAGCTTTCTATAAAATTCCGATACTTTTTCGATTTCCGCCGCTGAAGAAACAATGGTGTTTTTATTGTGAGTTTCACTGCCGTTAGTACCGAAAGTTTTGTTTTGAACGCCACTTCGTGTCCCATTATCATCTAGGGAGTCAATCTTAATATCAAGGTTTTCTTTGAGTTTTCTTGCTGAAGTAAAATCGATGTCTTTTACCCTTTCATATGATACTTTGCTCACATAGCTTGGAAGGAGCCAAGTGCACTTTAGTTGCGTACACGCTAACTTGCCATGGATGCGTGTCCAGCATTCAATGTAAAATAAGACACTAGCGACATGAGAACACGATTCAGCTAATCCTGCTTTACAGCCTAAGCAATGTGCTGAATAAATTCTACCATCTTTACCAGATATTATCCAAATGTCCACGAGGGGATCATTCATCCGTTGTGAGTGGCGAACTTTCGCCACAACAACATGCTTGTTTTTGATCAACTTTCCCTTTACTGAGGCAACAAAACCAGATACCACTTGATTATAAGCCTCAAGACTCTTGTAGCACTTGAACTGATCGTTTGTGTAGTAACTTGTCTCAAGAACTAAAAAGCTAAACAAATCAGACTGTTCTATTGGCGGTAAACACTCGGGGTCAAGCTCCTCGTCTTGAATAGTCGCCGGATCAACGCCAATATTTTCAATTTTCTGAATATAACGCTCTTTTATACGACCCTCAAGGGTTGTAGCATATTTGGAGAGTATTGGAGTGGTCATCCATGGAGATTCAAAGCGAATTACGGCCACACAAAACCACAGAAGATAAAAACACTACAGAGTTGGCTTATCTCTACATACATTTCGTGGTTGAGAGGGGCACAACAATGGCGGACGCTAAATTAGCATATGGCTGTGACGTCATGTGAAAACCAAGCGCGCGCGCTTAACTCGGAAGTTTTGTTTGTCAAATTCTATTATGGTTACTGGAACAAACATGGAAACGCCCAGCATTAGTAAGTGAATTTAAAAATCATTTTTATGAAAGACATTGCAAAAAACTACAATGCAAGAAACTGAAATATAATGTAAATACATTTGATTAGATTGATACAAAATTATATATTCATGTATGCTAATTTGGACCTGTTTCACTTAAAGTTGACAGCTTTCACTTGTGTAAAATACAAACTTTATATTATTCTCTTATTCTAACCTATAAAAATGCACAGTACTTTTGTAGTTTCCCTCACTGTACAGTAAGTGATGAATATTGATTGGTTGCATCAATAATTCCTTAGGGAGTCAAAAGACAGAGGTGATTCAAATTCCGAATTACTGCAAGACTTTTGTCATCAGTTTTCACGTTATACTGCATAAAATAATGGCCAATCCCAAATGCCTCCATCCTTCACGGTTCAAGTACGTTAACTATGTGGATAACGAAACAGCAATAAGCAGTCACCTACTACATGCTACCAATAAAATATCTATCAAACCAGCGATAACCTGAATGCTTTTGCTATAGGCTTCATCAATATTTTAATGTTTTTACTTACCGATTTTTACGAAAAAGCTTCGCAAGTCTCGCAAGTTCACAAGGTGTCAACTCCGTTTCAGTGCCGTCCAGCACATGTGACATGTGACAGATGAAAGGCGGACCATTGCATAGCCTGCGTCACATCACTTAACGGAGGAAAAGTCCGGATGTGACGCAGGCTAACCACTGCACTACTTAATTTTTAGTAGAGTAAGGGGCGTTGGAGGACGAACGGGGCCTTTATGACAAAATCTTTTTTCTTCATGAATAGAAAGTTTTCCAGTCTCACTTAATGAAACGCCTATCAAGTGCATTCCTTAACAATCTCGAAATTTCTTTTATTTACTATGAAAGTCCTTTTGCTTGTCGTTTTGATGATCTTTTATGGAAAATCATATCATCAGTCCCGTAGGCTTGGGGGACAAGCTTAAAAGGTCCAGTCCTCACCTGGTATTTTAATTGCATATTGAAATAACAATTAGACTGGAAATGAAAAAAATGCTTTGCCGGTTTGGATCGACATTAAATCTCACTTAAATTCATTTGAACGCATAATTTGTGTTGGGCAGTTTCCTTCCAGGAAAGTTTGGAAAAGAACTAATGACAAAATTGAGGCTTACAGGGTGATACAAGATATTGTAAATCAAAGGTTTGTACAAGTATGAGCACGATGGTATTCCATACAAACTTTGAGAGAATATCCCAGTTAGCAGTTTTGATGCGGCAAAGAAAATTGAAACCCTGTGCAGCTGAAGGTCCGTACGGATTGCTTTGCATCAGATGCATCGCAGTTATTCTGAAGCACATACAACCAACAGTTCGTTATGTCTCCTGTAATTGGCCTGATTTGCGTCCGGAAGTACTCATTCCTTTTAATGAGTCAAAACGTAACATTGTAACCGAATACTCGTGTATTCCAGGCACTGAAGACACGGTACTTTGACCTCTCAAACGCCCAAGCTGTGAAGCCGCTATGAAAAAAGCATAATATTTTGCAAAGTTTTAGATTATTTTCCTCGTGAAAATTCATTAATTTTGTTGATTTAAAACATTCTAAAAGTCTCTACTGAGTGCCTAAAAATGCTGGGTATGGACGTCAAGTTTTGTTCCTCCTGTACTCACTGTAGCTAAGAATTGAAACAAAGTTCATACAAAGTTAGGAATTCTTTTTTATTTTTGAAATTAATCAACATGTAGCCTTCTGCTATTGAACTTGGGTTGATCTTTAGTGGATCTGAAAATACAAGCAATAAATTATTTCCTTTATAATCAACTTCAAGGTAGTTTTGTTAGAACTGAGCACATTGCATTTTAAATCTTCATGTAAGGAACATATTAGTTATAGCTCAATCCATCTGAGTTTCACCTATTTGTAAGCCCAAGATGATAGTCTTCACATGTTTATTTTCGGCCAAAAAGTATTTTCATGGCATAAAATCTTTTTTTACTTTATGGTTGTAAGTTAAAGGAACATTTCCCGATTACAATTACCCTCCTCATCAGTTTCAAAGTGAGTAATATATGTCACTGCTTAAAATGTTCTGGGAATGCCACTACTCGTCATGAGTTGCAAATGAAACTTAATTGTTTTTCCACTCCAGCCTCCAGGCTATCAGGTGTATTTGTATTTTTGATAGCTAGTTACAGACCGTTACAGCTATCTTAATAAAATGTTTTTTGAAAGAGCAATGATATTGTGAGTTTTCATAAACTTCTCAGTATTTACTTTATATATCCCAGAATATACTTACAACATGGACGAGGAAGTCACAGAAGTGAGATGGTTCCATCCTCTCCAAATAGAAATGGACATTGTTTGGGAGGTACTAAAAAAATCAACACCATGCATCGAATTACTATAATTGGTTATAATTTGAAGCCGTGAGTGAATAGTTTCAAATGCCGCCTGAAATGTCCATTCACACATTGACTACATTGGCTTTTTTGCTACCATTATTAATCCTCCAGCTATAATTTAATATACTCAGTTCCTAGGAGGAAGAGGAGCTCCTATGTCACTATCTGCAGGCTTTTATCTAGAATATAAACATTACTTTGCTTACTTGGTTAAGAAGATGAGCTGCAGAGGCACTTTCCCTTTGCAGGGCCCATATACATAAGTCTCCACCAGTTGAATTTATCTGTAAATCATATGCAAAACCAGTATGAGATCAAAATGTTGTGAATCGAGGAAGTAAGTCTCTTATTACAGTCCAATCTCACGACCTGAGGATTTACACGTATTAAATACTTACATCACCAAAGAGGGCCAATATAGCCCCCTCGTGCAAATGCACAATTAATGGTTGGGGCTGTTGGAGACCAGAGTTTTTGCAGTTGCTCATCTGAAAAGGGATAACACAAAGCAGAACCTTAACTCGAGCGATAAAGATTAAATAATCACTGGCTGTATTGACCAAGAAGTCCAATTTTTACTGTAATATATCGATTGAGGTGAAAATATGCATGCTGCGTAAGAGTGTAATTAAAATTTCCACAAACCGGCCTAGTTATTAAACAAGTTATTAAACAAATTAAACGACAAATATTAAAAGTACAGTTACTTGTAAACCTATTGGATTGAAAATGGATAGTGCGTATGAGCCACAAAACATTGCACAAATGAGACAGTGAACAGTGAATGTAGGCGCATTTTCGAAAATGTTTGCCATTCAGTGGAAAACAACTATATCAGATGATGTCTTAATGAATTTCAAAATCACAGATGTTTCAAAAAAGCGATGGGACCAGATTTTGAAATGACCTGCAAGTTAAGTCACCTAACATTCCTCTGCATTCGCCATAATTTTGTGCTGTGTATAAGCGCATACGCTGAATAGCGTGAATAGACGAACAAAAGCGCGCCATTAATGCATCGAGGGTGACTGTGATTTGGCTTATTATATGTATGGTTGAACTGGCTTACCTTTCTGGAAATCTTACTGAACAACAATATCAGAGTGGCAAGTCTGAGTCTGACTATGAGTGATTGCTGCACTGCGCTGCGCTTAAATTGTGATAGAAGTGGTGTTGTGTGTCAATGGCCGGACTTGTTTGTTTAGTACAAAGCCCACTTCACGATAGATGGCATTTTAATCAAAGGGACCCGTGATTGTGCTTTGTCACTTCCTTAAGTTGCCGCCCGATCACCAGGGTGGCAAAAGTTATGACATTCTACAGATAAAGGAGTAAGAACCAAAGCATTATACCATTATAACATTGTTTCTACAACTTTTTAGCCCCACATTGCCGGCGGAAAAAAAATAATTCGACGCATTAAAGTCTGTAAGAAAGTTAATGAAATCCCATACATTCTATTATAAGACTTATAAAGGTGATGAGCTTGGGCTACAGGTTATTATAATACCCAAAATTCATGTTTCTCTCCCGGTTTTTTCATGAAGTTGTTACCGTGCTTTTTGAGCAACTACAATCATTGCCAAAAAGAGTTGGTCCGATGTGAAAATGTTAGGGACTCATTATATAATGCACTTTGTGATTGTATATGTGCATCCCCCGTCCCCCTTATCAATGTTGATGGGTGCTTTAGAGTGTGCTTGACTGAGTTTAGGTTGGTAGGTGCACTCCAACATTGAAAGGGGGGGAGGGGGGGCCATAAATAACAGGAAAATGCATTGCGCGCGCTATAATGACAAATCGTGCCAACCGTTCTGGCAATGATTGTATTAATGACATAATTGGTTACAAAAGCACTTTTAGAATTATATTATTCCTAATATTTACACAGAAGTTAGATACAGTTAGAAGGCTTCTGATTCCATGAAAACCATTTGAATACCCTGTATAAAAAATCTTTAATAGCTAGCCAAGCCCGAATACCAGTATAGGCCAAACTCTATAATAAAAAAATGGCAGATCTTTTCTATGAAATATATAAACCTTTATTTTCTTTGACGTTAAACAAATCAACGTGATTACTACTAGCATCAGCCAGAAACTTCACACTGCAATCTCGAAACGAAGAAGAACTTTCTATCAAATGCGGTAACGTTATCATTTGATTGAAACGTTGGCATTACGACCGTGTAATTTGATCCCCAAAACAGTCCGCCACTTGAACAACGGGTCACCACCACGGATCACCATTCCTTATTCCGCCTAAAAATTCGAGGTTTTGAGTTATGAACACTAATAACTGAGGAAAATAGAAGGCGAAGAATTATTCCAAGTCACCTGTAACGAGAGATTCGAAATATGATGATGCGAAACGTCGTTGGCAACGGATCACCATGATTTTCCTAGAAACAAAACACTGGAATAAGTTATAACTAATTGTATTTAGATGGTGATCCGTTGCTAAATCGCATAATATTCCACTTCTAAACAAATAGTGGTATTTTTTACATCAAAAATAAATTGTTCTTCATCACGATATATATTTCGTTTGGAAAAGACATTGTTTTCGATGATCTTTTTGATGTCTTCGCATGGTGACCCGTTGGGGTTGCTGTGGTGAAGCGTCGAGCGTATCCCCAAAAATCACTTTTTTTCCAAATTCTCTAATATAAAATTGTATTATTTCCCGTAAGGGAAATAACCAAGTCGGCTATTATAAAATAATATAATTATTTTAAGTTTCCCATAAAATCCTGTCAAGATACAGGCTATGAGAAAACCATAAGAAAAAGAGAAAAACACAGGGTACCCAAATCTAAAACAAAAGAACATTAAAAGAGCTTATATGTTTATCACAAAAGGTAGTATACTAAATAATATCACTAATTTCGACTGAAACAATTCCCCACTACATTTGATGGGGGAAAAGATACGTTTAATAAGTAAGTTGATGATATGTTGCCATATGTGAACCCTAGTCTTTAACCTTAGATAGAGTACTAAAATGACGTGTTTTAGAGAATACTGAGAACTGATCCTACTGCACCATAGTTACTTCGCGAATCATCGCAAGTGGTTTACTAGTTCCTTAGACCTAACTGAACTGAAATGACAGCCTAGACTTTTTGTGCCGTAGGTTTTTTTCTTATTTCCACGACGTTTATAGGCAAGCAAAGTGAAATTCTTGGTCAATAATGTCAATATCGCATTTCATGTGTGTTAGGTCTTACAGCCTCGTACATCTATACAAACACACCACCCACAAATCCAAATGTCTCTAACTAAAGTGAAATAGACTTAACCTTTTTGAAAAAGACTCACTTCAACTGCAACCTGCTTACCTTGTATTCAATGTTATCATTTGTTCAGACTTATAGGTATGTCGAATTGACTGTTTAATATGGCACAGAAATGGACACATCCTTCGCCTTGCAGTTTCGATTTTTTTAATGAACAAAGGAAAGCCTCACAACTTCATCATTTTCAAAGGACATATTCACTAACATGCATCATTAACTGCTATAGCTTAAACTCCTGACATGTTGTTTACAGTACGTACAGCACAATATGTGTAAACTACAATCATTGCCAAAAAGAGTTGGTCCGATGTGAAAATGTTAGGGACTCATTATATAATGCACTTTGTGATTGTATATGTGCATCCCCCGCCCCCCTTATCAATGTTGATGGGTGCTTTAGAGTGTGCTTGACTGAGTTTAGGTTGGTAGGTGCACTCCAACATTGAAAGGGGGGAGGGGGGGCCATAAATAACAGGAAAATGCATTGCGCGCGCTATAATGACAAATCGTGCCAACCGTTCTGGCAATGATTGTAGTTTTCGAAAAGCCCTACAAAACGTCCGAAAACTAGGCAAAAATATTAGTTAACTAAAGAAGACATAAGAAAATACAAAAGTAAATCGTCAGTGTTTTCCCAGTTAATGTTTAATGTTTTTTTTTCTGCTACCGTACAGGAGTCCCGTAAAACACTTCCATCGGGATCGGAATCTAGAACGTTAAATTGGCTTAAGATTCCGCGTAGTGGCAATCCAAATATAAAAGTAAGTTGGTGAAATGACTGACAGGTCCATGTAGAAAAAGAAACCCTGAGGGAAAAACATAACTTGAATAGGTGTCACGTTCCCACGCAGTAGTGCGCTAAGAATGGACATGATGCTTGATACTGTCCACTGCAAGTTCCCTAATTTCACACGAAATAACAACCGGTAGAATTGGCGTAAATGGAGAGAAGACCGTGTGCTCATGGGATATAAAATGTATGATTGCACGGAGGGATTCCATTGTTGGTCCTTGTTCTGAAGACTAGAGAGAATCCTTACCAGAGTACCTTTCACGGCTTGCAGTCCGAGCAGAGGCCGAGAGAAAAAAGAGGATTTGCGATGTAAAAACTATGAGCATGATATATTCTACCCATGTACGCTGTACTGCATGGAGTTTATCTCGATATCAGGAACTTTGACGACAATGCAATCTTGGTGTAAACTGCGCGTTTGCTCTACTATGCAGAGTTTTCTTTGCTTTGTAAAAACATCCGACGACGTTAACATTAGCACATACCAAAAATTGCCAAGCTCTACCTACTTCAAAGGAACCGCTGTCCTGCCTCGGAAGCCTCGAAGTTTAATAGTGCGAAAATTCCTTTGTTTCTAAGCAACGATCTGTCATAAAGCTTTAAATTCATTTCATTGAACAATACCACTTTAAAACAGTGCGTGTGTAATCGGCTGATTTCTTTTGATGTTGTCCTGAAATTAAAACAAAAGAAAGTGATAATTAATTAATGTATTTACTAGATTAGGTGTTGCAATATTTGTGGCTCGGAAAATCAACCAATGATAAGGGAGTATTCCCACGGTAACTTTCCTATCCACTTTGAACTACAACGAAAAAGTTGGCGAAAAGATTTGGGAATTCCTTTTTTTTCCAGATTGGTAAATCCTGTTCGTACTGGGGTCAACCAATGTCACCAAATGTCAATCAATGTGGATGAATCCTAGGATGAAAAATTACTGGAAGAAACACAATTTTCACAATACTTCTATCAAGTCTTCCTATTATTATCGAGTTAAAGGCAGCAGGAGGTTGTTAAAGCAGTATAAAACACTTCATGATACCTTGATTTCATGTTTATAATAGTGTTTTCAACTAAAATACCATTCTATGTACCCAAGGGTAATAATTTGTGTGTAACCGCTAACCGGGGATCAATCGAAAAAACTCAAGTCAAGTCCATTTGTCATGCAAGTTTTGTCACGGTTATCAGAAACGAATAGTGCGATTCTTTTACTTTTGGAGAGGTTTGAAGATCAAAATTTATTTGTTTTTATTTCATAATGATCGCAAAATATTTCAATGTAAGTCATTCATTAAACTGAGTGCACAAAACACAATACTGCAGGACGTGCTAGCTTATGGGCCCACTTGTTGACTCGCGTACCGTAAATCTGAAATAAGAGAGACAGCTATACAAAGCAGTGAGACAGAAAAAAAAACGCTTCTTTTGGTCGTTATTTTGAAATTAATATGATTTCGTTCTTGTCTTTTTATCCTTAATCTCTGTATAACTTAGTTGATTGAGATTTTT
The DNA here is from genome assembly GCA_029948255.1 of Telmatactis stephensoni. Lineage (NCBI taxonomy): Eukaryota > Metazoa > Cnidaria > Anthozoa > Actiniaria > Isophelliidae > Telmatactis > Telmatactis stephensoni. The sequence goes on from JALIZF010001476.1 coordinate 325,973, forward strand.
GAGTAACCTTTATTACTCTAAACTTTTATACCCCAAAAAACATATATCCGCAATCCGCACCCCGCGTTTCAACTAAAACCCTAAAGTAATTTTGAGAAAAAAAATTGTTTTTGAATGTTCTTGTGAATAAGAAAGAAAGAAAAAAGAAAGAAAGAAAAAAAGAAAAAAGAAAAAAAGGAAGAAAAAAGAAAAAAAAAAAAAAAAAAAGGATCAACTGGCATGGGGATAAAATGGGACAAGAAGTATGTCCCGTATGTACCAGCTCAAAGATACTTATTGTCTTCAAAAACACTGTGCCAAAAGGCAAATATTCAAGAGTATTCAGAAAAAGAATATGGCTTCTTGACTTGGAGTATTCTAGGATATTCGAGACGGATGATATACGTGACGTATTCTAGTAGTATACAACCTGAATTCTTACGCATACTTTGCATAACATTTATCTCTAGAGTATTCGGACTCGAATATGTAAAGTATGAATGCACAGGGATTTTCAACTAGAATACTTCAGATATCCCAAAAATAATATTTCTTCGTGACTTCGAAAAATACTTTCTGCGGTTTGAATATTCACGCATATTTTTCGTACAAGATATTTCTACGGTATGAAGATTTTCATATCTGAAGTATGAATATTACTGGAATCTTCAACTAATATTCATTTATTTCTGAGTGATGAAAACATGTGAAAAGTGTGATACATCATGCAGTCTACATTCTAAAATAGATGTCTAAACACCAATATTTTGATACAATAAACATTTTTCAATAAGTAGAGTACACACATGCTGAATTCTTATGCATACTTTGCATAACATTTATCTCTAGAGTATTCGGACTAGGAAGTATGAATGCACAGGGATTTTCAACTAGAATACTTCAGATAATCCCAAAAATAATATTTCTTTGTGACTTTGAATAATACTTTCTGCGGTTTGAATATTTACGCATACTTTTCGTACAAGATATTTCTACCGTATGAGGATTTTCATATTTGAAGTGTGAATATTACTGGAATCTTCAAATAGTATTCATTTATTTCTGAGTGATCAAAAATGTGATACATCATCATGCATAAATACTACTGGCATAATAATAAGTCGATTTTCTTAAACATGTTCAATAAATCACTCAAGTGGGTGTTATCAATTTATTGCAAACTTTTGGTGTTTGTACTCTTTTTATTGTTGTGAGATGGTTTGCTGAAAGCATTTGGTCACGAGTCGTTTCAAGGTTACTGGCCGTTTAAATCTGATATCTGTTGATTGCAATTTTCTGATAAACAAAATTCGCTTTTTCATTGTTCTGTCTTACCAAAAATGTTGATTTCAATTAATCGAAATGAACAAATAGTACAAATGTGAGGCTTTTTCAATTGCAAGTTCCTGTGATTTTTTTTATGAATAAACAGATATTCCAATACATTCAGGTTCAATTTTATCCAATAATGCACACACATGGATAAATCCTGCCAGCCACTCAATTATGCACTGAAACCAGCCTGAAGATCTCACTAAGTGGCACTCACCGGGTAGTGCAAAATCATAAAGCTCGGGCAAACATTTATACACAAAGACATTACATGAATAAAATTGACAAAAATATATATATATAAATCTCAAAGTGCAAGTCACAAAATTGAATTACAACAAAATAAAAGCAATTCTGTTGATGGCCAGATATTCTAATAATTTCAGACTAAATTTATGTAATAATACTCACACATGAATAAATATTGTCACTTGACAAATTGTGACAAAATTTTTGAAATTGTCAGTTTTTAAAAATGGTCACATGTACCATTCAAGTGAAAATTTACTCTGCTGTTAATTTTAAGTAATCAAGTCATTTCTTGGTGAATTATTTACAAAAACCATGGATTTAATCATATAAATAACAACTCTTGGTCATTCCACTTCCAATAAGCAGTTTCATTTACACCTGTTGAGAGATAATACAATCTATAGTCACTCTTCTGTGTCAAACATTAAATTTTGTCAATATTTCATGATAGGGTCATTTCATAGTATTTGTGGACAAAAAAAGTTAGTTAATGTTCACAAACAATATTAAATTACTTTCCAAAGAAGCTGAATAATCAAATGATAAAGTCCTGATTGTTTTTCTATTTTTTTAATGTACATGTACATATTACAAAAATGTTGCCTGTGCTGGTGGACATGAAGCACTCATTCCCTCTAAAAGTGACATCATAGAAATGTTCAGGAAAATTGTTTTTTGTATTTTTTTGTATCGGTAAGGATACAAGTCCTGTCGGTCACCCCTCCAAGAAGTGACCAACGAAAGTGGGCTTGACCAAGGTGCAGGCCAAATGGCAGCGAATCAGACAATAAGCTGATCAGAACAGCTTAATATCTGATCTGGTGACAAACGGAAAACCAAGGCCACGCCAAGAACACGTGTAGTGGTGTCAAGCAAAACTCAAAGTATGCTGCTCAAAGCTACTCAATTGGGGCCACACAGGAACCCCAGCAACTCCGCGAAAAGGGCTTCGCCGCGTGGAGCTTAGCCAAAAGGCCGAGAAGCGATACTGCTCTAAGGCTGCGATTCAGTCACTAAGAGATGCGCTGGGGCATCCGTGTGGGTGAAGCCTGCAGACACTCCGAAATAATATCAAAGGAATTGGATTGATTGTGGTGGATGGTCCACAAGAATTGGGATACCTGTGTAAAAATATTATGGGTTACGGGAACACGTGTCAAAGTTTTTCACAATTGTCCGATAAAGGTTGTTGTTAGTTGTATTTCAACCAGAAGAAATAGCGTTTTAATAGTGTGCGGCCTCTCCACAGGTTTAGGGTCTTTTCGAGCTTAGTTAGACGGTTCGTCCAATTAAACTCAGTGAGATTCCCGTAGCTGAGCCAGATTCCGAGAATTTTGATCTTATCAGTTATCAGAAAACATTCCGACGCGTAGATACGATCGATCCTTGTCCCGGTGGTCCCATCGGGCTTAAGGAAGGAAACTTCTGTGCTGCCCAGATTCAAAGCTAAAAAAATATCCACGCCTTGGAAGTTAGTTAAGTAGCTGTGAAAATCTGGAAACCCCCCATTACCGGACAAGGGGTCCCCTCCCCACTTATCTAAAGTTAAATTTTCGATGCAATTGAAATCTCCGGCGATAATCGCCGGTACCCCAACAAAAGAGTAGCTCCATAACTCGCTAAAGAAACGGGCTCTCTCTGTTGGGGAATTAGGAGCATAAATACAATTAAGTTGGATTCGGTTGTCATTGACCTCAATAAGCACACTCAGGAACCGACCATGAGTGTCACGCTTGAGGTCAATGCAATCGAATTCAAAATTAGGTTTGAACAGGATTCCGTCACAACGAGCGTTATGTGAGCCTGAGCTCCAGAAAGCCTTCCCTCCCCATTCTTTTTCCCATGTCTCAAACTGAGACTGGTCCGAAATGTGTGCTTCCTGAATGAACGTGATGTCGCAATGCTGGTCACGAATAGACTTGAAAATCTTGGCACGCTTGGCTGACTCTTGCATGCCATTAACATTAATCGTACAGATAGAGACAGCCATTGTGACTAGAAAAATATGTATTGTAGACATGAATAAATCAGATATACTAACTTGGTGACTTCCAAACGGAAAATATTATATCTAGTAATACCCAGAATAGAGTTTATCTTTGATTTTGTCCTCGAAGACTCTGTCTAACTCAGCCAGAGCCAGATCTGGACTAGAGAAATTTTTGGAGGCTTTCTCCCACGCACGTAGCAATTTTTTATCGTTGTTAAGGCGAAGGTTGCATGCTCTTTCGTCTGAGAAAGGGCCATGTTCGACCCTTAGATAGAGGCCACGGGCCCATCGGACAATCTCCTGCGAAATATTGAAACGATTGAGATCAGTTTGCTTGACGGATCCGATGGAGGCGTAAAAATCGTCTAAAGCTTGTTGGTCTGTAGCAGACTGGCCATCTGACGAGGAGGCGGTGTTGTTGTTGTTATACGGGCAGGTTTTCTTCGGCATCCACGACCTCTTGTGAGGTGTCGGGGGGAAGGGACTCCACGTTGTCTGAGTCTAAGGTCGCTAAATACGATGCTCTTGCTTGAGCCCCGGGGGACACAGGACTTCGGTTGGCCAGCGTATTTGATACCAATAGACAGTCCAGCATAGTTGATACGGCTGGGTATTTGCTGTGTCAGGTGACCGTATTCAATCACCCTGACCCCGTTTTCAAATTGTTGTAAGTCCTCCTCCTTGTAGTGCAGGCGGCGGAGCTTTAGAATCTTTCCGTACCTGCCCATCAGCTGGGTAAGTTCGTCGTCTGGCATTGTGATAGGCACAAATACTGAGACATGTATTCGAGATTTGTGATGCGTGACCACAAGGTCATAATGGCGATCCTCGTGGTCGAGGCCAGACGAAGCTAAAAGCTCCGCTGCTGCCTCTGTTTCACAGACAATGTCGATGGCTCTTCCTCCAGGAGTGGTTTGAGCTCCGACGATTGCTGTGTTGCGGGTTTTGAGCGCACGTAGTGCCTCGATTGGTGAAATATTGTCTTCACTGGTGAGGGTAAGACAAACTGTCCTCCCTGTGGCGGCGTACTTTGCCATGGCTTGAAATTACAAGTCGAAAATCTCCTCTCCAAAGAGGAGATCTCCGAAAGAAAAGGGTTCTACTAGAACCTGGCAGTCTTAGGCATAAATGGAGAGCTTTTCCAGGATGGAGAGTGGAAAAAAGAGGTAGAAATCCGTCCTTAAACACAGATAAGAACAGATTTTTTTTTTGATGTATAAAATGTTTATTTACAAAGTAAAAAAGAGCCATGGCTCACTTACAAGCAGTACTACTTTTCTTAGCCTGAGAGCTAAAGCACGGGACGCGATCTTATAATCAATGTTGAGGAGAGATATAGGGCGCCAGTTTTTGCAGAGATATCTCGGGCCCTTTTTGTTAGAAAGGGAGATGACACCAAGTCGTTGCGAGTGTGAGAGGAAACCGGAGGAGAAGGAGTGATTTAAGAGCGAAACGCCAGAATTTTTCACTATAAGTATGCAAGATAGAAAAACCTCAATTTCTCATAATCCGTCAAAATAAAGATCTTTACTAACTAGTTCTGAAAATATAAGTTTTGGCCTGTCTAGAAGTTTGTTTAATTTTTGGGACATGTTTTCTTATCTTACGCTCTGGTAGCACTCAAAAATCAGTTGGAATGGCCACAAGTATCAACAGCTCGCTTGGAAAAAATATAATAATCCGACAAAAACTGAAACAACACGGTAAAAGTACAGCTCTTTATTAAGGTTTTGCTGCTATCAGATTTGAATTTGGATGAGACTGGATTATTTTACAGATTTTTGAATTGAAGCGTTCGTATAGCAAAAATGTCACGCCACAATTAAGGCTAAAATAAACACCCCCAAAAACGTCTTGGTACATCGCTTTAGTATAAATGACTATATTCGCTCTCATGACTAGCCTTTCTTTTTCGATTTTGTGAAATAAAATTTTGGGGTAAATCAAAATTTGAATTTTGGAGAAGCAAAACACTTATGGTACTTCAACAAAATCATCGACCTTTGGCCCCCAGGAAACATTCAAAATAGATATATCTAGATCGGCTGAAATCAAATTATCTGTCTTTGTACAGCCTTTTAAGAACTGTGGAAGACTAAAAAAATTGAGAACATAAAAACCAGAGGATTTCTGGTAGCACATGGGCATTTTACGTAGCGATTTGGAGATTAATTGACCGTATTTCAAAAGTGTTAGTGTAAACATTTACATCTACATGGTACAGGTGCGATCTAAAACTCGATCAACTTCTCTAAAAAATACAAACTAAAGAAAGACTGTTCAAAATGAGCTGTTATGAAGTACTACATACCTTTTGAAACTAGTTCCTGAGAAGAAACAACGACATATTTTGAGGAACGTTCGCTCGATGTCAATTTCCAAAGCAACGTCTGGAAAATGAATGACAGATATAACACAGGAAACCCATGCAGTTTTGGATTAGCTGATACAGCGCGGTGGTACAGTCCTTGACTGTTATTTTGTTTTCAGACTATATTGAAGTCAATTAAAAGAAAGTATGCCAATCCCATATTTAAACAGGGCCGATACACAAGTATGACACTGAAAGAGGGAAGGGCGAAATGAAATTGATATATTAATCATTTTCTTTAAGTACACAAAAACTAACATTTCGCTATAATTAAAGACTAGCACTTCACGGCCTTTTTGGCGGATCATTGGCCACCTTGGTAAAGGGTATATCCTGTAAAGTATCTTGTCAGTATCAATTTATTCTTTTCGATAACAGTCACATGATTCAATCATCTCTTCAAGTAGAGAGATGTAAGGGGCTTTGCGCTTCGTTACAATATCTTCCACTGGCAAGTCAAAGTGCGTACAAATTGTGCGTAACATTGAAATACTTAATTGGTTGAGTTTGGTTGATTTCTGTAGCGCACAGAGATTATAGGTGTCATAGAGGATTGGATGGTTTAGTTGAACTTGATTCATTATTTCTGCGCAGACATCTTGGAATTCATGCTCTTCCTGGGCTGCAATCTCGTCATCTTCATTGTATTTCTCATAATCAACCTTGCCTTTACGGACTTTTGCAGCCATTCTTGAAAAGTAAGACTGTACCTGTTGTCGACTTAGGAATTCAGAGACTGAAAACATTCTTGTTCCTTCTTTGTTCCTTGCAAACCGCATGTCTCTTGCAACAGCAGCTGGATCTAACTTGATTCCTGAAGCCTGACCAATCCAAAACTTTTCGTCTAGGTAATTTTTCTGTGCTTCATTAAATCGGGTGGCCTTTTTAGATGACTTAAGGGCCCATCCTTCAGGAAGAATGCTTGCGGAGCTTTGCGTCTGTAAGATGTCTGATTCGATGGTTGGCACGGAACTTTCCCCTTCAAGTAGTTTTACATGATACAGTTTTTTAGCCTTGTCCAAAAGGGTTTCCTTCTCTGGAATCAACTTGCATTTTCCAAAAAGTAGGTGTTTCTCGAGGGCAGGGTGACTCTGATATAGTTTAACACAGCCTTCATTTGGGCATGACAACAGAACGCTTGAAGCTGTAGCAGCATTACTCTGCTCATCCTCTTCCTTTGGTGGTTCTCCTTCCTTAGTCATTCTTGGTTCTAGTTTCTTGGACCTCTCTTGGGATACATCAACAAAATCTCCAAATGAAAATTGACGTTCAAAACAGCAGCTCTGCAAGTAGTCGGTAACTGAAATTAAAATCAGGAGAATTAGACATTATTCTCAAACATGTATAAGAAATATGGATAATAGATACAGCAATGTTAACTCTTGATAATAGATAATAGATACAGCAACGTTAACTCTTGAAAATATTTGTTATAAAGAAATAAATTTTAAAGTTGCAAAATGTCTCCAAAAAGATTTTTTTACAAAAAATATTTGTATTTTTTTATTTAATTCTAAGGGGCTAAATGTCTCCAAAATGATACACCTTATTATAGACTATACCATACCTTCTATTTTTGATACATCTATAAACTTTCCTTTGCCTACGTTGAATGCTTTCCAGACTGTAATACCTTTCTTCGAGTACTTGAAGTTATGAAGTACACTCACACCGTCCCATTTGATTGGAGGCTGGATACACTTTTTGGATGCAGCGTCAACTAGGGCAACTCGAACACCTGAGATACCACCTCTAGACAAGATTGCTTCTTTAAAGTCTTCAGCAGTTTGCACGTCATGCCCTTCATTGATGTATCTTCTTACATGGGCTTTGATTGTCGCAGCCTTCCTATCACAGCTCCCCTTTCCACCCTGTGGATCGCTGAAGTCAACTCTTCCGATACTGATCCCTGTTCTGACTTTCATTAGACTGCAGGCTGACAGCATATCGGCACTATGGTAACACCCTGCATTGTCTTGACGTAAGAAGGCCGTTGTCAACTCAGGATGCTGGCTCTTTAATGCGCGCAGTGTATGGTCAATGATACGCACAACAACTGAACTGTCTTGATTGCAGTTTTCCACGATGTGAACAAGGACTTGGTTCTGTAACTTGCCTTGTCTTTTCCTTGCGGCAACACCAATGTGCCATGAAATTCCTCTCTTTCCAAACCAGTCAGATTGAGCTTCTCGGTACTTTTGAGGGAGGAATTTCATGGCCCAGTCTTGTGTTATATGTACTGACGTATCATCTAAGTCACGTAAGATCGATGTTCTAGCAATATCCTGCCGTGTACTTCGTAACTGATGTGCCTTCCATGACTTGATATCTTCAATGGCGTGGCTACATGTGTAGTTAAGGTTGTCTAGCTCATCTTGTGTCAGTTTTAGGTCGACCAAGTGATTCTGAATGGATTTAAGCGCATCATTTAAACTCTGGCATTGTGCGCAAACGTGGTTGTGGTGGTGATGGCAAGCTTTCCTCAGGGAGGGCTCTTTGGAATCGTTCAAAGCGTACGTACTACAATGATCTGCAACCAACGAGGAATCTGTTATATGAACCTGAAAGACAACAGTTTCATCAATCTACCATTATTCTACATTAGGTACTTTTAACATTGAAAGACATCTCAAATGCGGCGATATACAATTAAGTGCGTTGTATCAAACGGCAGCGCAGCAGTTTGCAGCATATTAATCGAATTGAATGTTACCTTGTAGTCTGATTTAAGATACTTTTTGCCTTCTTTCAGAGTTTTCTCCAAGTTGACTCTTATTTCTCTTGACATGACATCACATTCTGCAATCTTTTCAACGACCCGACACAAGTCATCAAAAGCCTTTGCTCCGTCTGCAGCTATGTAATCAAGTCCTTGCAGTGACGTTCTTACAGAGGCGGGACAAGCTGACAGTATACGTAACATCGTTGCTTGTCCAAAGGGCTTGAACTCTGTTTCCTTGCAGTATTGCTGGTATTGTTTTACAATCCGATTTGGAATCATGGTGCGGATGACATTGGGTGTTTCAATCACTTGACCTGATGTTAGATGAAGGTAACGCTGACCGAATGGCAGATCTTGTATGACGTGAGGACCTGTGATGTAGGTTAGAAAGTGTTCTAGCTGATCCTGTGTTACTCGCATTCTTGGACTCTTATTTGCTAATACTTGCGCACCTCGGCCATGTTCCAACCTATGTTGTCTTGCCATTTTGAATCTATACTCGGTTAGGTCAGGAAGATAGTGCTTGAGCCGCTTAAAAGTGACTAGATCAGCCATGATCGAAAGGATTTGTCTTTGTGTCCCCCAATTGGATGCATTCTTACAACTTTCCGCCAAGGCCTCCAGATATTTCTTGTCCGCTGGTAGTTCTTCTTCCATCCCTAGTGATCTCTCGACAACACATGATTCTTTAAGGGCCTCCCACAAGTCACATGCATCTCCTGGTGCAATAACATTGAGTCCAGCCACAACGAGATCTTTTGCTTTTGCTATGTGAGTGTTTTTTGTACGCACACTTGATTCTTCCCATCTTTTCTTGTATGCACCAACTTTATTGACATTTCCGCAGCTACTTAGAAATTCATTCAATTTTCCCCTTTGTACAACACGATTGTCTCCTACTTGCACTCCATCTAAGTTCTCGCTGCTGCTGGAACTAGCTTGGAATTGGTCTAGATCTGGCACATAGAGATCGTCTTTCAGAGAGAGGTTCATCATTGCACTGGTAAGCTGTTCCTCATAGTCAGATTCAAGTACTGATAGTTCATTTAGAGAAGTATCCGTCACTGCTATTGTCTGATTTTCATCACTGGCATGATCTTTGTCCTGTGTGTAACAAATATTTTACATTAAGCTTGGTGGACTGGTTTCTTTTCATACCAAGTGACATAACAAATCGTCTGGCAGGTAATAGTAGTGAATATTGTAGCTTACTCACCAAAGCAATGTTTTTGGGAGACTGTGCGACTGGTGGTGTGCCTCTATGTTCCAGGTGCACAGCATTACTATCTTCTGATTTCACTTGTCCAATTTGTGAGGTTAATAAACTTGTTGAGTGCGTTTCATCGCCATGTGCTTTCTGGTCCAGCCTCTTTCTACATTGTCTACATATCGCTGAAAAATAAAGTGGTATGATTATTTCCACTCCCTAAGTGAAGGTACCGGTTTTTTTTAGTTTAAACATTGCATCAATGAAGAAACATCATCTTTTCCTTTCTCAAGTACTTGATATGATTGAAGGATACTCGATTTTACCCATACTTTTTTGAAAGGTTCGAAAATCGCTTTAAAAATTCACTTAAAAGACGTTTTGAACAACGTTTAAATGAATAGTTTTACTTACGCGAACCAACATGAATTAGTACTTGAGTCTGCTGGAACAACTTTTTTGACTGTGCAAGGGTTATCCCACGATCTCCTTTTACATAACGTTTATGGGATACCCACGTAGTCGGACAAGCACAGCTCTTTTTGTTGCAACGCCACCTGATGCCGAACGCTTGACGATGTCGTGGACATATAGTGACTGTTAGATGGTGCTCAAGGATCTCAAAAACACCTTATAATAAATAAATATGAACAGTTAAAATAGGTGGCCGTAGGTATGAATTATAGGGCGTGGACAGTCTATAAGAGACAAGACGTCTATAGGGGAAATTATCTACAGCCGAACATGATTTTGCATCTGGACTGTAAATTCTTGATTGCATCCAGTTCATTTTGATTAGATTTTTGGTTGGAAGTCTAAGGCGCTGTATATTTGCAAAAATAAGTTGTCTCGGGTACCGGAGATACGCATCTCCACTGATACAATTTAACAGCGCGTTTACATGGATTTTCATAAAATCTGGGCCAGGTTGAACATTTGAAAAAATGGCTAAAATGATGCGTGTAGTAATTTTTTGGTTTTACATTTAAGTGTGACATTTTTTATTATGCAGACCGAATTTTGGCTTTCGCTGGAAAATTATCGTGCACGCGCATCTTATTATTGAGCTGCCTCCCCCCGGGCATGCAAGTTATGTGTTGATATGAGAAAACATTCGTCCCGCCTGCCAGGATTACTCCACAAACCGAACCCAAGTTGGCTCTACTACTGGAGACCTAGGGGGAGGTGGAATTTTAATCAGAAATATTCAAATTAAAATCACCATCCACCATCCTCCTCCCCGGATGATGGATAGAAAAAATATATGTATGAAAATAATAATGAAAAAAGAAAGAAAAAATAAAACACAAAATTAAAGAAAATAGCTGCACTTGCGCGGGTTAGTAGAATAAATAAACAAAAGAAAATATAAATATATCTACTTGAACTTTTGTCAAAAGTTCTACAAAATCCAAGGATAACTAGAGTAAAAAAAGTTAAAGGAACCATTTAAATATATCAAAGGACTAGTAAATAAACGTAGTCTCGCAAGGAAACACCAGCATTCCTTGCACCATACCGATAACAATAATAAACATTACTATTAGTTCAAGCAACTCAATTACCTGCTCGTGCCAGTAAAAGACTTGATTCTTTATCAAGTGCGGAGTCCCGAACATCATACCTCCTTAGGTGTGTTCGCATGTCTTTAACACAACTTCCAACTGTGACACATTCAACATTTGCTGGGTTTTCTGAGCTTGGGCCACAAATACCTCCAACAAAATCGCCATATCCGCACGAAGCCATGCGGTCTCGCCGACTATCTGCCTCCAATACAGCCGCTCCTTTGTGTAGCCGACTATACAACACCAAACAAGGAACCGAAAAGTATTGGCAGTCAGAAACACCGTTCTGTCAAATTCATGTAAATCCTGATAACGTACTTTTGAAGAACAACTTAATAAAAAAAAATTGGAACTATAACGGAAAGCGAGTTTCCTGGATAACTGCAACTACAGCCCTGGGTTTCCTGTGTTATATCTGTCATTCATTTTCCAGACATTGTTGCTTTGGAAATTGACATCGAGCGAACGTTCCTCAAAATATGTCGTTGTTTCTTCTCAGGAACTAGTTTCAAAAGGTATGTAGTACTTCATAACAGCTCATTTTGAACAGTCTTTCTTTAGTTTGTATTTTTTAGAGAAGTTGATCGAGTTTTTTTTTTTTTACCTGTACCATGTAGATGTAAATGTTTACACTAACACTTTTGAAATACGGTCAATTAATCTCCAAATCGCTACGTAAAATGCCCATGTGCTACCAGAAATCCTCTGGTTTTTATGTTCTCAATTTTTTTAGTCTTCCACAGTTCTTAAAAGGCTGTACAAAGACAGATAATTTGATTTCAGCCGATCTAGATATATCTATTTTGAATGTTTCCTGGCGGCCAAAGGTCGATGATTTTGTTGAAGTACCATAAGTGTTTTGCTTCTCCAAAATTCAAATTTTGATTTACCCCAAAATTTTATTTCACAAAATCGAAAAAGAAAGGCTAGTCATGAGAGCGAATATAGTCATTTATACTAAAGCGATGTACCAAGACGTTTTTGGGGGTGTTTATTTTAGCCTTAATTGTGGCGTGACATTTTTGCTATACGAACGCTTCAATTCAAAAATCTGTAAAATAATCCAGTCTCATCCAAATTCAAATCTGATAGCAGCAAAACCTTAATAAAGAGCTGTACTTTTACCGTGTTGTTTCAGTTTTTGTCGGATTATTATATTTTTTCCAAGCGAGCTGTTGATACTTGTGGCCATTCCAACTGATTTTTGAGTGCTACCAGAGCGTAAGATAAGAAAACATGTCCCAAAAATTAAACAAACTTCTAGACAGGCCAAAACTTATATTTTCAGAACTAGTTAGTAAAGATCTTTATTTTGACGGATTATGAGAAATTGAGGTTTTTCTATCTTGCATACTTATAGTGAAAAATTCTGGCGTTTCGCTCTTAAAACAGAGACCAGATCAGCCCCCAGGGTGTTCCAAAAAGCGATGTAGAATTCTTTTGGTAGGCCATCCAGGCCAGGGGACTTGCCATTAGACATGCCCTGAAGTGCCACCAGACATTCGTCAGGACGAAGGAGGCCCTCACAGAGTTGCTGCTGTGATGTAGAGAGAGAAGACTCAAGAGTGTCCAAGAAGGAGTCTTGCAGGGACGAGTCAGGATGAGATGAGGAAAATAAATCACTATAAAAGGAGGCCCAAACATTAAGGAGATCTTCCTGATTGGAGACAAAGCGCCCAGAGGAGTCCTGCATTAAGTCAATGGAACGGTTGGAAGAACGTTGTTTCTCCAGACGGAGAAAGAAGGCAGAGGAACATTCGCCCTGTTCAATCCATTTAGCCCGGGAACGCACTGCGGCTGCAGAGGCGGCCTTGGCATCAAGTTGTTCCAATTGGCCAAGAACAGAGCGGTATTCGTCCAGAACAGAGTTATCACCTTGATCAAGAGAGGATTTGAGAAAACGAGCACGAAAGTCAAGGTTGGTTTTGAGGGACCTGGAAGCCTTCCTCTTGGAAGAGCAGAAGCGTACAGTGAGGTCTTTGATGTGATGCTTACCAAGGTCCCACCAGGTATGTAAAGAATAGAAGGAGTGCTTTCTGAGACACCAGGCCGCCCAGAAAGTTTCAATTTGAGAGAGATATTCAGAATCCTCAAGGCAAGACATATTAAATTTCCAAAAATAAGGGCCATGAGGGGTCTCATCAGGAAAGGAGAAGATCACAGAAACAGCAGAGTGATCAGAGTGAGGGCAAGGCAAAATATCAGAAGAGGCAGCACATGGGACAAACCTAAGGGGGGGAGCAATCATGTCTATCCTAGAGGAAGAGAGGCCAGAGTTGGAAAAAAAGGTGAAGGACTTCAGATTCGGGTGTTGGTAACGCCAAATATCCAGCAACCTGAAGTCCTCAAATAGCGTCACAATTTCCTCAGGACAATCATAGGAGCGATGGAGGAAAGAGGAGGACACTCGATCAATGGATGGGTCCACAACAGAATTAAAGTCACCTGCCATAATGACATCACAGGTTGGGTCAAGGTAATTGCCCAAATCAGAGAAAAAGGCGGCTTTCTCCGGATTATGGTTAGGGGCATACACAGAACAAATCACAAAATTATGAGAGTCCAGACAAACTTTGAGGGATAGAAAATGGCCAAGCCCAGAGGCAGACGATCCAGAAATGGAAAGGTTAAGCGACTTGTGAAGGAGGATGGCAACACCTCGAGCCCTCGTAGAATAGAAGTCCCCAAAGGCTTGGAAATCCGAAAAAGAGAACCAGGAGTCAAGTTCCACTTGGGAAGCACAATGGGTTTCTTGTAAACAAATAATATCCTGGTTGAGGGATGCCAGCCAGAAGACAAACGAAGACCTCTTGGTATGGTCTCGAAGACCACCGGTGTTAATTGAAAGAACTGTCATAAACGGGTGTGAGGTTTAACAAATGAGATACATAAGAGGGTCACAAAAGAAAAGGAACAGAATTATTTGGAAAAATTAAAGGGAGACAAGGAAAATGGCAAGCTCAGACCCGCTTCCTGCCTGAAGTGACAGGAGACCTTGAATGGGTACGGGACTGCGCAAAAGCTTTAACATTCGGAGAAGGCTTAGATCTCCTGGACCTGCGTCCAGGATCCAGCTTCTCACAGAAACTGGGAGTAGAAAAGGTTGACAGTGGGGGAGACGGGAGGTCAGGGGTAGAGGACTGCTGAGTGCAGGCATCAGCCTCAGGATTAGAGCTAGGGATGACCTCCACCCCAGGAGACTCTGATGGCTGCTTGCCAGATGGTGTGGGCCCCGAGAACAGTTGCAGTGTTTGTGAAACCTTGCCTGTAGAGCTACCAGAAGACTTCGTGGAGGCCGCAGACGCAGTATCACCAGCAGGGACAGCAGAGGAGGAAGTAGGAGGAGGTTCAGACGTAAGAACAGGTGGATCAGGCTGGGTAGATGGCAAGGAAGGAGGAGCCTCAAGTTGGCCATATACCGGAGTGTCTGGAAAGAGAGGAGGAGTCTGAGAGAGACACTCAGAGGTTGAGTGTACAGAGCACGTAGAATCTTGGCTAGAAGATGAAGATGAACCCGCCTGGGAGGGGGGGAGAGAGCTGCCTTCACCCGAGGTGTCCATGGGTGAAGCAGGCGGGGTGACCACATCCTGCGACCCTTGAGGGGCAGGGAGAGCTGAGTCATCTTCAGCCATTGGGACTTCATCGGGAGGAGGGGCAGCATCCGCCCAGGACTGGGACCTATTGGTCTCAGCAGGGGCCTGAGAGTCAGCAGTAGCAACTGGTGGATCAGAGGAGCCTGAGGTGGGGTTCGGATAACCTGCAGGCTCATCACGAGCCTCAGGGCGATCAGAAGCATCATCAACAAGATCCGCAGGCTCAAAATTATCATAAAAGTAACCATTGTCATTGGTATGGACTGAAGAAATATCATCATCGTCCTGTCCCAGGGAGAAGACGATTGGGTGAACAAGAGACAGATCAGGTTGTTCATTAACGGGCAGATTGTACGGGACCAACAGAGAAGCAGAAGTGCAGGCAAAAGAAAAATGCCCCAGGCCACCACAGTAAGCACATCGGCCTTTCAGAGAAATGAAATGAAATGAAATGAAATGAAATGAAATGAAATGAAATGAAATGATAACTTTATTTGAGTACGATAAAAGATTCAGCATAGCTGGTGGGGTCGTACATTTAATTAGTTAAATAAAATAAATAAATAAATAATAATAAAAATATCTGTAAAAACGTTAAAATTAAAATATTAAAATATTAAAATATATGTACAATTCTTAAAATCATTGTATATGTTGGCTTCGATAGATTTCAGCGTTCAAATTAATTTAAATCAGTTGATTGTTAATAGTATTCGTAACAACTGTCCTTATGTTTGATGACAGCTGCAATTGAGTCAAAAAGAATTTTCCCAGTGTCAAATTTAGCTATTAAACGTTTGAATTCATTTAGATTACTTGCAGCTGTTTCCTTGCTAGATAAACTGTTCCAGGCTATTGCTCCTCTATATCGTATGGAGTTCCTGGTAAAATTCGTTTCTGGTCTTGGAAGGATGATGTCTCCATTTCGTCTACTTTCGCGGCTTGAGTTCCTCTGTACAAATAAGTCCTTGAATTCTGGAACGGTGTAACCCTTTAAGCATTTGAAAACAAACTCCGTCAGTCGCACCTTGTATATTGTTTCCAAACTGTCCCATTTTGTGCGCGTTAAGACGTCTTCGGCACTAGTGTCCCATGGTAGACCGTATACAATACGTCCGGCCCTTGCGTGTAGTTTTTCCAGGTTGCTGAAGTGTGTCTTGTTGCATGATCCCCAAACCACTAAACCGTATGTCACCGATGGCAGTATAACCTTGATGTAAAAATCCTCCAGTTGCTTCCGGGGGAGAAACTGCATCCGACGGAGTAAACTTAGTTTGGACGCGAAGGACTTTGCTACATTTGCGGCATGATTTGACCAAGTCATCTTATTGTCCACTTGTACTCCGAGAAGTCGTTCCGAGGTTGTCCAGTTTATGATGCTGTTATCAAGATACAGGGCTTGGATGGGTCCAGTGAATTGTTGCCGTTGCATGACCATTGCTTTGCACTTTTCTGGGTGTGGTACTAATAAATTCCTGTCGCACCATTTCTTGAATTCTGCTAGAACACTATTTAGTGTATTTGTTAATGCATCGATTGTTTCAGCAACACAGAATATTGTTGTGTCATCTGCGTATAAGTAGGTTTCCGCAGAACGTACTGCCTTTGGGAGGTCATTTGTGAAGAGTGAGAATAGTGTGGGTCCCAAGACTGATCCCTGGGGTACTCCATGTGGTATTGACTGTGTATCTGAGTCGCATCCATTGATCCTGACAAACTGTCTTCGTTCTGTGAGGTAATGCTTTAACCACAACCATATGTCTCCTCTAATTCCAAGGTCATTCAATTTTTGTAGTAATATGCTGTGCGCCACAGTGTCAAAAGCCTTGGTGAAGTCGATAAATAGTATTCCCACGAACAGCTTTCTTTCTACTGCTACTCTCCACTTCTCTGTTATATGTATTAGAAGCTGCTCCGTTGACTTTCCCTTCTTGTACGCCCATTGTCTGCTGTCAAGTAGATTTTGCCTGACCGCATATTCAATGATACTGCTTGCAACACATGATTCCATTAGTTTACTAGGGATACTGAGCATAGATAGTGGTCTGTAACATGTTCTGTCTTCCTCACTTCCCTTTTTAAATACTGCACTGATTCTAGCTGTTTTCCATTGATCAGGTGGCTTACAAGCTTTAGCACTAAGTTCGAATACTCTCTGGAGAGATGGAACAATTGACTTACCCGCGGACTTTAACATAACCGCTGATATTCCATCCGGCCCTGTAGCCTTTTTCCCTTTTAACTTACAGATCTTTTCCTCAATTTCCTGATGTCTGATCATTATATTAGTCAGAGTCAGCGTGTCTATATT